>KK116581.1:571646-615501 GCA_000611955.2 Stegodyphus mimosarum
GTCAGAGAACGAATTTAAAAGTTGATTCTTGATCAATCAAAGTACAAAACAGCAGCTCGAGAACAATAATGTAATTTAAGTGTAAATTGGGAATTACCCTATGACTGATTTGAAAAAGCAGAGTTAAGTAAATATAAAAATTCATAAATACAGTTTACAAATATTATTCTGATTAAACTGTTTTATCCCCGTATGTGATTGAAACCTTTTCAATAAATGGTGGAAACTCACACCGAAATACACTGGTTATCACAAATTAAGGAAAAATCATAAAAATAGCGATAACTCTCTCAAAAATAAGCCAAACCGTGTAAAATTTGAATATCTTGCAAAATAAGAGTAGCAGAGTAAAACTGCAATGTGCTAATTAATGGCGCTGCACTTGGAATACGTCATCTGCGAGAAGCATAAAAGTCCATGTTTGAGAGCATGTGACATCAGAAATCTGAGATAGCCAATTCAGGAACAAAGTGGCTGCTGCATTCGAAAATTTCGAAATT
Organism: Stegodyphus mimosarum; assembly: GCA_000611955.2. Classification (NCBI taxonomy): domain Eukaryota; kingdom Metazoa; phylum Arthropoda; class Arachnida; order Araneae; family Eresidae; genus Stegodyphus; species Stegodyphus mimosarum. The sequence continues at coordinate 572,147 of KK116581.1, forward strand.
TTTCACTGGAACCGTGAGAGCTTTATGTTCTCAAATCTTCACAATCTTGAACGCCTACATTCAAATGAAAATATTCGAAAATTTCATTTCGAGTAGTTGAGCGGGTAGGCCGCTAGAGATTCGTATATCGGAATAACATTTTTATGACCACACCGAGTACGCACACACACACTCATATACACACAGCTATAATGATAAAATGATGATGAATTTAGTTATTAATTTTCTATTTATGATTATCGCCTGGGAAAAGAAGTGTAAAACTATTGCAAATTGAAATTTTAAAATGTTAATACTTGAGACGAATGTGATAAAACTATCAAAACCTTGTAATAAACTTACGAAGTTTTAAATTTGTAATGGTATGCATTAAAAACGTACGTTTTAAAAAGGAAAAGCATAATACATACATAAAATAATGTAGAAGAGCACACACATAAAAACGTAAGTAACTAAATTATTGCATGTAATGATAATATATAAGTGCATAATCTCTATGCATTTTAGAGTTTATTGTTTAATATAATAACTGATTACTGGGTACGAACGGGAAGCCTAGGATAAGTTTGTTTTATTATGAGACGAACCTCATCTAAATTGACCACCCGAAGTTGTAAAGCACATGATTACAGACGACGTACAAATCGATGTTCATTTATGCTCTCGAAGATTCTCATTACATTAGAGAAGATCTTGTAAAGAAGATGTTTTCACTGTATTTTTAATGTGAGTAGAAATCTCGAAATAATGTTTCACACATGTGGGTGTGTGAAGTGACTATATCTTTGCAAACGTTTCGCCTCTACACAAAAGTGGATGAAATTTGAGCCGAAAGAAAATTATTATATCTTTTTTAACCTCCTCTTTTCATATTTTTTTCGTCTCGAATTTTAGTACCTTCGAAGTACTTTTGGTCGCCTTTGTTGATTTTTAAGCCGACTAACACCGCAAGTGCATAAATAGGAAGAAAACGCTTCGTTGATAAAATAAGAGTCAAAAAAAGGCAGCGGGCGGAGATAAGCCGCAAGGAATGAAAGAATAAAAGGTAAAAATAAGAAAAGAAAACGGGTGAGAAAGGTACTAATCGGCTTTCTTGGTCAACTCGATGAGAAACTTTTATTTCCTGATACTAGTTCTTTTAGCTTCCACCTTTCCTTACCAACCTTTCAGAAACTAGTTTTGAAAAGAATGATGGTCTTTTTTGAAAGTGATGTAAGTTACTTAACGACATAACCGAAATGATAGTGAAAAAACGTTACCGGATTACAGAGTTAATTAGGTTTGCCTCTTTTCTTCCAAAAGGTGTCCTGTTCCCAAGAATAAATTTTTATTGTACTTCTATAATTTTGTAAATAAATGAAGTGTCCTGAATACATCCGAAGCTTTCAATGGCTGAGGTCGTAACATTGTAAGAAAGAGATACAGAAAGTATATATTGAGGAGCTGAGATACAGAAAGCATGCATTCGGAAGATTTAATTCAATCAAGCCTGAGATTTTTCTTTTCTTCGAATGGTTTCTATAATACAGATGGTGTTAATAACATTTTTAGAAAGATTTTAATAAAGAATTAAAAAATGTAATGTTGTGTAATTTGTCGAATACAAAGCTCTGTTAATCATGTGTAATTTTAAATGCGAAATATCATCTACCAGCTTGAAATATATTCTTCTTTCAAATTCTTGCGGAGTATAAACACGTTGTCGATCTAAGGATATGTGTTTCGTGGTATTTTCTTCACGATGAAAACTATATTTATTTCTAAGCTGAAACGATGTCAAATACATTGTACTGGAAATTCTAATTACAAAATAAGTAACATTATTAATCAAAAATGGAATAACGGTTAATCGTTTGTTCTACACGAAAAAAAACCTCGAAACGGAAAAAATGCAAGAACCATATTTAATGTTTATAAAACGAAGTCTCCTCAAAATTCTAAGCAGAATCTGAAGAAAAGTCTAAAATTCGGCCGACGAAAAAAAAAATGAAAATCTGAAAGGTTCCAGATTTTAAATTACACCCAAAGGGGCGTTTTTTTAACATTTTGTGTGTTACCTTTATTTATTAAATATCATGTTCTTCGCACTTAAATCATAAAACTCAGTTCAAGAGCAATATCGCAAAATAATTTTAAATTGAACATATATTTAGAATTTCCGTTACGCGCTGCGGATAAAAATGTTTTTTCTGTAAGATGTTGGCACTGCTCGCCTTTGAAATCCTTAAATGTATTAATTAAAAATTCGTTAAAGTTTTCTAAAATATGAAACCGATAATAAAACAAATTCCAAATTTCAAATTTCTGCTTTTAGATGCCCATATTCGCAGTGTGATTACGTCATTCAAAATTCGATTGTTCGAGGTACTGTCCTTTTATCATAAAGCGAGAAACATGCGTACATTTATGCACATTCTTCTTTATTTAATTTCTTTAAATATAATACAGGGCTGCAATATTTGGTGTCAACAATTTGAAAAGTGAAACGGACATTCAGAGGGATTCGGCGCAAAATGAAAACAATAGTCCCTCAGGGACAAAGCCCCTTTGGACTAATAAATATATAAATAAATAAAAAATTTAAAGAAATTTAAATTTCTCTTTTTCAATATTAAACAATGTAGGAAAAGAAGACTTACAGATTTAAAAACTTTTTAAAAATGAATTTTCAGAGCATTTCTCGGAGAGATATGACTTAACACAGAAAGCGTTGTATAATCATATATGAACACTCTTTGATAGAAGGTAATTTGAAAAACCTTTACGCTTGAAGAAGCATGCGCTTACTTAAACAATTGTAATATAGAAGGCGAAAACAAAGAGAAAATGCATAAAAACCTGGTTCCAATAATGCGCAAAAAATTTCAACAAATAATTTTTCATTGCCAACGATTTCTCATACAATGCAAAATTAAAAAGAAGAAAAATAAAAGAAAACTATTCTTTCACAAAAAGCACGATACAGATTTATAGTTCAGACAGAAAGCCATCAAAACATGAAGAGTAATTTACAAGTACCTATCTTAAACAGTAATTAAACAGTCCCCAAATTGTCCTAAAAATTTGTTTTTAATTAATTCTGCTAAATTTAATAAATATTTAATGTAACAAATGCTCGATATTTTTCGATTAAATTGAAGATACTTATTAACCCTTCTAAGAGCAGCTGATAAATAGGCTAGTTTCGTAAAATATCTGCAGGTTGTTTCACTAAATTTTCTGAAGTTTTTAGGTATAATATTATACGAACATGTGGAATTACTTCCATCATTTTGTGAGGATTTATTTAATTCACCTAAAATTTATTTGACGTTTGAGGAGGTTTCTTATCGCTCTTGCTTTCAACTGACACTTATTGTCAGAATGCAAATTGACAAGCGCGCGTGTGTTCAAGTCAGTAGAAGGAAGGTAGTATTTAAGGGAAAATTTTGGAAGGTGAAATCAGAACGTATATTTTTCATAAGGCCGCGTTGCTAACTTTTGACATATATTTATTCAAAGTATATATTTATTCATTATATTTTACGTTTATTAATTATATTCATTATATTTAATTCATTATATTTTACATTATATTATTCATTTAAATGTATAAATAAAAAGACAGTAGAATTTGAAGATAAAATCTTACAGAATTTTAAGAGTATAGGTGTAGGAAAATTCAGCATATAAGAAACGTATCACAGAATACATAATTCTGCCTTTCAACAATAATAAATAAATAAATGAATGCAGAAATCTTAGATTTTCTTTCGGAGTATAAATTTTGAGCCGTTTTATGTATGTTTATAAATTGAATAAAAGCGCTGAAATTTCAGTGTAAATGCATTTAAAAAATATATAACATATATTTTAAATAGTTTTAAATTAGTTGCTTCTTATTTCTTTAATTTGATGAAAAAATTAAATAGTACAGGTAGTTCAAATATACAATTCAATTGTTCAAATATACAAGTATTACAAACAAAGCAGCAGTTTTTTTCAGCAATCTCAGAGTAATCAATCAGTCAAGTTTTAAAAATATTTATGACGAAACTTGGCATCTTCACAAATGAAGGTGCCCAGCTCGTTATAAATATTTTAATATTTTCAAACATCATTGATACAATTCTTCCATTTTTTTCACGAAGCTTTTTACTATTGTTTTTTTAATTAAGAAATAGCTTTATTTCTTCTAATAAGCTCAAAAACCGACTAAGATCTTGACTTGTTTTATGTCAGAAACCCAGATTGGCACACAGATTATATTGACACTCAGTCTGCTCTAATAATTGTGTAAATTCTCGTTTATTATGACATGCTGCATTTGTAAAATTGATGACTTACAACAGCAACTGTCATTACATGGAAAATGTTTCTGAAATCTTTCTTCGCTCATAAAACTTCTTGGTGTGTTACACAATGAATTCAGTCATAGAATGTCCAATATTTTGCTTAAGTTGCTGAATAAAACCAATGTACTTTCCCACTCTATTGGGCGCATCATCTGTTGCACAGAAACAAATTTTGCAGATCAATATTGAATTATTTTTTAAACGTACTATCAAATTCTTTAAGAATATCAAGACCGGTACGTCTTGATATTCAACGTTATTAAATCTATTTGCTCTTCATTGGATATATTTCCTGGTTTATATACAACCATTTACATCATCTAAAGCAAATGAATATATTTCTGCGTACTTTAAATCGTTATATATTTTCGAAGAAATATTTTTTTTAATTATATTATTCGACCTTGAAATCTATAGCGACTTTTTGGCAGTTCATTTATATGCTTTATAATCAAATATTTTTCTTTAAAATCTGCAAATAAAGTAGTACAACATTCTAAACGCTTGTTTCACAAACTCTACTTCTGAAAGATTTTTCCCATGGCGCACAATGAAATAGGCTACTTGAAAATTAGCAGTTGTAATGTTATTTTGGGGTAGCAAATGTTTTCTAAACAGTGATTTGTGAATTATTCTATTTTTCCCTTTGTAAAAAGTATTCTATCGTTTCTTTATCTGTCAAGAAGCTGGCTTTTAAATGCAACTTTTCAAAATGTCTTTTTACACTGAATGGAGGTGAAATTGCCTTTTAGTTACAAATTACCCACATAATCGTTTTATTCTTTTCAGTCACGCCATATTTTTCAAACCAGTCTGTCTGATATAGTCTGGAACTGGTATCATTTGTTATTATTTTTTTAACCGCCGACACAGTACGGGGCTACAAAAAATACATTTAAAATGTAATAATTTTAGAAGACATTTTTTAACGTCATTGATACACAAACATATGTAGGTAAGAAAATTTAATAACAAACAAATAATATCGTTTGTCTTGGTTTCTCATTTATTATTTTTAAGCTTCACTTATAAAGCTAAAGTTATAAACTTTTTACCCGGGTGTAAAATATCTACCAAAAAAGTCTTTTCAATAAAGAAAATTTGTTTTATTAATTTAAATTTGATTTATTTTAAATCGATTTTTTAATTCAGTGCAAATATGAACAATTTGACGAACTTTGAGGGTACTTTAGAATACTGAATCTCATAATTTACATTGTACAGAGAAGAAATAATATGAAACATTCAGATGTAATTTTTATAAGCTAATATGTGTAAAAATTGTTCTTCAGACGGAATATATTAGCCATTTTTTCGATAATATGCTAAAACAGCATCTATCCTTTAAGAGTTCTTTTAAAAGCTTTTTTTTGAAAGGCAAAAACGCTTTTTAATAAAGAATTTTTTAAAATTTTGTAGTTGTAAAGATTTTTAAAAATATTGCAGTATGTTATAAACTTGTATTTTTATGCTTTATTAAGTCATGGTGATATTTATCATAAAGATATCAGATTTTAATTAGAGGTAGAAATAAAATAACTAAAATTGTATACACCCTCTTTTTATGGTAATAAAATTTAAATTTCGTACAGTTTGTTAAAAATACAGGCATATTAACTATGAAATATATAAAACTGTTAAAAATCAAGTTCTAAATATTTAAGAAATTGATTTGAAATCCATTATAAAATAAAAAGTTAAAGAAAATCAATTTCTTTTCATATATTCATATTTAAATTTAATGGAAAAACATTAAAAATAGATTTTAAGCATAGAAGAATAATAATATGCCGCTGCTGCAAAATGAATGATTTTCGAAGTTATCAACAAATATCACTTACTGGGCATTAAAAGACATTTCGTTCAAAAGATATTTTTATCAAAAATATGAATCATTGTAGGCGGTTTTTTTAATAAAAAGAAGGTGCTAAAACTCTATACATTAAATAATTATTAAAGAAATATAGCTATGGTATGTTCTATGTGTAATGTTGCTACACTTTTCTACCTTGTAGTAAAGGTTTCAAACAAAAAGATTTTATTCGATTCACGTCGCGAAGTTTTAAAGCTGCCAATATAATTAAAATGAAAACTGATATCATTAAAAGTTTATCAGACGAGTAATTAATTATTAACTTTGCTAATATTGAGAACATAACCCATGCTAGTCAGTATAAATAATTCATTTTCGGCTAAGGAATATATCACGATTTCTGAACTATTAAACGGACTGGTCGTTTTCTTTATAAAGATGTAAAATATTCTCTTTATAAGTATTGCAGTTCTAATTTGAGTGAAAAGTTTGCTGGAATAGTTTAGAAAACAATTTATGCAAGAAATAGAAATCAGAAAATAATTAATCGTACCTCCTCAAAACCTTCCTGTGTTATCGTTGAATGCTACAAAAGCTACAAAAAAATGCTACAAAAAATGCTACAATGCTACAAAAAATTTCCTGTGTTATCTTTTGTAGCATTTTGTAGCATTTCAATTACGCAAACGTTAGATACGCCGCATTAGACAATTTTCAAGCACCTGCGCATTTAAAATTGTACCCATGTGACCTGTAATGAATTATCGGAGGAGACGAGACATACGCTTTTTCAGTGTTAAATGATACAGGATAGAAAATCAGTTCGCCAACGTCCACTTGTAAGTAGGTCTTTCCCTTAGCCCAAAGGCTGTTAGCCCAGAAAGGCTATTAATGTCGTTTTGGCCTATTGTGTGGATTCACTTTCTGCGCTGATTCACTTTTCAAACCGTTGCCCCCAAATATTACATACCTGTATGGTATTTAAAGAAATTAAGTAATGAAGAATGTGCATAAGTGTATGTGTGTTTCTCGCACTGTGATAAAGGAGCAGTACCTAGAGCCATCAAATTTTGAATAACGTAATCCTCCACCGAAGTTTGCTGGGAGCCCTAATCCTCCACCGATCTGGGAGCCCTAATTTGGAATTTGGAATTTGTTTCGTTACCTATTTCATATTTGTCAGCCATTAAAGAATTTTTTATTAACAAATTCAACGATTTCAAAGCGGAGAATGGCAACACTGTACGGGAAAAAAACAGCTGCATCTCCAGCGTGCGAGACTGTGTATCGGAAATTCTAAATATATGCTCACTTTAAAACTGTTTTGAGGTATTGCTGTTGAATTGAATTTTATGTTTTTAGTGCGAAGAACCTGATATTTAATAAATAAAGATAACACACAAAGCGTTGAAAAAACGACCCTTTGGGGGTAATGTAAATTCTGAAAGCTTTCAGATTTTTTCTTTCTTTCTCTTTTTCTTTCTTTTTATTCGACACTAGATATTTATGCTTTTCATTTTTTAATATTTACATTTGTCTGTCTGTTTTTTATGATACAAAACAAAGTTATAAAAATCAACGGTGTCTCGTGGGTCAGTTCCTGACTGTCGCGTCATAAATTCGGAACCACTGGGTGAAGGCAATGTTTATTAATTAATCTATTTTAGATTGCCGGAATACTGGTAAAACGTTCTCTTTTCTTTAAATGTTTATATTTAAATGCAACTAAATTTTTATGTCTTAAATGTTTATACATAAATACAACTGCTTATAGCTGATGTATTTAATTGAAACGCAAATGTGAAAGCGCTTGGTAGGAAATTTTGTATCATTATTTATTCATTAAATTTCCAGAATAAATCCGTAATATGTGTCTTTTAAATCACCAAACACAGGGTTCGATTTAACAATTTCCTGCCTGAAAATATACTTTTAAATTATTAGATATTTTTTCATCATTTCTGTAACCCCGTTCGTGATGCACGCTTTCTATGATAATAAAAAGTTGAATAATACGGCAAGTCAATTTGTCGTTTATAAATTTATTTACTTTTACATAAAAATTGAAACGTTTTGACATTAAAAATTAGAGACTGAACAGTGTTGAATTTTTATTAATGTTCTGTAAATCTTAGCTAATTGATCCCATATCTTTATTGCCTTGAGCAGCGGTCCCCATTTCAGAAATATGCACTTTCGGGGCAGCGCTGTATGTATAAGGTAGAATGGATCGAAATCTAGTGTGTTCATTTGCTCTCTTCAGGACCCGTTTAAATTAATCTGAAAACCTAGATCTAGCATATCTTTCAAGATCCCAAGTAGATATTATCCTACGTTTTAAATACCCAAGATGATTTAGTATAGTTTTCAAAGTCTCATGAAGATAATGAAGTCTTGATCACTGCTTAAATGATTTGATTATCCTTCTTTCACATATTCTAAGCTTACTCAAAGGTATTGAGCAGTGAAATCATGAAAGTAAGCTTATCACATATTATAAGTTTACTTTCATGATTTTGTTGCTCAATACCTTTGAAAAATGTTACAGCATGGGAAAATTTAAATATGCTTTCCGTTTCAATGAATGATTTTTGCTTAAGTTGTTTCCAGATTTGGAACGAGATTTATCAGCAGAGGAATGTTAATTCTGTATAGATTTATACATATATGTGTATTTTTCAAATGAGCGATTCTAGATCTGTAGTTGATAACAAAGTGTCCAAATGCAGTACCCGAAATTAACCGAAGGTTTCTTTTGGTTTCATTGAAAATTTATTAATTTTGATAAACACCATTTTGGCTATCACTGCTACTATTAGCGCTTCTACTAGTTTGGTTGCTGCTTCCATTATTATTAGCCACAAAATTCATGCAAAATATTGATTTTTGTTTGTGGGAAAAGGAAACATATTGTACGCGAAAAAAAATTTGGGACAGTTCTATATCTCCCGTTCTATTGGACCGATTGACGAACTTCAACAGCGTTTTTTATGTCTTGAAAGCGCGACTTGTATGTATTTTGTATTAGATTTATATTATATATATATATATATATATATATGTATTAGATGATTATGATATGTATTAGATTGCATTAGATTTACATATAGCATTGTTCAAATATAGTTATTTTGACACAACGGACGTTTTCTGACATGACATGAACTTTTTTTCCATATTTTGATTCTACCACTCAAATTAAGCCAAACTGCCAAGTTTTGCAAGCCGTGTGGTTTTTAAAACATTATTTCTCAAAATTTTAGCCCCACAGTGTTAATTAACTTTATTTGTTAATATCTTTTTTATATATTTGTTAATATCTTTTTTTTATCAAACTTATTTGATGCTTCCCTTCACATTTCGAAATTAAGGTTCATTCCAGATAAAATTCGCTCATTCTTTATGATTTATTTTTAAAATTTGTATTTTAAAATAATTTTTATATATTTTTTAAACAGTTTGAATAAAAGTATAAAATTTTTAACATTATCTTAAAGCAGATGTATTTTTAGGCACACCTACAAAAAATTAGAGTTTTCTACTCAAATTTGTCTATGATGTACATGAATTTACATATCGGCACGTTTTGAAATTCGGCATATTTGTTATAAACGATAACAGCGCCAAATGTGGTTTACATACTTTGTTAAAATTATTTGAAAGTATGAGCGATGATTGTTTTTCCTCTCTTATACAATGAAAAAAGGAAAGGAAAATAGGTTGCTATAAAGTAAGAAGTTCGCCAAGTTGAATTATTCTTGACGTAAAGCGAAAAAAAAATGCGCAAGGATAGATTTTTGAATTTCTCCGTACCAAATAATTTCGCACCAACTTTTACAAATTTAGGCATAATTTGAGTCATGGAATTAAATTATGGAAAAAATTAACATATCATTTCAGAAAAAGACCGATTTTGTGTCCAAATACCTGTGTTAGAACAATGCTATATATAAATCTACTATATTTCCTAAGTCGCGCTTTCGAGAGATAAAAAACGCAATTTGAATTTTGTCAATCGGCCCAGTAGAACGGGAGATGTAGAACTGTCCTTTTCATTTCTTTCTTTCTTTGTTTTTTCGCAGTATACACTTTTGCTAAGGTGGAGTTTAATGTAAATATGTAGAAAACTGGTATAAAGGAAGTATTCATTCATTAAACGTTTTCAAAAATCCTGTAATAGTTAGTTTTAAAAGTAAGCTTTATCATATCCGCTTTAATTTCTTAGTATATATTAACCTAAGCTGAGTAGCAAGTGCTGTTTCCAATAACGGGTTAAAGTGGAAGAAATTTTTTCTTTTGCATAATTTTACATTTATTATAAAAATGTGAATATCGATGGTCTATAATAGTAAGCTGTCTTGAGACTTCTTACAATAAATTACTTTAACATTTATAAATATATGCTTTGACAATTACTTTTTGGAACCTTGAACTTTCTTAGATCTTCAGTTCTTAGGTCCTCCGCTTAAGACAATTTTTCTTAAATTGATGACAGATGGTTCACATATTCTAAGCTTACTTTCAATTCATTTCAAGAAGAAAACTGTAAAATAGATTTCAGGGAACAAAAGAGAAAAACGGTAAGGAATTCATACAACTTAAAGTTAAAAAAAATTAAACTTTTGTCTCTGCAATTCGATCGGGTGTCGCATAGATCCAAGTACAAAAAAAGGAAAGAAAACTAGGATCTCTAAGTCGGGAAGTATATCCCGTTGGGGAGATCCCCTCGCTCCATCTGTAGAAACTGATGCAGTAAGTGATCCTTTCCTAGGAAATGTCGACATTGATGAGATTAGGCAGCAACGGCAGCTGCTACTGTTGCTATATTTGACTTAGAGATGAGCCTGGGCTGCAAATAAAACTGGCAATAGACTCTTCTTCTCTTTTTGGATGTATGTGACGCTTATGTCTGAGTCCTGAAGCTTTCATTTCTTTCTTCTTTCATCATTTCGCTCTATTGTTAAGTAAATGATAGCGTTTCTGGCCCCAAGAGCGTCAATGTGTGCCGATGGATTGGACTTTTATCATTATCTGGAAGCTGCATCTTTCATTTCGTGTCCGCAAAAAATGGTACGCAAACCACTTGTGGAGCAAATGCCTTGAGACTCTGACAGGTTACTTATATATATATATATGTAAGTATGCATGTACATATATATGTGTGTATATCTATATGTATAAACACACATATACATAGTATATATTAATACTTTAACAAAATTCAAAATCATTAATTAAAACCTTAAATTAAAGCACAAAAGTAAAATTAAAAACAAAAAATATTGAATTACATTTGACGGGCGCATTTGCACCTGCAGCAGAAAGGACTGAATAGCTGCTACTCTAGAATACTTTAACTTAATCACTTGTACAGTATCAGAATTTTGAAAATCTGTAGCTTATCGCCGGTATTCTCTGCTTTTCAGTTCAATCTAAGCAAATAAGTTCGTTACTTTCTTTAGCTTACAAAATAAAAACTTCTCCTAGCTTAACAAAATATCTCATACATGTTAAATTAAATAATGTCGGCGAGTAATTCTTAAGCCTAAGCTAATTTCGTTTACACTATATAAGCAATTTCTAGTTTAGAATACCTTTCCATACTCTTATACATTTTCTCACGTAAGTGATTTGCATAATTCTTCAGTAAAGCTTAAGTGAAGAAGACAATCACTTAGGCAGCAAATTAGTAAACAAAACTTGCAAGATTCTTCTATAAATTCAACTAACTTCCTGTAATTTTCATTACCATACCTTTCTAGATTCCTTTGAATAACATCAGATTGTTTAGGAAAATATAAGCACTACAGATAGCATAATGAAAGAAGTATGTTACGGATACAAATAATAAGAAAATTAATTTTATCCTCCACATTTTGTGCTACTGTTTAGTGAAAATTTTTGATATTTAACCAAACTACGAATTTAGGGACTATATTTGAAACTTGCATATAGTATTTCAGAAACAGTTATAGCATCTTGCTGTAAGTTTCAAATTAATTTTACTCAAAATTAGTTCACTTTACGAAACGTGCCGTTGTGTGGTTACAGTGCAGTCAAGCAAACAAAAACGTGTGGAGCTGTACATCTTTGTGTGTTTAGTAACTAATAGGATTTGAACTATTAATAAAAGTCAAAATATCAATAAGATAATTTTTTGTTGTTAAAAGGACAATAAGACAGTTTGACAAGAAGGCAAATAAACAGGTCTAATTATCGTAAACCTCTCATATGTCTTGAACGTCTAAACAAACAATTAACACAGTCAATGTACAAGAATAAGGACATAAGGAATTTTAATGAAGCAGTAAAATCCTTAAGCTGATAATAACCTGTTCTTGTGCAAATACTAAATTACACTTTAATTGGCGATTGCTTTTTCTAAAGCATTAACATGTTTCATAAAGTAGCTGCAGTTGTTTTACATATTATACTTCGGAATCTGTACAAAATTTTAAAATGTTTAAACAAAATGTTTCTATTTATAATTAGAAAGTTCAACTCGCATTTGGTTGTGACTTCTAACTAAAAGCGCTTTTTACAGTTACAGGTACAAGTAAGCCTGTAATACTTTTAAAAAGCAGTTTATTTTAGCATGTTCATGAGCATATCACCTTCCCATCGCTGTCTGAGTGTATAATGCATAGACAGCTTTTAATTCAATTCGTGTTGGAATCCTTGCAAACTTATTAGTTAAAGGTGCGTTTTTATAATTTCTCTCAAGTGTAATATGAATAAAACCCAGGTGTCCTAAAAATTATCTGCGAAAGCTTATGTACCTTTAGGCAGATAGACTTCGTCAGATTTGCCACATTTGCTTCAAAAACAAAAAAGCATACTTAAGCAAAATATACCTTCCTAGAGAAAACAATTTTCAGAAGCGAAATCGGGTAATAAGCCGTTGAAGGAAAGAAATTATTCTTTTATTCTTTTGAAAGCAATAAGCGTTTTCAACCGAAACCAATGGTGACAGAATTTTACTATTAGAATGCTTTTGGCTGGCATGTAACTGTTGCAAAACTTTCCCAGTTTGAAGCAGCAGTCTTTTATCTAACCTACATTACATTAAATCTGAATCTGATACAAGACTTTCAGAGACATGAGTAATTCCAGAATGAAGAATCCTTGAATAATCAACAATGCGGTTGCTTTGAAACGATCCAGAGGTGCAAACAGATACATACCTCACGATCTCAAAGGCAAAGATGACTTTAATTTCTTATATTTCAATTTAAATTAAAGGGGGGATGAGATCACGGTAGACAAATAAAGCCTAGTGGAAAGAAAACACCTTAAAATAAGGCGGCAAAGAAATAGTTAGCATGTTCTTGTTAACTCGAATTCGGGAACATCTAATTATGGAATGGATATGCTAATAGACATTCTTAAGAGCACATGAAAAAGTCATCTTTAGTCGTCAGTTACATATTTTCAGTACTTTAACATGAAAAGAAATGCTCAAACACATATTGTGAAGAAACGGTAGAAATGTCTGGCTAATTGGACACTTTTTCTTAGTTGCTGTTTTCCACCAACTGAATAATTAAAAGCACTATCTTATAAAAAAGATAAGGTTATTTTTAGTTCTTTAAGAAAACGCTCACAATTTTATAAAATATCTTTAGGTCGGTATTAATTTATAGCGTCGTAATTAAAATATTGATATTCCATTATAAATTCGAACTGTTGCTAATTACAGTTCTTTGCGATATCAAGCGGACATTATTGCGCTAAATATGATTCGTGTGAACTTCATGTTTCCTTTTGTGAAATTCTTAGGCTTGATAATAATCAAAATGAAAATGAAACTGTGTTCCATAAGTATTTAATTACTTCGATGTGAAGAAAAAAAAAGATTCCCAGAAATAAACTTACGCCAAGATTTTAACGTCCTCGCCAAAATTTGCATTAAGCAGTTCTTTTATTCAGCTTAAATTCCAGTTTATTAATATCATTGTTTTTCATATCCACTTGAAATATTTAAAAGTCATGCTACCGACTGCTAAAAGTAAAGCAAATTAAATCCCAAATATCATTTCAGTATATTGAAAATATTTGACAAGAAAGGTTAGAATGTGAACAAAGGTTCAAATTTTAGAGTATCCTTGAAGTTTAATTCCGTTATTATGAATCTTCTCTTAAATAGTTATGATCAAACATGAAAATGTTCGTGTACTCCTGTTCAAACATTTGTAAAGAGGTCATATATCAAACTTTAAATCACTGATGAAAGTAGGAAAACTATTTGAAACTTTTAATATATAATTTGAACATTTAAATAACTATTTGCTTATTCATTTAATAAGAATATTATATTAAATTTTATGTTATGTCCTTGAAGTTGTTACTGATAAGTTGCAGTGAAATTAAAAATTCTTAAAATCAGGGAGACAGAACTTATTTGATATCAAATGTTTGCGAAGAAATATTTAATACTAATTTTTCTTTGATAAAGAAACACTTTACCTATTTCAAAAGATTGTTAGCAAAAGTTAAATACAACATTTACTTTTAAGTTCGAAGTCTGATAGCTGGAAAGCTTCAGCGGCGATAATTTCATCAATTTATTTGAAATAATTCTGAAAAATTACTTTTTGCCAGTTACACATTACTATAGGTATGAACAACTTTTAAAAATATAAATGTAAAATATTCTTCGGGAATAAATGTGAAGAACTTTTGCTTCATACCTTAGAATGAGATGGTTTCTACGCTAACACAGTTCAAATAAAATTTGCTATGAAATAAAATAAATGTTTCTGGAATAATGTGTAAAGTTACAGCGAAGTTTATAGAAAATTCGTGCAGTTTATATCAATGCATTTATGAGAATCAGCTTAACCTGGATTAGGAAGAAATTCTTTTCAGAAGTCGGGGAGTCGAAGAAACGTTTGGCTGTAAATTTCAGAATTCAATACCCTACATTGTTAGCATTAAATTAGTGCACTGAAATAATAAGTGGAAAGGAAACCAGATTCGTTAAATATTGAAGAGATTTAATAAGGTACAATTGTTTGTGGGTTCTTAACAATTTTTAAAATGTGCCTAATTTTAAAACATTACCGTTTCCTTTTTCTATTTTTAAGACATTACCATTTCTTTTTGCTAAACTCTGCTTTGTGATAATAATATGCGTAAATAAAAAAACATTTTACTGATATGCATGTGCAGTGTATTTTGTATGCTAAAGACTTATAATGAATTCAGAGTCCGACTGGTAACAGGAGCGAGAACAGTATTTAATTAAAAATATCAATATATTATTCAATATGAATAAGCTATGTATCTTCGCAATAGCATGCATGCTTAATTTAGTAATTTGTTGAGGAAGCCTACCATTTAATTAAATTTAACTTATTGTCGCTATTTGTGTTACTCTCATCTTCGATTATATCATTTGCTGACATATCATTTGCGATTATACTTGAACCTGACAAGATTGTTTTTTGGTCACATGCTATATAAGCTACAAGTGAAGAGGATATTTCAGATGACTCAATTTCTTTGGATCTCTCCTGGAACCGCCGCAAGAGGAATCATTACGATATTTAAAGACAACTTTTGTTTCCGGAAATAAAGTTCTTCTTAAAGCTAGCTTTCGCTTCAAGAGTTTTCCCCTTGATATGTGCTCTGGAAGCGCGTGACACAAGCCAGTTTCCTTCCGTTTGACTATCATCAAACTTTTTCTTTTCTCCAACAACGTAGCGTCTGAACTACTTGGAAATGTGATTATCAGCTAGTTATGCCACGTTTACGGTTATGGATTGATGATGCACTTGACTGTGGCAGGGTGCTGTCTACTTCATTAGTCGAACGGAAATTCTGAGGGCAATTCAATGCATTTCTGATTACGTCTGTGCGCATATGTGTTGCAGCAGATGCTATTTACCCATAATTGTTACTTTCAGCTTATGAAATGTGGAGATGATAAGCATTTGTTTCTGGGAACTCAAAAGTATAATGGTCAT
This sequence comes from Stegodyphus mimosarum, assembly GCA_000611955.2. Lineage (NCBI taxonomy): Eukaryota > Metazoa > Arthropoda > Arachnida > Araneae > Eresidae > Stegodyphus > Stegodyphus mimosarum. The sequence continues at coordinate 588,262 of KK116581.1, forward strand.
GGTCTTCAACCCCTCCACATGCTCACTGTGCACTGTTCCGGAAGCCGGGACGAAATAAGCAGTACAATAATATATCAGGTGAGGCTGCCATCGATTGTGTTGAAGTTCAAACACGTGGTATCCGTAAGAGATAAAATACCAATTTTCCACGAAATAATTCATGCACTTGCTTGCGATCAAAAACGCTTAATAGAGACCTTATTGCTGAATATAATTACTCGAGACGTGAGAGCTCAGAACCGCTTATTACGCTCCAAACCGCTCGTAACGTACAGCAGTCAATCATACGTCTTCACTTGAGGGCGTCTCATGCTTGAATTTAAGAAAAATTATTTTGACTTTACAATAATGCCCAAATATTTATCTCTTAGAATGGGCACTTCTGCGTTTTAGCATAATGCAAAATACAACTAACAAAATCCATATAAATGAAAGAATAAAATAATGTCGATCTGTGTTCTGGCCGTGGTCCCAGTAGAATGCATATGTATCAAAAGTTCAAAATTTCAGCATCTGAGCTTATAGTGCGAATTTCGGTTAAATCTAATATATAATGATAAATATTTCCAGATGCTATTTTATTATTCTTCAATATTTATACATTATTTTCATCATATTTAATTTTAATTTAGTACGTGCTCATTTCCCCGCATATGTATATTCTAGCCAATTTTAGTTTAATTTTCTTAGGAAAAAAAAAGTTTTTTTAAAAATGGATGATTAGCTATTTAATATTTAATTGCTAAATATTAAAAAAAAACTGATACTTACTTATTTAATAATAAATTGAAACATAAATTTATTTATCGTAGGATTTAAATAATATGTATTTTATTCATGTAATATTCATTTAATATTTTGTATTTTATTCATTTTAAATAATATGTAAAGCAATTCATTTTATCTTAATAATATTAACAATTTTAAATAATTTTAGAAACCTTATATTATATGCAACTGCTAATAAATTTAGTGCTCGAACAAAACAATAACTTCTAATTACTAAGTAATTCTTGTTAATTTTATAACCTGAATTATTATTTATCATGTTGATTCTAACCTGAAATTTGGTTATCTTTACTGCTCGATTTTAATCTCTCCGTTTGCTGTTAAAAAGACAATTTGTATGACATATAAATTATTTTAATTTAGAGGAAGAAGTATATCGAATTTACAGAAACTGTAACATGCGTTTAGGCTTGAGAGACTATCATACGTAAACCAAATTTAAAATAAAATTTCTAAATTATATTAATCGAATTTTTAAATTTACCTAGTAGAACGTAAAGTAATCTTATTTCTTTTTGTTAATTTCATGTTTTATTTTTTTTAATTTATCAAGATATTTTATTCATTTTTTCAGTAAAAAATTGCTTGCATTTTATGTAGAATAGTGTACCATTTAATCTCTGCTCAGAAGTGGCCAATCGATAAAATCGCTGAGCACTGGTAGTTCCGACCTGGATTCGATTTCAGATATATGGGCGGGCTGCATGGGTGTTTTCGTGGTTTTCCTAATTTTCAAAGTGTAGGTGAACTAATTTCCCTTAGAAACTACTCCACGAAGGCACCTCTATCCTTAGGTAGATAACTGTAGGTTGCTTTATTGTAATGAACTAGACATCAACTTTTTTATCACAGAATAGTAAAAAAATAATAATGAATGTGAAATAAAAGCTATGTATTTCACTAAAATTTTTAATAATTTATCTCGTTAGTACTTGCCAGTTATTAGGGTGTAATGAAGTATATGTTTGCATTTAACAATCTATTATATTGAGCACCTTATTTTATGAGTTAAAATAATACGCCAAATAAGTTTGAAGCTGCCGGAATGCTAAGGTAACATAAATGAGCGTATTCATAAATTTCCGGGACTAGTTTCAAAGGTTCTAGATCTAGAATCTGCTTCTTCAGCTGCAGAAAGGAAAATGACGAAAGAGAAGCCTGTGTTCAGGCAATAACAATGACAAAAAAGATGATAAGATTCTGGGGCCAGCTATTGATGAGAATGAAAACAATTCTGGAATAATTTCCTTAAAAGCTGAAGGTAAAGATAGACCGGATTTCCAATCATTAACTAGAAAATTTTTATGAATGCGAAATCCTGTAGAAATTCATTCTTCCACGGACAATGTTTCTTTATGTATGTCGGCTGCAGAAAAATAGCAAATGTGATGTTTTGAACAGCGGTGTTGAGCAGAGGATCTCCTAAGGAATATGAGGAATATATTAAGAAAAACGGAATATATAAATCTTCTGTTGCAGAACTCTGTTCATCAGAAATGCACATTTTCCATTTTTCTGTAGGCAAGGTATTCTCAAAAAATTTTCCATAGCCAATTTTATTTTCTAGAGTGTTTCACATTGATAAAAATCTTTCAGTTCTATTTCACGATCTCAATCCTAAATCGTCATTACTTTCAACTTTTAAGGGAGTTATTTCGTAGTTGTTTTCAATTTTCATCAGCAGAAGCGCCAACAATTTGATTTCATCTCATTATTATTGCCAGAGCACAAGCTTCCCTTTTGTCTTTGCACTTCTGAAGCTACAGAAGAAGGTTCAATATTTAAACTTCGAAACTAGTTGTGCAAATTTATGAATATTACGATGATTCTTCTTCTTTTAAAACCTCTTCCTCTACTAACTAATTTATTTAATTTTAGATAATGAGTGTTAACTTGAAATAATTCAATAAAAACAGTAGTTAAAAGCGCTCGCCTCATGTTGTTAGATCTTGCTGTATGTAATATATTATATTGGTTTTGATGCAGATTATAAAAGCAGACATATTTAAATTACAGAATTGTAACTGGTAATTTTGATTTTAAATTTTAATGATGTTTTCGGTGCAAATTTGTTTTGAAATTCTCTGATTGAAATATCTTCCATTTGTTTTAATTTAGGTAATTTAATCCAGGGGATTCAGTGCTCTTTAAACCAAAGTAAGAATTTGATACACTTTAGAATTCTTGTGAATTTTTGTTGCACTTTGTTTTCTAGAATTCGTCATTACAAGAATTATTTCTAACAGAAACTTAGGTTTAAATTAATTAATAACAACGTATTTTAGAATTTGAGTTTTATGTACTTCAGAACTTTTTAAAAAGGAAATATGAGCACTGTGTTACTCTAAGTACCTTTAGGCAATTCTTCATTGAATGTGATAATATTAAATGAGATTAATGTATTGAAGATAGAATTTAATGCTTAGTAACCGTTATAGAATTATCACCTTTCATTATAAAATGACAATGGGTCTGAAAACCGCAGCAAATCAATATATTAATGCTGCGCTGCAATACGAATTCGTTTAATTTTGCAAAGTATAATGAATAGTGTATGCTTATAACGTCAAGTGTGAATTACTCGGATACTGTAGTGGTTAGCGGAGGCGGCTGCTGGTCCGTACTTCAAGGAGTGGATGTACAAATTCTGTGTAGAGCTTGATTATTTGGATGTATATTTACTAATTCGATCCGGGTACAGTTTTAGCAAACAGGTTGGCTCTAATGTAAACTTTCGCGTTTTTATTCCGATAATTAAAGGGAATACAAGCCAATTTCCTTTGAAGCCCTTTCGAAGGAGCTGGTCCTTCCTCGTCTTTTGCCGTACTTTAAAATACAATAATCTCTTCTTCTTCTTCCTAGTGTAATATCTTTTTATCTTCCTTAGCGCACTGTTATCAGTGATAAGAAGATTAAATGACTGACGGATGCAGCCCTTGTCGATAAAGCAAGTGTTCATGCAAGTGGCCATTCTTTCGAGTCTTTTGACATTCAGCAAAATATGAGAATTTTACCTTTCAAACACAATCTGTCCTTTATTGTTTTATATAACTTGTAGAAATATTAGATTATTTCGAAGCAGGAGACATGAAAAATTAGCAATAACATCGCCGGGAATCGAATCTCCGACCTCTCGAATCCGCGCCGAATATGCTGACGATTACACCAAAAAGGCATGCTAAGAAGGCTGGAGAAATACCTTATAAACTAAGCTATATAAAAGTAAAAGGTGGAATTATTAATTTTTTTTCTTTTACTTTATAATATGATAGTAACAAAAATGAATTTAATACGTGATAAATATATCTAAAAATCTTAAATTTTATAAAATAACATTATAATTTTTTCACTTTTCATATTTACAGAAATATATGATGTATTAATATCACATATTTCTGTATACTATATATAGTATATAGTATATATAGTATACAGAAATATATGAGGTTCGTATTACATAAATGTATAAGTATTAATATTAGTCTTAATATACTATATATATATACATTTAGTATCCTATAAAATGTTTCATTATCCTACCTCAGTCGTGGACAAATAGCAACAAACAATTAGCCGACCAGACACTTAGCCGACAGCAGTTAGCCTTACGGAACATAATAAATCGTATTAAACTTAAAAAGAGACCCTTTGGGTGACCGTTAAAAAGCGAATCCTTTCAAATTTTTTGGACAAAACTATTATGTATTATTGCTATATTTTAAAGCTAAATCGCTAATTTATCCAAGCTTAAATTCAATTTAAAGCACAAAAACAGAAAAACTTAGTTCATTGCAATATGTTTCTTAATAATAATATCAATAAATATAATGATATATATAATTATTAATTTTCTATTTATGTTTATCTGCTAGGAAAGGAAATGTAAAATTATTGCACATGTGAATCTATATATATAACTATCGTCATTGTTCGGAAATTAATTGACTGTTCGTGGGGAGCAAACTATCTTCTGATCAATTAACAATAATTAATAAATGCGAAAGTGTTTTGTCTTTTTCTCAAGTAAGAAGAGTTTAAGTTATTAAAATTGTTAATTGAATAACTTGCATATTTGCTAGCTGTAGAACAGATACATACCCGTTAATTTCTTTACTCAAAATAGAATTTGATATTCGAACCAAGATGGAGAATGGAGGTGTATCCTTATTACGTGATTTATTACGATTGATTTAGTTGTTTATATATAAGTATATACATAAGTATATTTTTAAGCTTTAATATAAGTATATATTAAAGCTTAAAAAAACTTTCATAAGACTTTACAAAACTTCATTCGTATTATTTACAAGCAGTTGATTTCGTTTCTCCCTTTGATTAGCAGTACTCTTAATAACTGGAAAGCAACTGGAAATTAATTAGCGTCTATTTTGTAATGTAGACTGGCAACACTTGATGTTTTGTCCAAGCTCTGATTTTCGGTCCAACAGTAACTGAACGTAACGAAAACAAATTACAAGTAAAGTTACAAGTAAATTCGTTACAAGTTACAAGTAAATTTTTCAAATTTTAAGAAACTATACATATTTAAAAGAGGATGTTTTGTTGAATTAAAAGTTATTGTACATAGAATGCTGCGGAGTAGGTACAAAATGCAATAGTACTGTGAAGAATTTATTTTTAAGCCATGCATATATAAAGAGTTACTTTTCTTTGTTTTTGAAGCACATGCTAAGCTGTTAAGGACAGTTACTTCAAGTTTCGGTGTTTAAACTCTGAAATATTAGTCACAGTTACAACATTCTTAGCAGATGAATAGAAATGTTCTACGAAGGAATATACTTCCGAAATCTTTCTCGAAAGTAGAAAACTGCCTGGAATTCCAAAAGGTACCTTATGGAAGACATTTGTACAAATACGACACATTTCTACGAAAAGCTATCAAGGCTGAGGGATAACCTGGTATCGGACAGTACTTTTCGAGCCGGACTGTTTCCGGATTTCAGGAACGATAACTGCTTTTGTTCTGTCCGATTTCACGGGTAGGGGGGTTGAAATCCATTTCTGTGGACAGAAATGTTGGATGAGATTAAAGAGAGCTTCGTACTCTCTTGGGAGTTGCTGTTTCTTCCGAAACCCTCCTCTCTTTAATCCAGGGATTGTGTAATCCCTAGACTTGGAATTTCCCCCGTGAAGCTTGAAAAGTGGATTTTTTCCCTTCACTGATCTCGAGTGGGTTTTTCCTCTTCGCTGACTTCTTTTCATTTTGACGATATGTTTTTTTCCCTCATAGCAAGGCATTAATAATGCTCCATTCCCTTCACTGATGAATTATGAAGGTGACAACATAATAATATCTGCTATTAGAAACTATTTGATACAAATGCGCAAATTTCTAAATTTTAGGACTTTATGGTGTATGGCAAATATTTGTATTTTGCGAACTATTAAGCTATTTAGTTTCCACAGTTCCAGTTTCGTCTTTTAGACTGTACTGTTTTGGCTTAAAAATTTCCAAATGAAGTAAGAAAATGCAGGGGTTAGGAAGAGAAATGAATATGATTGACTGGCAGTGGGTAATTGGCAGCGTAGTTATTAATTTTTTTCTTCAGATCGCGTTCGAAATTGCCAAGGAACAGAGAGCCTAATTTTAGGCGCTGGAAGAGTATATTAACTTTTAGAAAAACTCAACTTACTTGTGTATAATTTCATTTAAATTCCAGCTACTTTATTGGAGTTTATTTAGCATAATGCCAAAAATGCTTATTATTCCAAAACGTTACTCAACATTACTGTAAGTAGTCAACAGTACTGTAAGTAGTTGAACGATTTTCGCGTATTGACTGCAAGATTATTTTTAATTATTAAATTGTAGGTAGCGTTTAAATTACAGTGAAGGCCTTGGCAAAAGTTTACCAGAAGCAGTTATTGACTAAACATGGAACAATAAGCAGTTCAATGCTAATTTTGAATGAAATGCTACGATTGAATTTCAGTGACATAAAACCTATCTATTAAAGTTTACATGCATTTTACAACGCTATGATTGTTCCAAATTTTCTGAAATAATGAGCGTAGATGCAACCTTTTATAACGAAGAATCCATCTTTAATTTCTGAAATTTATGCAGTTAGATTGATATGGTTTATTGAGTTTACGGGAAAGTATACTAGGGTTTTCTGCCTAAGGGAAGGGATGAATTCATGCAGAACTTTCTAAGGCAAACTGGCTCGTATACACGTCACACATAGGGAAAACCATGAGCCCCTCATAGAGAAAAGTTACGAATGCAGCCAGCTCATTCGGACATTCGGACCTCGGACCGAACTATTAGTGATCAGCGGCTTAACCGCTCAGCTGCTGGTGGGCCCCAGTTACATTGATATTGAACTCAGAAATTTTAATGGAAATTAGGAAATAAAATTTGCGTACGATCTACATGTTTTGTGCAAATCTAAAAGATATAAATTACCCTGGAAGCCCACCACACAAGGAGAGTTTCAAATGAAAGACAATATCCCACTATCCTTTGACCACATTTTGCCCTTGTATAGTTTCAGCCATCTGCTATCAACTTCCATCCCTATTCAACTAATCCATTCGCCAGATTGCACATCTTAATATCATGCGTGTCTAGTGCTCTTTTCCCATTTGGCCATTGATTGACTTGATATAGGGTACAGATATTCACTCTTATCAAAAAATTTTCAAATATAAAATTAAACAAGGCACAACCTTATAAGGAAGTGTCATAAGTAAACCTCTGCGAATTTCGAAATGTAATTGACACGGTTTTCTATTCATGTCTTGCTAAAACCTCTGTGGCTCGCCTTCAGATAAGATAGAATTTTTATTCTTTATAATACTATGGAATATTAAGCATAATTCAACATGATACTAAGTTTTTTCTAATATTTCACTGAAATTTTCATGAAACTCGAGTCAGTCTAAAGCTGAATTCAGCATAAGCTCAATTATTTACAATAGTTTCCTTCTTTTATCTGTTAGATATTGAAATTCAATTCATTATGAGTCAGCTAACTTTGGCCAGCAGATACAGTACATAATTACTTTCGCATCATTTTTAATTGAATTTGCTATCCGGTTACATAAGAGTCACGCACAATCAACTTCTTCACTTTTGAAAATAATGCGCAGATTATTTGTTCAGTAAAATAATATTTATGCTGTAATATTCATATTAACTTCTTAATTATTAGAATGCGGTATCACTATTACTAAAATTTTTTCTCAAGGGCTTGCAGAAACAATTTAGACATGAAAGTAAAACTTCGAAACCGATACATTCAGGTCTTAAGTTAAGAGCTTCTTCATTATCATTTTTTAATAGTTATTACAAAAGAAATGTCATCAGTTCCTTTCCCAAATTTCTGAATTAATGTTTAGGAACACGTAATGTTTCATTTTGGATCAAATACTAGCGGCTGTACACTTCTAGAAGCCAATTCTTTGCTCTGATTGAACTCAGCTTACTTTTTTCATTAACTGTTGCAGAATTATTCTTCCTCGAATAGCTTTCATTTATTTGATGTCTTTAGCAAACAATAGGCCAATAACGAGAAAGGAAAAATATTAATATCGGAAAGAATTTCGACAAAATAAATATGGAAGTAGAATCGAAGTAATATCCGAAAAGTCTTTTTCTCTGAAGCAGCCTTAGAGAATAGTATAAACGGATTTTGGTAACATTGTAAAGTGAATGATGTATGATTTGTTTCACATTTTATTCCCAGGAAATGCGTGTACTTATTTATAAAAGATTTGCTGCATTGAAAGGTAGTTCCCCAAATATATGTGTGCACGCATATAATAAAGATATTTGAATTTTGAATCTCCACAGGAAATAACTAACACAATTTTTTTCGTGGATTTGTTTCTCCGAACCTAGAATCTTATCCGACAAACAGCAGGTATAAAAATTTTGTTAATAGACAGAAATTTAATTTGTAAGCTTAGTGATGACATCATTAAAAATCCGTAAGTTACGGTCTTTGTCCGACTTCAGTGTGTAACATGTGATTTTAAAACACAAGTCTGCATGTTTAGCTCCTAGTGCTACCCTTATCTTATTTCACTGTTATACACCTTAATTGTTCAATCTGCCAAAGGTTTAGCACCGAATTTTTACTTTCCTGAAATGTAAAAAAAGTGGTATTTTATAGTTATAAGTCCTAGATATCCTTTCAGTTTCACCTCAACTCCTTTTATATATAAAATAATAGGCAAATTTAGAAGTCAATGACGAGCAGGAATTTTGATGCGTAGAATGCCTAAATGACGATCCACAAATTGAAATGAGAAATGTGGCAATCGAGGCATATTAAATCTTCATTTTATTTTCATTGAACATATTGCGGCCACAAAGAACTTGGCACATTATTTGTGCCTATTTCAAGAGGTTTACATTTTTGATAACTTTGCAGCAAGAAGAAAGCAGCAGTCCGGCTAGGCCGAAGAGTAGCGAGCAAGTGCATTACGTTCAGAGTGAAATCTTAATTCAGACTGAGTTAGTTTTGGTTTATAATGCGTTTTGATTGGATAGTTAATATTTCTGGAAAATTACTATTGGCTGCTCGAGTTTTAGCTCCATTTACATAACCAGAATTATGCAAGAGTCATATGACATGGATTAATATAGAAATGACGCATTGCATAGAAAGATTACTATTTTTTGAATTCAGGAGGGAAATTTAGGTTGCTAATTTAATCTTTAACCTATTCTTTATTTTTCAGGAGAAAAAGCCGTAGCGACAGAGAAGCTTTTGTAAAGCAAATGTGTTAAATCCTGAAATTTTGACCAAAATATAAACTTATGTAATTTTTTAAAATTGTTTAGATAAATTTTAGAGTCCTTTATAAATTTTCAGTCCAAAGTTTTTGTACACTGAAGAGACAAAAGTCATGGGATAGCAATATGCAATTATAGGCAGTAGTATCGCGTAGAAAATGTATAAGTGCGAAGTGCTTCGGCAGGGCTTTCATTTGTGTTCAAGTTATTCATGTGAAGAAGCTTTGACGTGATTATGGCCGAACGACGAGAATTAACAGAATTTGAACGCGGAATGGTAGTTGGAACTAGACGCATGGATCATTCCATTTCGGATATCTTTAGGGATTCCGAGATCCGCAGTGTCAAGAGTGTGCCAAGAGTATCTAATTGCAGGCATATCATCCCACCATGGACAGCGCAGTGGCCGACCACCTGCACTTAACGACCGAGACCAGCGACGTCTGCGTAGAGTTGTCAATGTTCACAGACAAGCAACACTGCGTCAAATAACCGCAGAAATCAATGTGGGACGTACGAGGGACACGTCCGACAGGACAGTGCGGTGAAATTTGTCTTCAAGCAGAAGACCAACTTGAGTGCCTTTACTGACAGCACGACATCGCCTGCAGCGACTCTCGTGGGCTCGTGAGCATATCGGTTGGTCTCTAAACGAATGGAAAACCGTGGCTTCGTCAGATGAGTCACGATTTCAGTTGGTAAGAGCTGACGGTAGGGTTCGAGTGTGGCGCAGACCCCACGAAGCCATGGACCCAAGTTGTCAACAAGGCACTGTTCAAGCTGGTGGTGGTTCCATAATGGTCTGGGCTGTTTTTACATGGCATGGACTCGTTCCTCTGGTGCAACTGAACAGATCATTGACTGGAAAGGAATACCTTCAGCTACTTGAAGATCACTTACAGCCATTCATGGACTTCACGTACTCAAACAACGATGGGATTTTTATGGATGACAATGCGCCATGTCACCGGGCCACAATTGTTCGCGATTGGTTAGAAGAACATTCTGGACAATTCCAGCGAATGTGGCCACCTAGATCGCCCGACATGAATCCCATCGAACATTTATGGGACATCATCGAGAGGTCGGTTCGTGCCCAAAACCCTGCACTGTCGACACTTTCACAATTATCGATGTCTATAGAGGCAGCATGGCTCAATATTCCTGCAGGGGACTTTCAACGACTTGTTGAGTCCATGCCACGTCGAATTGCTGCACTTCGCCGGGCAAAAGGAGGACCGACAAAATATTAGGAGGTATCCCATGACTTTTGTCACTTCAGTGTATTTTGCAGTCCAGGTAATTAGATTTCTTCAACGAAGGCTTTACAATGCTTTGAAGACAATATCACAATAGAAAACATTTTGCACACATATTACTTATTTTAAATAATCGCTACAAATTTCTAAATTTTCAAAACATAACTAATTTTTATAACTTACATTTAACATCATAAATTTTAAAATAGTATTGTTTAAAATTATGGTTTCACCAATATTGTCTTTTATTTCCAATTTCTGAATTTAACAAAATGAAAGGCGTCCGAATACTTCTAAACAAACATATCGATTATTAGGGCTAGCCTCTTGAGCTAACCAGCGTGTTCTGCATTGGTGGCTCAGGGTGCCTAGGCAGTTACTTGAAAATGCTTCCCTTCCTTACATAAGGTACCTGGCCGTTGAGAACTGCACTAGTACATTCCATAATAAGAAAAGTATAATAATACTATAAAAAATTACACTCAATCATAAAATGAGAGCCTTCAACATTATCTTACATAAAGAGAGTAAATGGAACAACTTTATAGAGGTAATAACCGGCCTCTGTTTCGGAACTAATACTCGCTCAGCATACTCTACACTTTACAGTCACCCATAAATTTTAATATGCATTTACGATAATTTCATATTACTTATCTGTACTATTTTCACTTTATTTTTTAAATCCACTTAATTTTGAGAATAACTTTAAATTCTTATTCAAAATGTTCAACACAAATTCAAAAATATAATTATTTAACAACTTTACTTAAAAATAATTAAAAGTCTTCTTTATTTACTTCACTAAATTATAAGAATTCGAATTTTTAATAGCATTTTTCATAAAACAATACTAAACTTTTAATCCAATACAAGCAGAAACAGCAATATGTATTAAGGATTTTAAATATAATAAAAATGATTAGCAATTTCAATATGATATTTTTAGTTGCACTAAATAAAACGTTTTAAAAAAATTCATATCACAAATTTGGAAATCAGACGATGAATAAATCTTGCAAGAAGAATCATTCCCATTTCACTAAAATGTTTCCACATTTGGAAATAGTCTGCACACATCCATTGGAGTTAGCAGCAGAGAATGATCCACGTCGACTCATTGCAATAATAAAAACAAATTCATAAGTCAATGACGAGAAGGAATTTTGATGTCGTAGAATGCTGAAATGCAGATCCACAATGAATAAGAAATTTGGCAGTCGAGGCAGCTTAAATCTTCATTTTATTTTCAGTAAGCATATTGCGGTCACAAGCAACTTGGCACATTATTTGCGCCTATTTCAAGAGGTTTACATTTTTGATAACTTTGCAGCAAGAAGAAAGCAGCAGACAGCAGTCCAGCCAGGCCAAAGTGTAGCGAGCAAGTGCAGCGAACAGCAACTTTTAGATAGTTTGCCTTAATTTCGAGATCTTCCCCCCCTAGTCAAGTACTTTCCAGAACTCTCTTGCCTGTTATATAACCGCTACTATAAATAGCTCTACGCGCCATTTTTTGTCAGATTGCTTTCTGCTATTCCGTGCTATGCAAATGATTTGCTCTGTCTCTTCGCCTTTCCTTTGTTAAAAATATTTATGATGTCGAGTCCTAAATTTACTAGTATTACTGTTTAATATATTATCGAATTTGTGATCTTTGTTAACAGAAAAATGAGCTGTCATTTTAATCGAATAAAGGTGTGGAGTTTCTAAAATGAATTTCTGTTTGTTCAGTTCTGCAGCCTTTCCACTCGCTACGAAAACATAACGGATTCTCGACTGCAAATATCACAGTATATATATATATATATAAATATATATATGTAACATAAAAATATGTAAATCGAAATTATAATTTATACTAACGGTAATTCTTTAATTCTCCCTTTCTGTTCTAAAAATCGTAACAACTTCTGTGGATTGCGTCATTTCTAGATCATAGCATTTTGCATGGCCTGTCCAGCGTTGATGACGTAAAAATTGGGAACTGAAACTTTTAACTCAACCCAAAACCTTTCTCTTCGTGTACTTCCATATTCCATAACTCCGCACTTCAGCTTCTCTTTGTGCGCTGCTTGGTCACTATTTCGTTATGCTCGCTTCCTATTGCAATAATATCCCAAATGTAAATGTTTTTGAATAGGCACGACTGGAGTGCCAAGTGATTGTGGCCACGAAACGTCCACTGAAAAATAAAAAAGGAATTAAACCGCCTCGACTGCCAAGTTTCTTAGATATTATGAAGTCAACATATTAGCATACTACGCAATCAGAATTCTTCCTCTTCAAATATGGATCTAAGATCTATCTTATGTAGCTATTACGCATCGACGCTGCTCTGTGCTCTGTCTTTTCCTTGCATTTGTTATATATATGTTAAATATAAAATACCTATCTTTCAAACAATAAATTAAAATCTCGTCCTCATTCTAAAAATAACAAACAAATAATTATTCCCTGCAATTCTGAAAAAGATTCTTAATCTATTCCCCGTTGCGCACTTATCGATAAAATCTGAACCCAACATCTGGTCACATGACAGCATTTCAGATCACGTGACATCCGTAATGTCGAAAACTATTTTCATAAAATTATAAAAGATAACATGTTAATTTCAGCTCGAAGTATTTACATGACTTGTACAAAATATAAATTCGATTAAATTTAACTGAAAAATGTACGATAAACGCATCATAAGTAAATACTGAAATGATTAAATAATTTCAAACTCTGTTGTCTGTTTTAGCATATAATGACAACAATAACAGAAAAAGAATAAGAATTTTCAAACATATATTATATTAACTGAAGTAAATTTTATCATATCTATGAAATTGAAGCCCAGTTACCAGTTTCAAGAAACACTGTTAAGGAAAATAAATATAAATAGCCATACATGAACCTGATAAACATATACGGTATTGGGTGAGAAAATGAGATACGTTTTAAAATGCTTAGAATATTTTACGATTGGAAAAAAAAGTCATCTTTGAGGATTATCTACATCGACCAGAGATATTTACACTTCATACAAATGCATTATGCTCAGAAAGAAGATGAGCAAATTTGTAATTAAAATATACAGCTCTCATAAAATCGTACATCTTTGTAACGTATTTCCCAAGCCGTGATATAAAGTCTCCAGGTTGGAAAATACTAGGAAACTCAATCTCTGCGCTTAATCCACCACTGGAGGTAAACAGGATTACGATCTTTTATTTATCTTCCCCTAGGGCAGTCCGCATTTCTTAAGACCAGCCTGAGATTTGTAGAAGCCAAAAAAATATTTTAATGCCTTACGCGCTGATTCCTCCGGGCAAGGTATGCGCAGCGCACCGACTTATACCCACTGGATATGGAGAAACTACTTTTTTTCCTTTTTTCCCATTTTTTTCTTCTTCGCAGACCAAATGGGATAGAGAAAAATATATCCGAGGTATAGGTATATATATATACGTATAGATATAGGTATATATATAGCCAGGTTTTCCGCTCCAGGCTGCCTGTAGCAGCAGGCAATCGAAAGGTAGCGATAACGCCCCCCGCACGGGGCTTTCAAAAGGAACTCTCTATCTTTTCTGGGTAACTTCTCTCCAGGGAAAGACGGACTCTTTTCCTAGAAAATAGCGAAGATTGTGAAAAGAAATCTGCCCCCCTCACGCTCCGTATGTATATCCTTGGCTGAGATTGGATGTTGGAAAGGCGCAGATGATGCTCTGGTTTTATATACTTTAGGCGAGCTGTTAAACTGTTTATAGGAGGTCCATTTGTAAGAAGTTCAGCATAGGTGGTAGAAGTTTGCTTTGTATGGATTTGGGTGAGGCCTTCTGAGAGCGTCTATAAAGAGTTAAATGTATATTTATTGCTTTTAAGGTCTTATAGCATGACTAAATAACTCTTTGAGAGGAAAGAGGCTCGCATAGTGATCACTTTTCCATATTGAATGGATGACTTTTGGTTGAACTTAGGCATTACAGAAATGTATGATTATGTTCAGTCAAGTTAGTACTACACAGTAAATAGTGAGCTATATAACTCTTTTAAAATAGTGATAGGGTACCTGATGGTAAATGAATCTTTCAAGACTGAACGACACCTTAATCAATTCGCAATGCATCTCTAATGAATACTGTTATTTTTACACGTTCTTCAATTTTTTTTTACCGTGTGTTTAAGTTACATTGATATATAAGGCAGTTATATATAATATTACTCCAGAAGATGGTTTGGTAAATCCTCGAAACTAGTCCTGTAAAATATTTGCAAATATAACGTTGATTTTTGTTGTTTGACTTCTGGATTAATACTTGTTCGGCGTGTTATTCTATCTTAGTTATGAATAATAGTTTAGAGTTGGAAGCTAATAAAAAGCAAAAGCGAGAACTCCTGATTTACGGTTTAATTTTTCAACCATAATACATTCCCGTTTCAAACAAGTTTAGAAATTTCGGAATAATTCAATCAGTAAAAATTTCGACTTGTTGCGGATGCACAAATTGGATCAAAAAGCCTTAAAGTACTGAGTTATTACTTATAATTTCGTTAAATATTTTGCACGCTGAAAATGTTTTGAGTAACACTTTTAAGTGTTTGCTTTGTATGAGATTTCTAGGCACGGGTAACGAATGATTGAAATTGAAAAGGAATGAAATGCATTTTAACAAAATTACGATATATTTTGGAGGAAATAGCTAGCAAGCAAAACTATATTCAATATCTGGCGTGGATTTTCCTTTGAATAACATTTGATACTTTTTATGAAAGCATGAAAATATATTCTTTTATTACTTGCTGCACTTTGTATGGAACTATTATCACTCTTGTTACAGTTGTAGAGATTTATATTTATTTTAAATAACTAGTTACATTTAATTTTAAGTTACTTTCGTATAAGCCTTCATTCCCTAATTGTCAGGGACAGAATATTTAAATTTGGGAGCGTGCGTAAGAAATGCAAATTCTACCAGTGGAAGAATAAATTAAATATCTACGTTCCAGTAGAGAAAGAAAGAGTCCGGGAAATTGCCGTGCGTGCTCATACGCAAACTTCTGTTTAGCAGTTACAGCTGCTTTGACGTGCTTAAGCGCTATTATCTTGCTGCCCCTAGACTCCTTTACGCGCTGTAGGCTACAGGATTATATAAGCCCTGTAGTGTAATTCTATTATTTGTGAACATCTTGAATTCTTAAGTTTGATTATACTGTTTCAGTTACCGCCCAAGTTGAGGCGTAGTACGTTAGCGTCAAGTTGACGCATTGTAAATGAGTTAAAGAGTTTAACAAAGAGCAGTGCAATCACTATTTCTCAAGATTCTACCCAACAGAACGACAGTAGAATTTTACATCTGGCGCCCGAACTTCTAATTCGAATCCAGTGGCCAATAATCAGGACAGACAATCATCCCTACAAAAGACAGAAATCGTAGACCCGATGGTGACAAGCCCATTGGATGGATTTGGTTTTTAATACAGACCATACGAGCAGCTATCAAGCCAGCAATAGTGTTCGACAGTAAAAACTGCGTCACTTCATTCCTAGAATCGCTGGAGACGCACTTTCAGTTGTATCTGGTACCCGAGAGGCAAAATTTAGCCATAGCCCCCAGTGCCCTCCGAGGACAGGCGGAGTCTTGGTGGAAAGGTATCGGAAAACTCTTACTCGGGGAAGTCGGAAGCCTCACCTACAATTTTGAGAATTTTGAAGCTTCACTCCTGAAGGCCTTCCCGATCGTGAAGGATCGTGCGAAGCTGGAAGCCGAACTCTACAGCTTTTATCAACGGAAAGTTGAACATCTTACCGAATTTATCTTGCGTAAAGTCAAACTAGTGAATATGCTATATGAAAGGAAATTCTAAAGCTAAAAATTCTACTATAGAAACTTCCGGAGAATAAGATTGTTTAAAGATTGTAGCACAGAAATTGGTGCCGCATAAGGGAAAGTTTGTGAATGTGTCGAAAAACTATCGCTTGAACGTGCAGGTAAAAAAAGAAGTTTTGAAAGTGTTATTTTTTGTCGTTAAAAATTTTCAAAACCATATCATTTTAGGTACAGAATTCCTCAGGTCGAGGAACGCTACAATAAACTTCGCGGAAAATTCTACTTACTTGGACAGGGTGCCAAAGGTGGTGAAAGAAGTTAATGTTCCAGACATCGATTTACAACATCTAAAACAAGATGAAAAAACCAAGCTGGAGCAACTTGTAAGTAGATTTAGTTATTTTCTGAGAAGCCAGGGATTACACAAATTGTCAGCCACGCGATAGAACTAAAATCAAGCGAACCTTGTAAAGCAAAACCATATCGGTATGATAAGGAAAAAGAATCAATAATAGAACACCACATAAAACAAATGTTAAAGGATAACATAATTATTCCCATCAATAGTGGGTATGCTAGCCCAGTTGTGCTATGCAGAAAGAGAAATAGCTTGTCCCCCTTCGGATCCCAAAGCTTAGCGTTTTGCGATCGATTACAGAAAACTTAATATCATGACTAAATTCTCTGTTTACCCTTTTCCTGTAATAGAAGAAATAATACGGAAACTGAGGTCTACAAAATATATGACCACTCTTGATCTTACTTCAGGCTACTTTCAAATAGCCATGAAACCAGAAGACGTGAATAAAACAGCGTTTATTGCAAAATCAGGTACTTATGCATTTTTACGCATGCCATTTGGACTTTACGGGGCCCCGTCAACTTTCCAACCCGCTATGGACATAATTTTAGGTCCCGTCCTAGGAAAATCCGCTCTCATTTATCTCGATGACATTATCGTAACTAGTGACACTATTGAACAACACGTGGAAGACCTTCACGAAATTTTTTCATTATTAAAAGAAGCAGGTTTAACTATTAATGCCACAAAATGTAAATTCGTAACTAAGGAATTGCGATATTTAGGATACAAAATTTCAGCTAAGGGCATCGAAACTGAGGATTCTAAAATAAAAGCAATTAAAAATTATCCTCTGCCAAACACTGCAAAAAAAACTTTCATCCTCTATTGGCATGTGCTTATATTATCGCTCGTTTATCCAAAATTTTGTCGATATTGTTGAACCTTTGTTAGTGTTAAAACGAAAGAAATCCAAGTTTGCATGGACAGCGGAGGCAAACACCGCTTTCGAAAAATTGAAAACAGCTCTAATTAATGCCCCAGTGTTAAAATTCCCGAAACGGGACCAGAACTTGGAGATCGCGGCGGATGCGTCAGTTTACGCCGTGGGTGCAGTTTTAACTCAAAAAGAGCACCCCTTGGCATTTTTTAGCAAAACTCTAGGTCCGACTCAAAGGAACTACACAGCGACAGAAAGAGAAACGTTAGCAGTGTTAATGGCACCGACCTTAAAGTTACAAGAATACAACTTAATAATTAAGCACACTCCCGTAAAGGAAAATACAGTGGCCGACGCCTTGCCAAGAATTAAACTGGATGAAAATGGGAATCAAATAAAATGTGCTATGTTAACTTCTAAAGTTTCAGATTCCCGTGTAACAACTATAGCTGAATTACGGAAGGATCCAGAATTCGGTAATATCTATGCTTCTTTAAAGGATCCGGATAATTCTGAACATGCAGATCTTGCTGAAATTAGAAATAGGGCCCGAAATTACGAGATCATAGATAATCTGTTTTATACTAAATCAACAAATGAAAACCTTGAATTGAAACCAGCCATCCCCGCCACACTACGTTTGAGTATTTTGCAGGAACTTCATGATCGCCCCACAGCGGGTCACTTAGGTGTAAGGAAAACAGTGCGTAGAGTACGCGAGGCGGTGTATTACTACAGAAGGTAGTAACAGCGTATGTCAGGTCCTGTAAGTTATGTCAGTTAACTAACGATGTTAATTATAGCCCTGCCGGGTATCTAAATAGTATTCGCGCGACCTTTCCTAACGAGATCCTCGGAATAGACCTTCTTGGCCCTTTTCCCCAAAGCAAGTTAAATAAAAACCGATATCTTTTGGTAATTGCAGACCGTTTTTCTAAGTGGATAGAAATAATTCCTTTAAAGCGAGCGTCAGCTAAAATAGTTGTAGATGCGTTCTTACATAAGTATATTTTAAAATACGGTGTACCGTTAAAACTAATAAGAGATAATTGTAGGCAATTTGTTAGTCAAACTTTTGAGAACCTGTGTAAAGGGCTTGACATACGGCATATAAAAATGGTCCTATACAGACCACAAGCAAACATCGCGGACAGAGTTAATTAAAACACTGTTAAAATAATTAGAAGTTACGTTAATCTTATCATAAACGCTGGGATGGCTGCGTTGATGAACTAGCCTATGCTTTAAGAACTGCCAAGCATGATACAACGCGTAAAACGCCCTCTGATTTATTTCTGGTTAGGAAGATGTTGACTCCTTTAGAGAAACCTTTTTTGTTCAAGAGCGAGAAGCAGAATTTAAACAGGCAGGTGACAGATGACAGGTGACGGAGGGCCGGGACGCCTGGTGTTTAACAGAGGTAAACATGCATATGTCCCACGCCCTCCTCTATCTACTGGGAGTTTATTGAGATCTTAAGTGAAGTATTATATTGCCATACAGGCGTAGATGAGAGATACATTGGCTATTTATGTTGTATTACGCATTTTACGACATTACATAACATACTGATTACACATTAAAAATACACATAAATATAACACATACCTGACACATAAACACTATTAATAAAGGAGGTACATGCGGTTAGCAGAAAGAAGATACACATATCTAGCACATAAAGCACACATTTGTGCATAGTTTAGGTACTTATGCTTAGGATCAATTGAATATGCAGGATACACTGAGAATACTGCCTACACACGCTGCAGATACCTGACTCATGTTACATTGCTATACATTTAATTATATATGTTGCAGATACAGTTCATTTACGCTGCGCATGGGATTACTGTAGGCACGCCTGAGACTACTATATAAAGAATACATACAGAATGCATTCAGGGTACTACATATGCAGAATATATAATGCTAAGGACACATAGTGTAGCTATGTTACTTATAATGCTAGATACATTGGAAATGCTACTTACACACGCTGCAGATACCTGGCTCTTATTACATTGCTTTGCATTTAAATATACATGTTGCAGATACAGTTCTTATACGATATGCTCGAGATTGCTATATTACTACACGCTTGAGGCTACTATATACAGAATACTTCCAGAATAATCTTGGGATTACTATATACAGGATACATAATGCCAAGTACACTTAATGTAGATATG
This sequence comes from Stegodyphus mimosarum, assembly GCA_000611955.2. Lineage (NCBI taxonomy): Eukaryota > Metazoa > Arthropoda > Arachnida > Araneae > Eresidae > Stegodyphus > Stegodyphus mimosarum. The sequence continues at coordinate 608,326 of KK116581.1, forward strand.
TTACTCATAATACTGAATACATTGATAATAATGCTTAGATCCGCTGCAGATACGTGAGTCCTATTACATTCCTATGCATTTAAATATACATGTTGCAGATAATTTAAACAGGCAAATATTCAAAAGCTGATTGATGAAGCTTTAAAAAATTCCGATGTAGCAAGAAAGCGGCAGAAAATTTACTATGATAGGAAACGTCGAGAATCAGATTTTAAAGTGGGGGATTTTAAAGTTGAAAAGAAAATTCACTTTGTCTGGTGCACCTGAAAACGTCGTACCAAAATTCCCCATAAATTTGAAGGACCTTATGTAGTACAGCAGATCGTTGGGGTTGTGATCTACTTAAAAACAGATTCGGGAGAAAGAATAAAGGCTAGTCCGGATCAATTGAAGAAATATTATGATCGTAAAGATTTCGATGCCTTACATGATTTCTTCTAGGCTTCCGATTTAGAAGAGGAGGCTTCCCCTGGGACAATTCTCACCGCACCACAAATTCCACCAACCGAGAAAAGGCAAAGAACCAAAGAAACTACACAAGTTCCGAAACCAGAAGAAGAATTCCGGAGAAAAGAATTCCTCAACGTGTGGAAGATCCAACAAAAGAAAATTCAAGGGTGAAAGGAACGTCCCGGCTAGAAACAAGCATCGCCGTGTCATGACAAGATCTCGCAGCAGACAGCGCCAAGATACTTCAAGGAGGTGGCGGACTGAAAGATTACCACAAACAAGACCACCCGTCGAGGAAAGGAAGAAGAGGCCTGCCGAAGTTGAAGGCGCAGATCAAAGTTCGAAACAACCAAGAGTTTTCAGACAAGTGTCGACGACTACCGATGTACAAAGAACCAGTCTGCCAGGCAGTAAAAGGAAAAGCTAAGATTTACCGCTAGTATATCCTAAGAGACCACTCACCTGAGGTGAAAAAAGAAAAAATCAATTCCCACCAGGGGACAGGAAGCAGAGAAGGAAAGGCTCATGTATGAATCAGATGGCATGGACAAAATTCTGCAAGAAACGTATGTCCGAATACCAAGCTTAAAAAAAGAAAGTGAATTTTCTATAAATCTTTTCTGTTATGTAAAATTGCATGAAAATGCTTAATACAAAGTTACATGATAAAAGCTATTGCCTCGATTGAGAACTAAAGTTAATTCAGCTTTATTTGGCGAAAGCACAAAGTATAGTGTATTATAGAATTGTTATGTGACGTAAAGAACTAGTAGTTCGGTTTTCTTTGTCGAAAGACTATTTATGTTAACTCGCCAAAAGATCTGGCTTGATACAAGCAGCTTCGTATTAGTACTTGTTAATGAAAATTTATTTTAGGTTCGCACTTTTGGCGAAGAAAAGTATCCATTCAAGTAAAATTTTCATTTCATTTTCCATTGTTTTAAAAGTATTTGTGTGTAAAAGGTTGAAATATCTGGTGTGTTAAATGATACTTTTAATGAAAGTTTAAAGCTCAAAAGAGCTGATATAATATATATTTAGTGCTAAAACTTCAACTAAAGTGAATACATTCAAAGTTTAATGTAGTCAATTGATTTCGAGCAAAACAAATTTTAGTTAAATCAAATCATGCGATTTTGAGCGAAAGCTTGCATGCGTTTAAGATGAATGTAGAAAATATTTTCGTATGCATGTGTTTTGTAGGGCTCTCTGCCGACACTTTAGTTAATTTTCTTGTTTATTAGCTCATGTATAACTTGGAAATGAATTTAGGGTATGTCTTAGAAGGTTGTTATGTGCTAACAGTCGATGTGCGTTTAGGTGGAGGTTTTGTCCACTATAACACAAAACATTGCGTTTTCACACCACACATTGTGGAGAACCAAAAGGGGATTAAAGTTTAATATTTAAGCATGAATGTGAATTGAATAACTGTGACGTGAAAAACAGTAATGTTCGGAAAACCTGAGAAAGCTACGCTAACTAAAGGCTAGAACTTAAAGACTGTATTGTGAATTTTACATGTTATTTAGAATCATGTATTCATAAGTTTTCGTTCCAGATGACTAGAAACCAGAACTATGATGATGACAAAATTTCTATAATAATTTAAATTTTAGTATTTTGAATGTAAACGGGGCTTAGATTTTGTCAGTTGTAGAATTTATCAGCTTGTAACAGGTCTTTAAGGACCTTTATCCAAGTCTGTTAGATTCTGGGATGGACAAATGCAGGGATTTATATTGATTTTAAATAACCAGTTACATTTAATTTTAAGTTACTTTCCTGTAAGCCTTCATTCCCCTAATTTTCGGTAACAAAGTATTTAAACTTGGTAGCGCGAGTAGGAAATGCAAATTCTACCAGTGGAAGAATAAGTTAAATATCGACGTTCCAGTAGAGAAAGAGAGCGTCTGGGAAATCGCCGTGCGTGCTTATACGCAAACTTCTATTTAGCAGTTACTGCTGGTTTGACGTGGCTTAAGCGCTATTACGTTGCTGCCACTAGACTCATCTACACGCTGTAGGCTACAGGATTATATGAGTCTTGTAGTGTAATTTTACTATTTGTGAACATCTTGAATTCTTGATTTTGATTCTACTGTTTCAGTTACCGCCCAAGTTGGGCGTAGTATGTTAGCGTCGAGTTGACGCATTGTAAATAAGTTAAAGAGTTTAATACAGGGCAGTTTTAACCCTTCCTCAGTGCCATTACTATTTCTCAAGGTTCTACACAACAGAAGGACAGTAGAACGTTACACAGTAACAGTGTATTTTGTTCACCGTAAAAAGAGCAGCATGATCCGCAATCCACTTGGGATGCACTTAATAGATTTGTGTATAAAACCAGGCATTTGGAAGTCTATTTAATTATTAACTATCGCTTAATCGTTAATTTCTAAAACACTTACTGTTTTAATGGCTGTTACGATTATATCTATGACAATAATGACCTGCAAAGCCACATAATCTTTCTAAACACAAAGCACACGTGTATCATAGAAGTGTAAAGAGATTAAATCTTAAAACAGCAAATCTAGAAATAAAGTATCCTTTCCCCCATGATGATATAAATATAGGGAATCAATTAATTAATATTTTAAGTTTTCAGGCTTTATTTTTCACATTGTTCTTCTAAATGAACCGAGTCATACACAGAAATCCGTCAATAGAACAAAACTCTCACATTCCTACATTTCTTTCCTCCTCACTAGATGTTAACCACAGAAAAGAAAACCACAATTTCTACTCAAAATAAAGATTTTACAGGATCTGAAAAGGTGTCCTTTTTTTCTTAAGTTAATGCTATTTATTTACTTAAAGGGATTGCTATTATACGAAGTTTGTGTACTCAAATATGCCCCAAAACAAAATAAAACCATTGTAGAGCCATTAGGTTACTTTCTGAAGTAGGAAACTTGAAAAATGAGCAATACTCTCTCCAGCACTCGAACCTGGACTTCTCGAATACGAGTCGAGTGTGCTGTCGTTACACCACTAAGGCATGCAGAAAAGAGGGAAAAATACCTTATACTCCTCCATTTAAAGGGTAACTGAGGTGTTGGGAATCCACTTGCAAATCCTGGTTGGCAAAGAATCATCATCCATCGCCTTTAGTTCGTGCTCCACTGTAGTATCATTAGGTTATTTTGAAGCAAGAAACAAAAAATGAGCAATGCCCTCGCAGGGACTCGAAGCTGGACCTCTCGAATACAAGCCGAGTGTGTTGCCGTTACACGAAGAACGCATGTTCGAAGGAGGGAGAAAATACCTTTTACCACAACAAGATGAAAAGAAACTAATGGAAAAGAATTAAGTGTAACTATTAGTTGCTTCTATTTAATTTTGATCACTAGCTTTCTGATCTCCAACTTCCTATCAGAAATGCTTTTACGGTTTTTACATGACAATGCAAGACATCTGACTCGCGATCTTGAACAAAAAAAAAAAAGAGAAAAATGTAATGTTTATTTACAATAATGTTCAATACAATAGTGTTCTCTTCTGCCCTAGAGAGAGACAACGAATAATGATTTAAGAATCATGAAATAATTTCTCATTGTAAATTTGTAGTTAGTGGGAAAATGTTTCTTTATACAATACGTTATTTATGTTGGACATATGTGCGACTTGGGTTCAGTTTACAAGAATGATGATCAAGAAAAAAAATGTACCAACATAAAAAATAAATATATTTTTTCTTAATATTTCTAAGAAATAAGCAGCAGAATTTTTTATTCCGACTCGCCGGTAGACGTTGTAAAATGCATTAGAAATAATTCATTACAAATGTTACAGTTTTGACACTCAAATGTACGAAATGTACGAACGCTCAAATGTGCATATAGTACGTGTGGTTACTTAGTCATCTCCAAAGTCATGCTTAATGGTCAACATACTTTCTCGCTATTGAGTAGAGGGGAAACTTAAAAGTGTCGTCTTGCAGTTCTTTACACAGGTCATTGCGTAGTATTTTACATCGCTTCATTATAATAGATTCCTGATTTGAAAAGAGAAATTTACCTTCCGTTTTGCTGATAGAACCTATGCATACCTTTTTCAATTTTTGTAGATGATTTAGTAGAATGTATAAGCCTTTTTCATTAAAATTCATGCTAAATGCACAGGTTGACTGAATTCAAATGCCTAATATAAAAAGAGTGAGTGAAAATAAAACATATTCTTTCCAATTTGCATTTTTCTTTTCTCTTTTCTTGACAATTAAACTGCTCCTCTGTCTTCAACTGACAACTGGAATTATGTAAAATATAGCTCTTTAGAAATTTTATATATAAAAAAAAATTAATAATACTGATTGTGGAAACAGGAGAAGATGTTACAGAATTGAAATTCTAAAGTTAGTTTGAAATTGTATTTTCTTTCATAAAGTAAAAATTTAACAAGAATCAAATGCGTCATTAAATTCTATATCAAAGTAAAGAATAAAATTTCTGTCTTTCAGACGAACATTTAATTTTTAAAATATAACGAGAATATTTTTGTTAGAAAAACGTACGAACATATTATTAGAAATGAAACGTAAGAAAGGAAAGAAATAAGCGCTGTATTTAAATTTCCTAGCCATATGTAAATCTAGTCAAATTTAAATTAAGAAAAAGTATCTTTAAACATTCTTCTTATTTCTTCACAACCGAGTTTTATTTTTCCTCAAGTAATTTAAATTTAAATAGATTTTCCTTTTATAAGAAAGAATTTTTTCAGAGATATATATGGATTTCAGTATTGAAAAATCTGTTGTAATATTGTGAATTTCAATTTATAATTTTGTATTAGGCATGCAATCAAAAAGTCTTATAAGATTCTTAATACAGTAATTTTTATAATAAATTCAGTATAATAATTTTTAAACCGAATTTATAGTAATCAAATATAGAATTAAAAACGTTGAAGAAATTTACAAATTACTTAGGACATATATTATCTTTATCACAATGAAAGAATTCTTTACATAGCCTATAACTATTTAAAAGTATTTATAAAATACTTATTTGAATAGTTTGACAAAAATAGGAAAAACGTTTATTTACGTATTTTTTCCCTTCCTTGTACGATGTAAAGCAAGTATTGTAACCTCAAAAACTTTCAGGTATCATATTTCAACGAAAATATCCCTTTTGAACACTATGGAATGCAATTTACCGATGCTATTGGGTGAAAAAGACTCTTTTTTCTTCCCGAAACGGGATGAAAAAGGATTTAAAATCAATTCAGAAGAGAATTTTGGTGCCGTCTGTACGTACGTACGTATGTATGTATCTCACATCATTCAAAACCGAGTGGCCTCAGAACGTTCAAATTTTGGATGTAGAACGGCTATAATATGTATTTGTGCACCTCCCTTTTTAGTTGCAATCGACCGCACCAAAAGTGTATATATATATATATTCACTCTGTTACTCGGCTCCGTGAAATTAGTTTTTTACTTCCTGTACGAAGGAAGTAAATCGCGAAAAATTTCGTGCATCATATTTCAACGAAAATATCCATTTTGACAGGTATCGAATATAATTTAACGATATTTTTGCGTGACATCTGTACGTAAAGACAGAATAAAGGACTCTATTTTCCCAAAAGAATTATAAGACTGATTTAAAATACATACAGGAGAAATGTTTTCAGTCGCCGTATGTATGTATGTATGTATCTCGCATAACTCAAAACCAAGTAGCCTCAGAACGTTGAAATTTTGAATATAGGACTGCTATAACATGTAGATGTGCACCTCTCTTTTTGGTTGTAATCGGCCGCATCAAATGTATGCATATATATATATATATATGCATATATATATATGCATACATTTGATTTGGGTTCAGTGAGCTCAGGTTTTTATGTTTATTTTTTGGTAACTTGCGTATTTTTCGCTTTACAAATGACTGAATTATGCTGTTCTTATTTTCCGATTAAGGTTTTTATGCGTGTAGTAAATCTGCATGCAATATTTGTAGAATTATCAACAATTTAAAAGTTGTTCAAGTACGGTCAAGCCTAATTACGTTTTACCATAGCAGCGATATTTGTTTGCATTTAAAACTTAGCAGAATAGCGGATTTATTGCTAGTTTAGAGAAACTAAGCTTCGAACTACAAAGATAACGCATTCTTTTATTATTGCGAATTAAATCATGCTTAATCCTTTCTGGAATTTATTCGAGGAGATACGTGTTTAAGATTTACTTTGTAAATTTTAATATAGACATTTTGACTTTTTATATATTTTTGCCTTGCCGAGAGTTGAGAACAGAATTAATTGAATGAGAAATATATCTCTAACGAAATTTGAGGAAATAAGTGTAAACGAAATGCAGGTAAAAATGAGTATAATTTAATATTCCGTACATAGAAATCATGTGGTGTATACATTAGATTTTGTTTTTTTACCATAGCAGTCTTATTTTTTTTACTTATGAAACTTAGCAGAATAATGAATTAAGTGAGTTTCTGCATCTTCACTGTCTTTTTGCCGAGTGGGACCAAAAGTAAACTCTTAGTTTTGTGCAGCGAAAAATCTGCCTTTTTGCCTGCTGACCGAATTCTTGGTTTTTGCGTAGGAATTGTAATTTTACTTGTAAAATTTGTTTTTTAATTGTTTTAACTGTATTTGGTGTTTTATATTTTTCTAGAATTTCAATATTTAATAAAGATACTAGCGGGCAAGCCCGCCAGCTGAGCGGGCTGAGCCCGCTTGTTCCTTGGGATTCGAAAG
>KK116582.1:0-33340 GCA_000611955.2 Stegodyphus mimosarum
CATCTGTGATCTCTGATGCCCTTCTTCAGAGAACAGAGGAAGCAATTCGTGCGAATAGACGTCCCAAATTGAAAGAATTGCATCAGATCATACCGGAAGTGTCCATGACAACTCTTTATGAAGTTGTGACTGTCAAGTTAGGGTACAGGAAATTGTGTGCGCGCTGGGTTCCAAAAATGTTAACGGAAGGCGGCAACCTTCTATGACAGCAGGCGGCAACCTTCTATGACTGTGGGATAGAAAAGCTTGTGCACCGACTTAACAAATGTTTGGATAACGGGGCTGATTATGTCGAAAAATAATAAATAACCCAGTTAATAAGATGTAACTGACGTTTTCTAAATAAATGTTTTTTTAAGGAATGCGAGCCAATGTGTCTTTACTTTTCGAAATGCCCTCGTATATTCAAAGAAATTAAATAATGAAGGATCTGCATAATTGTATGTATGTTTCTCTCACTGTGATAAAACAACAGTTCCTAGAGCCATCAAATTTTGAATAGCGTAAGTTTACATCCGAATATGGGCGTCTGGAAGCCCAAATTTGGAATTTGTTTTATTATCTATTTTATATTTTGCAAAACTTTAACGAATTTCTGATTTACAAACTCAACGATTTCAAAGCGAGCAACGGCAACACTCTACGGAAGGAAAACATTTTTATCTCCCAGCTCACGATAATGTGTATCGGAAATTCTAGAGTATGCTCATTTTAAAATTATTTTTCGACATTGCTGTTGAACTGAGTTTTATGGTTTAAGTGCGAAGATAATGATGTTTAATAAATAAAGGTAACACACAAAACGTTAAAAAACGCCCTTTTGGGCTTTATGTAAAATCTGAAAGCTTACAGATTTTTGTTTTTTTTTTATTTTTAAATTTAAATTTTAATTTCTCCTTTCCCTGCTTAGCAACAAATATGTTATTTATTAACGTTATTCAAGTGGAAAAAGACATGGAACTCCATGCAATGCGTCGGTTTGATTCCATGAACTGATCCGAAACGAACTAAGAGTGAAAGAATTCCAAAATTTTGTATTTAGTATCTGTGCCATTAAATGACGAAAAAATCAATGTTGACATACTAGATAATAATGCAAATACAAAATAGAGTCTTGTCTTTCCGCATAAATTCCAAATAATGCGGTGAAACATGTTCGTTTAAAAAGACAACTTACGTACACAGTGAGCGTGAAATAAGATGATTTGTTTTCCGAAGAAGATAAAAATTTATATTAATAAAAACCTTAACGGCAGAATTTCTTGCGATGCTGAAAATAGTGCTTACTGCTACTCGTAATTGTAATAACAATATTTGAGTTCAAAATGCACTATGTATTACGCAAGCTCAAAAATGTACTAATCATTATATGGAGTCCGAAGCGTTCCCTGCCGCCAGAAAACCACACATACAAGTTGACTTCTTTAGGTTCAACACAGACCAGCTATTCATGATTTGCAATATCTGTGTCTTTGTGCAGACCATGAACTTTAATGTCCTTTCTAAATTCCACTTTAAAAATTTAAACTGAAAAAGGACAACTTTTGAGATGCCAAATCTGCCATTTCAAAATATTTTGTTAGAGTATTCTTTTGTTTGAACAGGAACATAAGTCAGTTTGTATGCACATGATTAAAATCATCTTCATCTTGCCATTTTTATACAGAACCACACCTTTAGATGAATCAGCCACAAAATAATTTTCATGCAACTTCTCTGATTTTATCCACACGGTAACTGATGAAATTTAAGATGGAATTTCTACTGTGTTTATCTCTCCATACCTTGTAGAGACATTAGGTTATTTCGAAGCAGGAGACATGGAAAATAAGCAATGCGCTCACCGGAACTTGAACCTTGAACCTCTCGAATACGCACCGAGTTTGCTGGCCATTACATCACGAAGGCATGCTAAGAAGGCTGTAGAAATACCTTATATACTCCTCCTTTTAAAGAGCGACTGTGGTAAGGGAAGCCAGAGGTGGAGAATCAGGAGACATGAAAAATGAGCAGTGCCCTCGCCGAGAACTCGAAACTCCCGAATACGCGCCGAGTGTGCTGGCCATTATACATCGAAGACATGCTAAGAAGACGGGAGAAATCCCTGTAACCTCCTTGAGGATTTCCTTTTGTAACTGATGGAAAATGAAAAATTTCACTATGCATCAATTTCTCAGTCAATAATCTTGAAGCAAAGTAAAAAAATAAAAACAAAATTCAATAAGTTACCAATAAGCACTTCGAAATAAAGTATACCTAAGGTTTCAAAGTCGTCCTAATGTTTTATTTTAAATATAAGCAAAATGATTATGCTTACATGAAAAATTAGCTAATGCTAATTTGAAAAATCTAAATTAAAACTCAGTATACTATCAACATAAACAAAAATTATATTTTGCATTTAAGATTTATATTAATAAAGATTTTCCAAGCATTATGAATAAAATGAAAAAAATTATGAACGAAAAAATAAATGAAGTCTTATTTATTAAATTAACATAACATAGCAGAGTATATTGTTTCAAAACGTTTAATTAAATAGCTTTATAAAATGCCTCGCCGTGATTGTAGATCATTCAAATGCTATGCGTGAGATACATATTATCGTTCACGGAGAAAATATTCAATATTAGCTTCGCAGCTTCGAATAGAATGCGCGGAAGATACATTTCCATCTCTGACTCCTCCTACACACAATCATCGTCGTTACCAATGCATTAGCTCGTTTCCAATCTCCAGAACAGATTCCACCAATGATGCATTCTCCCCCGAGCAATGATGCTTGGTCAATGTTCAAACACAATGACACACACTAACTGGGATGATGTATTTCAATTTCACTTTTAATTCATATCGCATGTGCGTCTAGCCTGCATTTCCAATCACGGCTTGAAGATTGGCATTTGATTGCCTCTCCGAGGTGTGCAGCAGGTATTAGATCCATTTAAACAAACCTCGTTTGACCGACGCCGATTGGCTGGCTGAGAAATGGAATATTCATAGCGAACGGCGGCCATTTTAATTGCATGTCAGCTGGAGCCCTTGACAGCAGCTGACCTATGGCCTCGGAATTTCTGCTCTATTATGGCAACTGGTCCAGACTTTGCTCTTGCGAGGCTAATAGATATTTAAGCTAGGCTGTGAGTAAACTCGTTAGAAATATTTGCTTATTTTGCGCTTCAGAAAATTCGCGTCGCCGTAAAGCGTAAGGTGCCTTTCTTAGAGTTTGTTTAATGAAACAAACGTTCAAGTATACATCATTAGCCTTTAAGGCACCGAAATAAAATTGCAGTGACTAGTTTGTATAAATTTGTGTGACCATTAATATTTTATAACCAACTATAAATATTTTTGATAAAGATATGTAATTAACTGTATAATGCTATTTATGTATTAAATGAAATAAGAGTTCTATTAAATGTGCAGTCGTCTTTCTATATAGTCATCCCCAAAATAAACTACGAAATGATTATTTTTGAGAAACAGGTATTATGTAAAGTGTATACGCAGATTAATCAAATTAAAATTAACAAGATAACCTGTTATTTGGTCATTTTGATGTGAAATAAACAATTTCATATCCGAAGAAATTTAAGAATTTTTTTAGGCAACAGTAATTATTAAATCCATTGAAATATAACTACAAATAAACAAAGTAGGAAATAATATGTGGTTTCATGTTCAAACTATCAGCCGTTTTGAGGTGCAGTTTAGAATTTTCATCGTTTAACTTTAGACTTGTCACTGGCTGTATTTTAGGTATTATGTGATTAGAAGATTATTACAGCAGTACTATAACGTCATTAGGGTTTTGATGCTGGAGAAGTGAAAAATATGTAGTGCTTTCGCCGAAATTCGAACTCCGGACCTCCCGAATACGCTTAGAATGTGCTTCCAGTTACGCTATGAAGGCATGCGGAAAAGAAGGAGAAAATACCTTATAGCATCATAACCATTGTTATGTATTTATTGTTTATTATTTTATTTTTGCTGCTTATTTCGAAAATTGTATTTGAAACGTTACGATTTGTCAGAATATTTTGAAGATTACAAATTCAGTTTTTGTTTTACTGATACATTGATAAGTTAATATTGCAAAGGTATTTATCAGACAAAGAAATGTACTCTTGGCTATGGTTTAAACATGTTTTTCCATTACTCCTAACAGTAATCATATGAAGAGATTTTCCTAACAGAAATTTTTATTTTAGAAACGTTTTAATAGAAGTTAATAGATAATAGATTTTAACACATGTTAATAGGTAATAGATCTTTCTTTAGGTCGAGTAATTTGTTCATCTGATTATTCTATGATCAACGGAATAAATGCATTTAAAATGCAGTTTTATTTTTTTTTCATTTCGATGGAACAACTCGAAATTAAAATGCACCATTAACAATGTAGCTAGACATGCTTCCATAAACACAATGGTAAGATGCAGCGGAAAATAACAGAAATATCTTGCTTATTTTAACATGCGCATACTTTTCTACTATAAGTAAGATTCAAAGAATGTTTCACGTTCGTTAATGCCAAAGTCTAGATCTAATAACAATACGCATTACTTCTCCATCAATATGCATTGTTGAAATGAGAAGAAATTATATCTTGATGTTCAGTTATATTGCTTAAATATAAAAGGTTAATTTACTTAAAATATAAGGATAAAGATATACATTTTTGCAAAGTTTTGTGGAAACAAATAAGCTAATGAAATGGCTTTATTTCGAAAGTAGCAAATATGCGAGAGGAACAATGCGTTTTAGGTATCAGTATTATTTAATTGATCATAAATAAACTTATCAAATATGCCCGATTGCCCTTTTTGTGTACGATGTATGAGTATGTTACGTTCTCGAGCATTAATCTTCATAACATTCATTTAACAATTTAATGACTTTCAAAATATTTGGACAAACCTGTCCTTGCTTTTATGGTACATTTTATATAGGGAAACATGCAGCATTATCATCCGTTTTTTAAGTATGTGCGAAGCAAATTCCTCCTGCTTTATGAAATTTAAGATTAACTTCTTTCTTCTTCTTTAAAACTTTTCAAAGATGAAATGGAGCAGATGAACGAAGTCATTATTATTAACTTAGGTGAAACAAAGCTTTAAGTGTTTTTTAATAAAAAAAAGAGAAAAGAAAAAAATCCTGAAAGGTTTCAAATTTTAACAATCGCCCAAAAGCGTTTGTTAAAGTTTTTTACGCTTTCACTGAACTCGCTGTCTACCAGTCTGCTGTTATCCTTCAAAACTTTTTTTTTTGTCTTTTCAGCTTTATTATTAAGCATCATTTTCTTCGCCCTTTCTCCATATACAATTCAACAAAAAACTTTCAAACGTTCTAAAAGCAGCATAGTAATATACGTATATATTTAGAATTCCCGATACAGCGTAAAGTGCTTGCATGAAATTTTATGTTTTTTTGTTTTCAGTCTTTACCCAGTTTATCATATCAATGTTACGTTTTCCGATGATTTCCGTCTAGCGCGCTGGAGATAAAAATGTTTTATTCCGTACAGTATTGCCACTGTTTCCTTTCAAATCTTTGAGACTGTTAGTGGAAAATCTGTTAAAGCATTACAGAAAATAAATAATAAAACAAATTCGAAATTCAAATTTCAGGTTTCCAGGTGACCATGTTCGAGTGGAGGGCTACGTTATTCAAAACTGCATATCGTTGTTTATTCAGAATGCGAGATTCTTCATTATTTACTTTCTTGAAATATAATAGAAGGCGATAATATTTGGTGGAAACAATCTGAAAAGTGATATAACGCATTTAAGGGATTCGTCGCAAAATGCCATTTCGAAACTAAAATCCCATTCGAAATTGACGTCCCTCTTGGACTCAAAATAGTATCGAATTTAACCAAGCATCATTTAAACACACAAAATAATATTAAAAGATGTAATGATACCGTAATACATAGATATCAAGAAATATCAAGATGATCTACTGATATCTTTATCCCCATTTTTGTATTCACAAAGTCTTTGCTTTAATAATTCTTGCGTCTATAAGCTGTTAATATTTTCATTAGGAAATATGATATCTTTTTATTTTCCTAGATGTAATTACTAACTTTTTTTAACTAGAAAAGCAGTCACCAAAATGGCTTCATGTTTTACCCGAAATCATTGAAATTAAAAAAAAATGTACAGAGAGCCGTTTCTATTTTGTTCAAATTTCAACTTCTTCAACTCAAGCGTAATATACTTTGTCAGGTATTCACGGTTCAGCTTGGCTCCTTAATTTATTAGAGAACTAAGCTAAGATTGCATTTCAACAAATTTAATAGGCTTTTGTTTCTCTTCCCATTGTCACTTGTCTGGCATAGGTCAGCACAAGCCCATGACATTCTTGGTGCAAGGAGTCAAATGCGCCTGTCGTTGGCAAGAGCCTTAAGCACCATATAGGTCACACCCCGACTTCAACTCAGTTCTGCTGTCGGAACTGAGCTAAAAGTCGGACTATCAGTCGGGGACGGATTTTGAAAGACAACGCCAGGGGGCGGGCCTTAGGGTCTCTCACGCCTCCTCTCCTACCACCAATTTCTCAAGAGAAATTTAGGCTCGCTGCATATTTAGAGTGCCCTATGCCGCGCAGACACTATACATTTATAGACATCTATGACTTATCCGGGTTTCAACGCGGGCCCTTTGACACGACAATGAGAATCACTAACCACTAACCCGGTTGGAAGCCTAATATTTTACCTTTGTTTTCATATCATGCAGTTAATATATGTGCAAAAGAATGCATTTATAAGGAGTCTTATTTTATAAAATTCTTTTTATAATGTACACATCATTTATCATTTGTTTGTTCATGGTTTAAATTAGATATTTAATTGAAACTGTATTCAGTATAAAAGAATCGTTACGTTTATACTGATGCCATTTGCTGGGTTTTGAAAGTTTACAAATTTTTGTCATAAGAGGACTAATGATATTAAGCATAATTTTAAAATAATCTACATGACAACAGAAAAAGTTACCTACAACTTTTAAATAAACATCGAAAACACCGTTTGAAGCAACATATCTTTTGAAGCAACAAACAACATTCTCAAATTTATTTTAAAATACATGAATATTACTAAAGTTATTAAATATTAATATATCTAAGATTTTCCCCTAAACGACAGTTTATTGCTCGCTGTGTGTCGCTTGATAACTGTATTTTATTAAAACAAGTAAATATTACTTAAACTTAATACTAGTTTTAAAATATTATTTATAAATTTTTATAACTTATTTACAACTAGGGAATTCAAGTTATTTTATTTAAAAGCGTTTACAAAATAATTACATTATGCATATTAGCATAGAGTAATTTAATTTTTACATTTTATTACATTATACATCTGAGGGAATATTATATAACATACCAATTTTAATTAATTCATCTTTTCTCTCATCGTTCTTGTATAATTCAATTCTTTTATGAGACGCTTGTATTTAATAGCGGAAGTTCTTTCTTCTGCTTATTAGAAAATATTCGTTCAGATTAGGATATTTAATACTTTCATCAGATTGAATATTCTTCTTAACGTTTTTGTGTTGCTTTTAGCAATTCGAATATAGATGAAGAAGAGAATTTCATTTCTAATTTGCATTTGAATCTGAAAATATATTCCAGGGAATGATAAAATCCGTTTTATATTTTCTCTGCAATTTCTCTTTTCAAAGAATTAAGGGAATCTTAGAAAATTTAGTAGACAGATCCAATGAATTTCTATACTCATTCATTCATAAATATATATATAATGCATTAATTATATGAGCATGTTTCAAAATTTAGGAAGTCAGAAAAATGAAGGTTAGAACTTGTATGTAATTGTGGAAAAAAGAAAGTTGGTTATGGTGTCACATCTTTCATGTGATCTATCTCCCATTTCCTCAAAATATCTCACATTTTTACCTTTATTTGAGAAAAATATCTTACTGCTCAGAAAAAAAGATGCAATTATTATTATATGTGCATTTTTACGTGATACACAGAAAAGGAGGGATGCCCTCTTGAGGTCTTTTTAAGGGAAGCTAGCTCGTATTCACGTTACGCATACGGAACACCTCTAATACGCCCCTGCAGCCAGTCAGTTCGTCGGGACGCCATGTGAAGGTCTTTTTAAGAGAAGCTAGCTCGTATCCACGTTACACATGAGGAACACCACTAATACGCCCCTGCAGCCAGTCAGTTCGTCGGGACTAAAACCCCGGACCGAACTACCAGTGTTCAGCGGATTTTACCGCTCGGCTGTTACGTGCATTGCAAATTTAAACTTACAAGTGTAACTGCAGCTAGCTTTTTATTATGGATATTCAAAAGCAAAGATGCAAACTTACTGAAAATTATACATTTAATTAAGTGCAAACAGCCGGCTTCCGTATTATTGTTTCGTTACCCATTTCTGGAGCATCTGCCTTATTTCTTGTGTCAAATGGAACGGAATTTATGTATTGTAAAAAGTAACGCATTTCTAACTAATAAAACGGAAAACATTCGCAAGGAAAGTAAGATGGAAGCGAATAAAATAATAATATTTCCATGTTAACAGAAAACGAGATGATTAGATTTTTGTATCTTCTATTTTAGCAATTTGATGAATTTAGGAATACATTTTAATTATGCCTCTTAAAGAAAATCATGTAATTTGTAAAGAAAGTATTTAATTAAGGCTTAAAGAAAGAAAAGTAGCTGACGTCTTGATTTGAATTCAGTATTTAATCTATGTTTTGTTTACTTAGCCATCTGCTGTCATATTTGGTGGCATATTGTCAGATTTATTTTCGTATTACGTATCAAACCGTAAGATGTTCAAGAAATTCCACAATTTAAATTATTGTGATTTTGGAAAACTTATTTACTGAGCATCATGCCATATATTTTATAAGATTTTCTTTGGCATTAAACGAATTTTGGTTATAAGATTGCATCCAAAAGCCATTTTGTGAAATTAAGATATACTTCATTGTCACATATAGAAGACATTTAACGAATGTATCTTCGTGCATAAGCAGAACATTTTTAACAAATATTTTGCTATTGAAATTTTAGGATACATATTAGAATAAAATTATTTACCGATAATTCAATCACTAAAATGATATTACAAATTAAATAATTGAAAAGGCATTCGTTTTCTTTTTTTTAATAAACATCTACGAGAATTCTGATGACGTAAGTGACTTAACGCTTTGTCTTGAAATTATGACAGAAACGTACGGAGGATGTAAGAAACCCTTTTATTTAACTCAAATAAAAGTCTAATAGAAGGAACTGCTTTTGCGTACAGAAAAGTCAGCATTTATAGCTTAAATCAAAAGAAAATAAATTTTAAATTATGACTAAATTAAGTTATCCGAAAGGTTCACAGACACAAACACGCAATTTGGCTGAGGCCTAAATCGGCATGAAAAGCCTAGAGGCGAGAATAATGCTCTCGAGAGAAGCAGTTGAGCAAATGCGGTCTTCAACAGGGGGAACACGCTCTGATTCTACCCTCTAAACCTTGCTTAAAATACTGTCTCCTTTTTCTACCTCATTTGAATACACGCAAGCTAGAAATTTGTATTCTGGCAGGAGAATGGAAAACAAGAAAGACAGCAAAGGTAATTATCATAAAATATTTGTTGTTTACTTAGCCATCTGCTGTCATATTTGGTGGCATATTGTCAGATTTATTTTCGTATTACGTATCAAACCGTAAGATGTTCAAGAAATTCCACAATTTAAATTATTGTGATTTTGGAAAACTTATTTACTGAGCATCATGCCATATATTTTATAAGATTTTCTTTGGCATTAAACGAATTTTGGTTATAAGATTGCATCCAAAAGCCATTTTGTGAAATTAAGATATACTTCATTGTCACATATAGAAGACATTTAACGAATGTATCTTCGTGCATAAGCAGAACATTTTTAACAAATATTTTGCTATTGAAATTTTAGGATACATATTAGAATAAAATTATTTACCGATAATTCAATCACTAAAATGATATTACAAATTAAATAATTGAAAAGGCATTCGTTTTCTTTTTTTTAATAAACATCTACGAGAATTCTGATGACGTAAGTGACTTAACGCTTTGTCTTGAAATTATGACAGAAACGTACGGAGGATGTAAGAAACCCTTTTATTTAACTCAAATAAAAGTCTAATAGAAGGAACTGCTTTTGCGTACAGAAAAGTCAGCATTTATAGCTTAAATCAAAAGAAAATAAATTTTAAATTATGACTAAATTAAGTTATCCGAAAGGTTCACAGACACAAACACGCAATTTGGCTGAGGCCTAAATCGGCATGAAAAGCCTAGAGGCGAGAATAATGCTCTCGAGAGAAGCAGTTGAGCAAATGCGGTCTTCAACAGGGGGAACACGCTCTGATTCTACCCTCTAAACCTTGCTTAAAATACTGTCTCCTTTTTCTACCTCATTTGAATACACGCAAGCTAGAAATTTGTATTCTGGCAGGAGAATGGAAAACAAGAAAGACAGCAAAGGTAATTATCATAAAATATTTGTAAAAATAAAACTAAGTAAATCCTTACAAATACTCATCACATTTTGGGGTAATGAGAGCCAAATCCGAAATATTTTGCAATTCTCTAGGTCTCTTTTTATTAAGACAAGTCCGGAAGAAATGTTATAGTCTAGGATTTGACTGTTGACACTCTTTTCTCCTGTCTTGTATATAATAATATATTCACTTCCGACCATATTACAGCCATCAAAACTAGAAAATGTGATGTGTACACCACATACTTCTTTGTACGGAATATTACATTATACTCATTTTGCATTTCATTAAATTTATTGGTTTGAATTAACTCCACTTCGTCGTCAGCGCATAAATCACAATAGAATAAATGCACTTTTTAAAATTCACTATATTTGTTTACCATAGCGATACTCTAGCGCTAGGTTCACTTAACAGCGTTACATCTCATTCATTTTATAACTCGGAATGCACAAATATTATGTATATCATCAGAAGAATTACCTAATTGTTGCCACATGTTCTATTCAAATACTATAATAAATTTCAAAGATGTGTAAAAGAAATTAAACAAAAAAAAAGTAAGCAGTTTTTTAAAGATGATTCAGTATTTCTCATTCAATTAATTCAGTTCTCAATTCGCGACAAGGCAAAAAAAAAAAAACTCAAAATATTTATATTAAAAATTACGAAATAAATTTTAAATACTTATTTCCTCGAATAAATTCCAGATTGGATTAACCATGATTTAATTCGTAATAATAAATGAATGCGTTATCTTTGTTGTTGCGAAGTTTCTCTAGATTGGCAGCATATACGCTATTCTGAATGTAAAGAAATTTGTCTGTTATAGTAATAATAATTACGCTTAGCCACACTTAAAAAACTTTAAATTGTTGATAATTCTACAAATCTCGCAGGCAGATTTACTAAAGGCATAAAAACCTTAACCGGAAGATAAAAACAACATAATTCAATCATTTTTAAAGCAAAAAA
The DNA here is from genome assembly GCA_000611955.2 of Stegodyphus mimosarum. Lineage (NCBI taxonomy): Eukaryota > Metazoa > Arthropoda > Arachnida > Araneae > Eresidae > Stegodyphus > Stegodyphus mimosarum. The sequence continues at coordinate 11,513 of KK116582.1, forward strand.
CGCACAATTTACGAACATATAAGAATTAAAAATTGAGGTCACTGAGCCGAGTAGCAGAGTGGATATATATATATACATATATTTATATACTTTTGGTGCTGCCGATTGCAACTAAAATAGGAAGTGCTTATCTACATGTTATAGCAGTCCTATATGCGAAATTTCAGCGTTCTGAGACTGCTCGTTTTTGAGTTATCCTAGATACCTACATATGTACGTATGCACAGACGCCACAAAAAATCTCTTTAGAATCCATTTTAAGTAATTTTTATAATTTTTTGGGGGGAGAAAAGTTTTTCATTCTGTCCTTACGTAAGGATATCACTCAAAAACATCGTTAAATTGCATTCCATAGGTGTCAAAATAGATATTTTCATTGAAATATGATACCCGAATTTTTTCGTGATTACAATACTTCCTTTTCACTTCGTACAAGGAAGCAAAAAAGTCTTTTAAAAGTCTTAGGGCATTAAAAATGCTATATAGCAGAATAGAAATCCTTTTATATGCCGGTATCTTTCAACATGTAGAGGAAAATGAAAAATTGTATCTTATTTTTAAAAGTAAGAGTACATATGAGGGAAGAGAGAAGTTTTTTGACTGCTTGAATACTGTTACTATGTTTGCCAACCGAACGAAATTGGCCATGCTGTTTCCAAGAGCCAAATGATGCGTTTGCCCAGAAATTGGGAGTAATGAGAAAGCCTCGGCCTCGAAAGTTCTCTTTCATTCCACTAAACTTTTGCTTTTGCTCTGCGAATGGAAACTGAAGATGAATTAGCATTCGTTAACTACATATAATGAACAAATTGTTCTCCCTTTCGGTGCTATATTTAAATGCATTTATAAGACAATTATTAATTCGGCATATAAAAGGGTTTTCAACTTTTGCTGAATTTCGTAATTTCGTATCTATCTTCTAATACATGGACAGTTTTATATTAGGATATATACGGTATCATGTATATATTTTGATCGTAAAGTTTTAAGGTTTTAAGAGCAATTATTATTTTGTAAAGAAGCAAAGTTTTCAGCTAAAACTAAAAGACTTGTATGATATATATACATACATACAATCAACAATAATAATACATACGTTGTAGAGACATTGAGTAGAATCATCCACCACCTTCTTAGTTCGGGCGCCAGTGTAGAAATAGTAGGTATTTTTTGAAAGCAGGTGATGTAAAAGTTGAGCAATGCCCTCGCCCAGACTTGAAGCATGAACCTCTCGCGCCGAGTGTGCTTAAAAACATGCTAAGAAGGAAGGAGAAATACCTTATAAGGTCAACCATGGAACTAAACCAGCCTAGCATTGAACATTGAATTAAAGATTTACTGTTTGATATTGCAGGCTCACCAAAGGCCAAGCGATAAAGGCACATTAGTAATTCCACAGGGGGAATTCGAATCCTTGGCTGCAGGGGCATTGTCGTGGTTTTATCCATGTTTAACGTGTATATGATCCAGTCTCTCAAAAATTCCTCCACTGAGACATCCCTCGTCTTGGGAAGATAATCCTCATGTGCTTTTCCATAATTAAAATAAACAAAACTTACCGATATTCCTTGTTTTAATTTGATTTGAGTGGTACATTGGTAACGTATATCGTTGCTGATGAAAATGCTTTGGTCGTAATTCTTGGTCGAAGCTCATAGTTTTAATCTAAATCTCAGTTTGAAGTAAAAGGGGAATAATTTTTAAGTAGGATTTGATATAAAACAACCCCAGATAGAAAGAACTTTCGTATAAGCAAATAAACATATCACTCAGTAATTTTATTTATCTCATTAAACATCAAGATAGTCTCCCAGCGGAAAGAGGATAATTTATTAGTTAGAAGCATTTTTACCTCATGTTCCGGTATTTTTCAAAGGGAAATATAATAAACCACAACACCTAATATTTTTCCGCAGTAAAAATGCTGCAAAATTTAATCACGTAAAAATGGTTAAAAGTAAAGTGTGATTAATTTTATATAAATATGGAATTGGTAAAAAATTTCTAATTATTTTTAATATAAAAATTTGATATGAACACCACATGATTTCCTTGTGTGCCTATTAATTTATACATATTTCCTCCGCATTTCAATTAAACTTATTTCTTCGAATTTCATTATAGATATATTTTTTCACACAATTAATTCAGTTCCCACTTCGCGGCAGAGGAAAAATATATAAAAACTCTAAACACCTTGATAAAAAAAACTGTAAGGTACAGGAAAATATAAAACACTAAACACAGTTCAAAACAATTAAAAATAATTTTTAATGTTAAAAGCAGAGTTCCTGCGTACAGGCTGGAAGACAGATTTTTCAGTGCACAAAACTGAAAGTTTATTTTTGATCCCAACCGGCAGAAGGACACTGAAGCTGCTGCACAAGCTCACTTAATTCAGAACTCTACTAAGACGTTCAAAGGTTTAGATAGCCTTAGCAGCCCTTTAGCAACTTTTAAATTGTTGATAATTTCACAACTGCATGCAGATTAACTAAAGGCATAAAAACCTTAACCGGAATAAAAGAACAACATAATTCCATCACTTTTAAAACAAAAATTGCACAATTTACCAACGTATAAGAGTAGAAACCTGAGCTCACGGAGCCAGTTAACATACTGGGTATATATACATACATATATATAATTTTGGTGCCATTAAAAAGGCAGGTGTACAACTACATGTTATAGCAGTCCCGTATACAAAATGCCAACGTTCTGAGGCTACTCATGTTTGAGTTATGCCAGATATATCCATACGCACGCATGTACATATGTACAGATCTCACGAAAAAATCTCTTCTAAATCCATTTTAAATCCATATAATCCGTTTTCGGAAAAACGTGTCCTTTATTCTGTTCGTACGTTCACATGTCACTGAGAATACCGTTGAAATGGATTCGAGAGCCACCAAAATGGATATTTTCGTTAAAATAAGATACCCTAAATTTTTTCTGATAAAAATATTTCCTTTACTTCGTACAAGGAAGTAAGAAATAAAGTATAGTCCAATAATACTTATTTTTTTCCTCGTTTTCAAATTAGTCTAAGCGATTTTTACATTTATCGGATAGAAAGTTATTGAAGAAGAGTCTTTGGAGATATTTCTAAATAAAATTCCCTCATTTTTATTTCGTCCACAGCAAAATTTCCAAAGCTCGACATGTTTCAAATCTACATTTGAAAATCAATCGATGCGTACATTGTATTTATTTAAGAAATTCACTCGTAACTGAAAAGAAAACTTAGATACAAGTATTTACATTTGAAACTCAATCGAGACTGAAACGAAAGTAAGTTAAGTATAAACATTTACATTTGAAACTGAGTGCGGAAGAAAAATGTTAGAAAATTCGTAAAGTCATGTAAGGCGATAAGAAATGGATATGTATGAAAGCTCCTGCGGTAGTGCGATGAAAGTAATTTTATGGCATTTCTTAGTCTGAAATGTATACCAAAATTGTCATAAATAAAAACACGAGATTTTACCAGTATACGATTTATATAGTTTGCATGACGAAATTTCAACTATATCATGAGTTCTGATTACCATGCTCCTGCATATACCCTAGAAACAATCTGAAAATAATTATTTGACATATTTAGTATAGCTGAAGAAGTTTACATACAAAGCGTGTTTATAATTTAAGCTCATCTCTTCTGACACTGTATAAGTATTCGCCACTTCATAAGTATTCATCTGATAGCGGAAAATTTTATGTTAGTTCAATGAAGAAATAGAATAAGAATTAGCTTCAAAACGAAAAGATGAGTTCCGAATTTCACCACTATCCTTTGCTCTTTTTTATGCGAAACGTAGCGCACATGCTAAGATGCTAAGTTCGGGAACATTTGACCTGTTTTCTCGTGTACTATGACACAAACAGACGGATCGCATGTATTTGTAGGTATCATTTCAAGAGAACTATTTAAACGTCATTTCGTAATTATGATGCGGAATTTATAAGGATATGCTTTGCTGGAGACGTTCGTTTAGCGAAACGACGATTTCCCATAGTCTTTGAAATACGTACACTTTGAACACAATCTAAAAAAGGTGAGGACCGTTCTAGATCTCTTCTTCTACTGAGCCGATTGACGAAATTTAATTTCGTTTTCCATGTCTCCAAAGCTCTATATAGTGTTTCGATTACTTTTATATATAACAATGTTCTAACATAGGTATTTTGACACGAAATCAGACCTTTTCTGAAATGACATGGCAAAAATGGTGCAAGGGCATTCTTTCAAATAATTTTAACAAAGTGCGTAAACCACATTTGGCGTTATTATCGCTTAGAACAAATATGCCAAGTTTCAAAATGAGCCAATATATAAATTCACGACTATCTTCGGAAGCTAAGAATAAAAACTCTAATGCGGACATCACATGATTTCCTCAGGCGGCCTATTAATTATACATATTTTTGGCGCATTTCGTTTAAATGTATTTCACGAATTTCATTACAAATATATTCTTATTCAATTAATTGATTTATCACTCCACGGCAAGGCAAAAATGCATAAAACTCAAAATATCTTCTTTAACATTTGTAAAATACAGAAAAATATAAAACACCAAATACAGGTAAAACAGCTAAAAATAATTTTTAGAATTAAAATTAGCATTTCTACGAAAAAACAAGCAATTCGGCCAGCGGACAAGTTGGCAGATTTTTCGGTTCACGAACCTAAAAGTTTACATTTGGTCAAAATCTGCAAAAAACACTGAAGGTGCAGAAACTGACTGAATTCACAATTATGCGAAGCGTTTTCAAATGTAAACAAATGGCGATCTGGCTAGGTTTAGTGGAACTTAAATTTTTGATAGTTCTAGAACTACTGCATGTAAATTAAATAAAGACGTAAAATCCTTAACCGGAATATAAGAACATTATATTTCAATCACTTTTAAAGCAAAAATTGCCGAATTTACAGACATATAAGAATTAAAAAAAACTGAGCTTACCGACCCGAGTTACAAAGTGGGTATATGTCTATACGCATACAGATATATATTTACATACTTTTCTTGTGACCGCTTTCACCCAAAGAGGGAGGTGCACAACTACATGTTATACCAGTCCCATATACACATTTTCAGGCTGAGGCTACTTTCTAAAGAATAAAATCTCTTCAGAATCCATTTCAAGTCAATTTTTAATATGTTTTGGAAAACACAGACCTTTATTCTGTCGTACATTTAGGTGTTTCACAAAACATCTTTCAGGTGTATTCGTCGGAGCGGTTAAAATGAATATTTTCGTTGAGATATGATACTCTAAATTCTTCGCGATTACAGTACTTCTTTACTTCGTACAAGGATATAAAAATTAAATAAGCAATAAATAAAAAGAGGAAAATTTTATAGATTAATTAGTAATATCAGAGTTTGCAAGTCAATTATTAATATCGGCATTTTGGAATTCAAGATACTGGTCAATATTAAAGCTAAACTCTGTCTACAAATTTCACAGGTTAAAAAAATGTCTTTCGATAAAAAGTAAAGTTTTCTCTAGAGTCTTTCTTTCCCGAGTCGCCTTTTTCTCTCTATTTTTTTCCTTTCTCTCTCTCTCTCTCTTTTTTTTGTCTCCTTTCTCAATGATTTTATACCGAAGCTATTCATCTTGCTCAAACTGCATGAAAGATCAAGAAGAAAAAGGCATACCTATTGAAAGTTCTTTTTTTCAACCAGAGGTATATTTCTCTAAAACACTTTGAGATAAGAAAGTGTTTTGATAACACTCGCATATCAGGCGAACAAAAGAAGAGCCGTTTAAGCGCAAAGATCTAATGAAAAAATGACAAGAGATTGTAAAAAGTCGTTAATTGCGACCTCGTTTATGTTAAAAAAATGTGTTTCTGAGGTACGTAAGAGTAAAGTAAGGAGTAAAGCAAGAAGAAAAAATGCCAGCCCCATTTTAATCAAAGGTTCCTAAAAATGAATTTCTTGAGTGTGAGTTTTCATATAGCTTTTTTTATCTTATTTTTTTTCAATTTTCTTATGCTAACTGTGCAGTGTTCTCTAACTTTGTGAAAGAAAATTAATTTATTTTGAGCTTCGGATGCTAGGAAAGTTTTTGATTTTTTTTTTCTGAGAACTACAAGAAAATTGTGACTTCAATAGAATATTTTCACTTACGTGTTACTACAAAATCGAATACGATTTTCTCCGGATTTTAATATATAATAATCTGATATGGGATAATAGATTAGAAGCATCAGGCTTTATCGAAGCTTCTGCTATACAGTAGATATTACGCAGGAAATCAATTCAATTTTTTTTTCATATTATTCATGTTGCATTTCACTGAGACTCCTACAGAAGCTGTTCTTTCACCTCTTCCCATTTTTAACCTCTCATCTGAGAACAGCCTTCAAATACTAAGGAGAATTTGCCGCGCTTTTCTTAGTCGAGATATAATCTTAATCACTGAAACTAATTTCCATGTTATATCTCGGATACCTATACTATTTTTTCGTTGTTTATGTCTGTCTAAATCATTCTACGAAAATTTCTAGTTTCCTCAAATCTATCGGAATCTGTCGAACAAACTGAAATGATTATAACCCATAAAATGTGTAATTTTATACATTTGATAACATAAATATAGTTCTTTAAGCATTATATAAAGTTAATTTCAGTTATGTTGTAAAGATTTTAGAACTGTTTTGAAGCAGGGAAATATTAAAAATAATCAGTGCCCAAGCCGGGATTCGAATTCTGATCTCCCGATTGCTAGCCAGGCGTGCTTCCAAAGACATAACAAAGGCACCTTGTAACGAGGAACAAAATACCTCCCGATATTTTAATTAAGTAATTGAAGAATTCGAAGTGGCTTAGTACTGTTTAGTAATCTGTAGAGCCTTTAGGTTATTTTTAAGCAGAAGACTGAAAAATGTGCAGTGTCCTTGCTGGGACTCGAACCCTGGACCTCCTGAATACACGTCGAGTATACTTATAGTGGCACAACGAAGGCATTCGGAAAAGAAGGGAGGTGACGAATTATTGTCCGCCACTGTTTTAGTTCGGGCGTTACTGTAGTCATTAGGCTGGTTTGCGCCGTCTTTTTATCGAGTCAGAGCCTTCCTGCTCGTTAAATTATTGTGTCACCCATTAGATTAAACTTACTACTTTACAACGCTACCTGTTTAAGTTAAGCCAGAAGTGTTGGCTTTTATTGTGTACGCGCAAGTTGGGCCATCTCTGAAATTATATTAAGTTAATAAAGGGTTCTCCACACACTTCCTTGGACTTTGTCGTACTTAAGTCCTGAGGATAATTATTCACACAGTCCTCTAGTGTTTTGATGGTTTATGCGACCGAAGAATACAGGAGGCTATTATGACACCCGAACGGGGGTTTTAATCTGGATGACTGTTTACCCGCTGAGTCTCCTATCGTTACACCACGAAGGAATGTTGGAAGGAAGGAGAAAATACCTTATAACGTATTAATCCTTCTGTTCCAATTGCGATGCAGTTTTGTAGCAAAAGAAGAAAGCAAAAAGTACTTACATTTGAAAGTTTCACATACGATATCGAAAAAACATCTTCTTCCCTAACTTAATGTTGCGCTGCTATTTAGAATCTATTTCTGCTTTATAGGGAAACTTCGATTCATGAAAGGTTAATCTTTAAAAGGATTATAAGGAATTACTGTATCTTCCTGCCCTTTCTATTACAGTGCAAATGTTTAACACATCCATTTAGCAGCTGATAGATTCATAGTTCGAACCCCTAGAAAGACGGATGATTTCTGAACTTTCCGTGCATTAGAAAAGTCTTTTATTTTCTACAGCGGCTTCCTAAGCTAAAAATGTGGTTAACAATAACTCATTGCTACCTGAATATGGTCAACTGAGTCTCACGCGTATGCTAAATCGGCTTTTAATTTGGGAGAATATAAGGAATAAAAGCATTTCTCTGCGTATGCTCTTTTTATATAAGTAGTTATCTATCTAGTTAGCAGTTGGAATTTCAGTGGTTCGAATCCCAGCGAGGCCATAATTGATGTTGCATGTTTTCTGTTCTGAAAAATCCTAACAGTCTTGACAGGATTATTAATAAATGTTATTCTAATATCGGGTAACTTTACCTAATATACATCACAATAGTATTCGTTAATAATTATATTTAATTGAACAGAGTAACAATTAAACATTGCGCAAAATAAAATAGAATGCATGCATGAAGGAACAATGTTCATAAAATAAGTATTAGACATTTAATTTTAAATCAGTCATTTCATTAGTAGAGTAAAACTGAAATGTCTTTTCTGTAAAAAATCATTTTTTATCTCTAAAGTTTCCGGAAAAAAAAAACAATCTTGTTTTTTTTGTTAGCTTAATTTTACTACTATTGGAACTCAAAAATAGCCTGATGAGATCCTTTTTAGGAAATTTATTTCAGAGATGCACATCGATTAAAAAGGTATTTCTCTTCATTTCATTTGTAGTACAGAAAATGAGTTTTCAAGCTATAGTTAACATGATTTTAACATTGAATTTAAAGCGTTTTTTGCAGAGCTGCATTAAAGGAGTTAATTTTTTAAAACAGCAGACAAAGTTCAATCCAGTTTACATTTACAGACAGCGATTGCTTATGAATCTATTATTCATTTCTGTAACATTTGTCAAGCAGCACGCTAAATCTACTGAGAATAAATATTTTTAGCTTTATTCTTCAAATATGAATACAAAACATTTTAAGGGGTTTTCCTTACTCTCATAAATACTTATCTGCGATGTTTCCTCGAGAGGGACAAAAATTCGTTTCAGTGCCTCATGCACTATCACGAAATTAAAATAGTAAAATCAAGACTCATATTCTCGTTCACATTTACTTTTTGCTCTCTCAATTTCAAATTTCTAATCTTCCACTGTACTCGTAGCTTGCAGTGATAGTGGCGTTTGAGGCGACACGTTGGATCTGCTTCTGTATCATGAATATTTGACAAAACAGAATCCATTTAATTCCATTGCATGCAGAGTTTATGCAATTATTAATCTACTTCCGCATGATTGGAAGCTTCTGTTAAACAACCAGGGAATAAATAGAAACTTAACCATTTTCAGCAGGTTTTAGTTACCTTAAATCAAATCTAGGAATTCATCGAATGCATTTTACTCCACTGTGTATATTGGAGTAAGGTTAAATGAAGAGTTTGCTTTGATGTGCCTTTGCTTTGTATTCGATAGATTACATTTCTTACTTTATTGAGTTTATTGCTTTAAATAAACTGTTGAAAGAATAAAATTGGAAAATTCTACTAAATGATAAACAAAACTACAACTTTCATAATAAAAAGAAAAAGAAATTAGTCTACTTAATATACATACAACCCTTATTAACATCACAATTGTCAATGCCAACTTCTTAAATGCAAGGTTATTTAGCTATTTCCGGTTGTTCAGTTTGTATTTTACTTTAGATATTCGTAAACAAACACGTGATTTATATGTTTCTGTTATGGATTACGTACGCATGAAATTCTAATTGAGCGCCAGAATGCCCGCCAAGCAACAAAGCCAGGCTAAAAATACATTTTCCAAGGCGCACTGAGCGTTCATTTAATCTCACTAACAGGAAATACCGTCTTGGTTTCTCGATAGTAAAGCTTCATTTCCTTTTTCTTCTTTTTTTTTCGTCTCGTGTTGTTCAAACTGAGTTGATAATATTAATAAGCTTGAATACTTATGACACAGTCGAATAAAAACGAAAGTTTTTAAGAATTCTTTATCGTTATGTGTGGATTTTAGTATTCAAGCTATTCTGATTTTTAACACATAAAAGTACTACACTCTAAATTTTGTGAAAGAGGAAGGGGACAACTTTGAGCTATATCAACACAATTATTTTAAAAGAACTGTAAGCCAACATTTAGTTCGCATTAAAGCGGAGAAAAGCGGGAAAACCATTATATATTTCGGGAAAGTGGAGCCGAAAAATCATGTGTGTTCTTGCTGGATTTCGAAACGTGAACCTTAAAATTGTTACCTGGCCGCTTACACTGCAAGAACAGGCAAATAGATACAATTATTCCTTATATTCTTCTCCACTTAAAGGGTGACTGGGCGAAACATGATACCCACCGAAGCAATGAAAGTTATGATGTCGAATTATTGTTCACATTTTAGTTTGGATCCTACTGTACAAACGTAGAAACTGTGGAAACGTGAAAATTAAGTGTATCTTCCTGAGAAAGCAAACTAGTAATCTTCATACTGCTAAATGGATGTGAAAACGATTCGATGGAAGAGATTTGCACGGGAGAATGTTATTATTCCTTACAAAGCAAGCTCAGATGTGCTTTATGTGTTTTATGGCATCCACTATCAAATCAATAACCCAAGTGTGCCTGTATCTGCACGTCTGATCTAAATTTTTCTAGATTTTGATAGCAGCTCGATAAGATTTTAATCGAAATTTAAATGGGAATTCTCTATTGTCTGTGTTCAGTGCGATTTCGTACCTGTGTCCCAAACGACACCTTCCACAAACCCTCAACACATTCGGAAAATGATTGAGCGGAATTATTCATTTGTATTATTCTCTCCTCCTCAAGCATTTCGTCTCTAGTACAAATGTTTACATAAAACAGTGAAAATTTTATGCAGAAATCACGTCAGACATACATGTTATATTACTATTTTTAATTTTTAAAGTAAAATGTTACTATCCCACATGCATTTCCTGTATGACATATTCAATCAAAACTCAATCAGTTTCAAACGTTTTCATAAAATGTTAGAGATGACTTTCACCGACTTTTGTAAAACGGTTAATTAGCAAATAAATATCACGCGTAAAACATTATGTCCTGATAAATTACACAAAAACGCATAAACTTCGAATTTAGTCTTTATAGAACTGAAACTGTAAGATTGACATTGTAATGGACACCTTCCGTAAGTAATTAAATTTTAAAATAGTTGACTTTTAATGTTAATTTTAATTTCCTAACCGGTTATTTTCAGTACCTTTCCTTTTAATTCTCATTCCACTTCGTTGCCAAAATGTAAATTCCAGCTCGCGCAATATTAAAATTACTTGAAAGAAAAAATTCCTTAAAGAAAGGTTTAGGAGGGTGAAATCAGAGCATTTTCTGCTTGACTGAAGGCCGCGTTGCTATCTTTGATTCTTTAGCTTTTAGAATCTGCAGCGTTGAATTATTCTTGCCATTAAGCTTGTTTACACCGACTTCGGTAAGAGCCAGCTTGCAACCTAGTTAAACAGTGAATCCGTTAGTCTATATTTAACTTCATTATACTAACATTAATTTAAAGTTTATCGATTGCCTTTGATAAGCTAAAAGTGGTGGCTTCTCTAAGCACAAGTTGGTGCCATTTGTTAAATTTTATTTGGTTTAATGAAAAAGTCCTTTACACTTTTCCCCTGTTCCTGTGATATTTATAAGACACTGTGAAAAGTCACTAGCTGTCGTTTAGAGGTCTGGTCTAATTGTATGATCCCGAAGTTAGCCAGATGCTATAAACTTAGCAATTGAACCAAATTTAAAAAATAACTGTATACATTCGAAAAATTAAATATGATTGAATAATTGCCAGCATGATAATTAATTTATTTCTATGTACGTTCTGAGTAAAATAGATACCATATATCTTTTAAAAACTTTTGTTTTAAAATTTCACTAAAAATCATCTGTTACTTATGTAAAGTTATGGTTAAGTTATGTTATTGACAAACGTTTAAACTAATTTGTAAGTCACAGCATTTTAAATTTTAGCGTATGAACTTCTTGAAACGCGTGTAATTTTCTTTTTAATGCAGAATTATCGTAACATATATCCTCTATTTAATTTAGATTAAGGAAATCAGTAACTTTTCTGGTCATAGTACATAATTTCTTTCAAAACCTGTAAATTGTTTCAATAAAAATTTCATTTATTTTTGTCCGATGGCAAAATACTTAGCAAAAAGAATACAACTTTATATAATTGCTTTGTTAAACAATAACATTCGTCACCATAGGGCTTTAGGTATTGGGTCCTTATTTCCTCATTTGCCTTTAAGTGGGGAGAATGTAAGGTATTTTTTTCTTCTTTATCGCACGCCTTTGTTGCATAATTGTTAGCACGTCCAGCTGACGATCGTTATGTCCGGAATTCGATTTCTGGAAAGAACACTAGACATAATGACTCTACGATTGTCTTTGAAAACACAAAACGTTTATGTGCTTTTAAATGTACACAGTCCAGTCACATTAATGTGACCATCTGTCAAAAGCCAGAATAACCACCTTTCGCAGAGCGGACTGCTGCGAGACGTGCAGGAAGAGAGTCACATAGGTCCCTGAAGGTGTTCTCTGGGATGTTGAGCCATGCCGACTCTAATGCCGTGGCCAGCTGCGCTAGATTACGCGGTTGAGGATCCATGGCGCGAACAACTCGATCGAGATGGTCCCACAGATGCTCGATTGGGTTTAAGTCAGGTGAGTTTGCTGGCCAGGGGAGGACGGTAAACTCATCCTGGTGCTCTTCGAACCACGCACGTACACTGGCAGCTGTATGGCACCTCGCATTGTCCTGCTGGAAGATGCCATCATCCTGAGGAAAAACAATGCGCATGTAGGGGTGAACATGGTCCGCAAGGACAGATGCGTACTTGTATTGATCCATTGTGCCTTCCACAATGATCAGTGAACCTAGAGAATGCCAGGAAAACATTCCCCAGACCATAATGCTCCCGCCTCCAGCTTGGACCGTTCCGGCAATGGTTGCAGGGTGGTTCCTTTCAGAGGTTTCACGCCTTATACGCCAACGTCCATCTGTCCGATGGAGCATAAAACGCGATTCATCCGAAAACGCAACCTGTCGCCACTCAGTGGACGTCCAGCTGCTGTACTGGCGTGCAAATTCTAGCCTTCGCCGTCGATGAACAGCAGTCAGCATAGGTGCACGAACCAGGCGTCTGCTTCGGAGGCCCAGACGCAGCAATGTTCGCTGAATAGTACTTTGGGAGACACTTTTGGTAGCCCCTTGGTTCATTTTGGTGGTCAGTTGCTCAACGGTAGCCCGTCTATCTGCCCGAACGCATCTCCGCAACCGTCGTTCGCCTCTGTCATCTATGGCCCGTGGTGCACCACATTTGCCACGTCGCTGATTTTGGACAGTCCCATTTTGCCATGCACGGTACACTTTTACCACGGCGGCACGCGAACAGTTCACAAACTCAGCCGTTTCGGAAATGCTTCCACCCTTGGCCCGAAAGCCAATGATCATGCCCTTTTGGAAGTCGGATAAATCGCTTCGTTTCTGCATTACGCCAACGATTGAAATGTTTTCCGAAGCCCTCACACACCCTTTATATACGCTCAACTGCACTGTGCTGCCACCTGCCTTCTGTGATTGGTTATTTAACTCTGACATGGAAAGTACGTGGTGGTCACATTAATGTGACTGGAATGTGTATTTCAATATTAATTCTTAACGTGCAAAATTAACCTACTCTAACACAAGTGCTTGCTGTTTGGAAAACGTGCAACCATGCCTCTCCTCGGAAAGCAAATTCTCGCATGTTTCAGATTGTACCTACGCATTAAACTGCTTCAAAGATAATGAATACTAACCTATAACAGCACACCAGTGGCCAAACGGTGTAGTCGCTGAACACTGGTGGCTCGGTCCGGGCTCGAATCTCGGCGAACGGACTCACTGCAATGGACGTTTTCGTGGATGTCCCCATGTATAACGTGTATAAGAGCTAATATTTCTTAGAAAATCCTTCACGAAAGCGTCCTTTCCATAAGGTCCTAGTTTTTTTTGCGGTAATCAAGTAAACCAAACAAAACTGTAACACAAGCCGGGTTAAAAAATTACCTAATCCATAAAGAAGTTTGAATAAGACAAAGTAAACAAATAACTCTACGTTTTCAATGTGTTTTTTGAAAGAAACTGAATGAGAGTGTAAACGAGGTTTAATTCAGGGAAACTTATTATATGCTTTTTGGAAGCAATTTAACCCACTATTATCTTTAAGCGTGGTAAACATAATTAGAACTTGGGAGAAAATTGTTAGAATAATTACAGAATAAAACACCTACGCATCATACCATTTTTCAAAATATTCTGCATCGAATAAGCTAGGCATTTATGTTGAGTTATATAGTTATGGATAAAAGTCTTCTGAGTAAGTAAAATTCAGTAAAATCTGGGTAAAAAAGAATATTTAAAATTTGCAGAAAACTCGAAATGCGAAAACGTTAGTATAAACGCATCATTTCAAAGCAAATTACTAGACATCTAAAATGTAAATTTCAATATTAATATTAGATATTGCAACGTAAAATTCAATATTAATATTAGATATTGCAATGTAAATCTCAGTATTAATATTAGATATTGCAATATAGATTTCAATATTAATATTAGACCTCTGAATGTAAATTTCAATATTAATATTAGACATCTGCAATGTAAATTTCAGCATAATACAAAATGAGATTCGTCCGATAACTATAAATCCTTTTTTTATCCGACACTTGAGTTAGTGTTAAAGTTTACAGATCGTGTGTAAAGACTGTTTATGAAAGTATTAAAGTGTTAAAGGCACAATTTTAGATTCTTTGATAATGCAAGTAGATACTATAGATACTACTGACAAAATGCAAGAAATTTAGAACCAGTTTTAGACAAAAGTCCAAAAGAAGTGAAATTTAATACCAGTACTATACATACTACTACTCTGTACTATAGATACTACTTTATATACTTTATGTATATGTTGCTACTATATACTGTAGATCCTATTATATGCTATAGATACTATTATATGCTGTAGATGCTATACTTATCGCTGTATAATATACATACTATTATATACTATAAATGCTATAGATAGCTTAGCAAATTAATGCTTATGAAGGAAGGAGTACCTTGAAACATGTTTTCAGAAAATAGCAATGCCATGCTGTCTTATGAAAGGAATTCCGTATTTTTAGTATAAAATGTCAAGGATGGAGAGAAACATTTCTACGTTTTCATTATAATGAGCAGTATTAAATAGTTAAAGCTTTCTTTCTGCATAACTTCGTGGAGTAACGGTAGCACTCTCGGCGCATATTCGAGAGGTTAGAGTCTGGGCGAGGGTATTGCTCATTTGTCACGTCTCCTGCTTCAAAATAACCTAATGACTCTACAGCGTTTTTGCACATGTTTTACTGAAAATGCATATCACTTTTATTTTCTTTTCAGTTTTTCATTTGTTTGTTCAGTAATTTGAAAATATTCAAGAGAAATCGAATTAAAACTAGTTAGTTATATTAACGTAAAACTAAACTTCATGAATTTGGATTTAATGTTACATTTGTATCAGTATTTCAGATTTTGCTACCTCACGTGTATAAACGTGTGTGCCTAAATTCCGATAACAACTTGCATTAACATTTTTATAATTAACGTGCATTCCATAATAATCCCCACGGACAAATAACAGTCTGATTCCTTAAATTACTCAAGCTTGAGAACTACAGTGCATATTCCTGTGAGAATTCCTTTTAAACGTTAAATGCATTTGATTTAGAAGAGAAACGTCTACTTTAGTATCAACATCGGAACATGATTAAAATACTAAATTTGATTTATGAATAGTTCGGGAAAAGTATTTTAAAAAGTAACTCGGCAAATTTCAGACACTTTTATTTCAAGCTATTGTATGCGGGAACGTCAAATAAACGTTAAATATATGTTATCCTTTGAAGTACCTCTTACTCACCCATTGCTCTCTTTATTAGCTACGTTAGTTACCAGGCCGCGGAGATTAAAATCCCATTCTCATAAGCTGGGCCATTTACCGCAGTTGAAACTACACGCAGGTTAATCGCAATAAAGCAGACAATAATTGCGCAATTTAAGAGTAATATATCGAAAAGGATAGGCACTTTAAAAGACGAAATACTTAGCCCATTAACTTGTCTTTCCCAATTCCTATCAGAACTCACTTCAGGCATAAGACTCCTGATAAATGCAGAAAATACGCGATTTATCTTTAGCTAGTAGAAAACAGATTTTCGACTATCATTTCTATGACCCACGGTTATCAGAAAATATGATGCATAGTAATAGCAGAATATGCTTCAGATAGGTGATAAAATTAATTATATTATCCCGAAGCGGCTCAAGCAATTAATCCATCACGGATAGTTTGCTTTTAATTGAGTTATTTAATGATTTTGCGGTAGATTAAAATGTTGTGCTTTTATTAAGAATTCGATAAATCGCATTTTATGAAAGGAAACTGATTTAAGTTTCTGAATTCCAGAAATAATTGCTTCTAATTTTATACCATAGATGCCAAAACTAAAGTTATGGTATCTGACATGTGTCCAAAACTTTAAAATAATATGCACATATCGAAATGGGAATTCACTTCTTACCACGTGCTTTGATGATGTAGTCGTAAACACATCCGGCTAGCATAGGAAGGCCCGCAGTTCAAATCCTGCAGAGGTCATTCCATAATTTTCATCCTGCTACCACAAACCTAATGACTCTTCAAGTTACTGCAAAACTAAAATGTGGTGAACGATAATTCGTCACCGCCTGGATTTGGTGAGTGGATCCCCTCCTACTCAATCGGCCTTTACGTGATTGAGATAATAAGATATTTTATCCTTCTTCGCCATGTGGCTTCGTGGTGTAATTGGAAACACGTTCGCCTAGCACGTGAGGTCCGGAGTTCTAATCCTGCACAGACTGTTGCATATTTTTCATAATTTCTATTTCAACAGACCTAATGTCTCCACAAGTGGCTCCAGAACTAAAATGTGGTGGATGATAATTCGTCACCACCGGAATTTGGTGAGTGGGTCCCCTCCTACAGAGTTCGCCGTTATTGATCATGATGGTAAGATATTTTCTCCCTTCTCACCACATGCCTTCTTAGCGTAATTGGAAGCATGTCCATTCACCATCAGGATGTCCGGAGTTCTGATCCAGAATATGACATTGCACATTTTTTGTGATTTCTGCCACAACAAAATCTAATGGCTCAACACAATTCAATCTAATATTAACTACAAAGGTTGAATGCTTTTTTAAAAAAGGAATTAAACTCTATCATCTTCGAAATAAGATTATTTATCAGAAATGCTTCAGTGTTTTCGTCTAAAATTCTATTCAACATATGACAAAACAAAGTCTTTTGTTCTGTAAAATTGACGAGTTCATTGCTTTCAGCACTGTAGAGAAAACATTGTGATCCATTTTCGCATTTTCAGTTAACATTACGAAACAATTTATCAGTTAGTAACATCTGAAGAAGCTTAATTATTGGCTTACGTAAATGGTTTTTGAAAGTATCACAGTCTCACTCTCTTCAGCAACATAAGTAGAGACTCTGAAATAGAGCCAAACAAATTATCGCTGTGTTCCGTACAAAAAGAGCGTAAGGAGGATGTAAAAGACCCTTTTATTAAGAACTTAGATAATTTAACAGAAGGCACTTCTTGTGTTTAGAATACCAGCCAGCATCTATGGCGTAATTCAAAAATAAGGTATTAATTTAAACTAAGTTAGCCAAAGACTACTCAGAAATAGTTAACGCACAAGTTGGCTCAAACATATACCGGGGTGAAAAGCACTATTGGCAAGAATAAAGCAACGCCGAAAATAGAATGCTAACATCGAATTTCAGCTAGTAATGTGGCCTTCAGCAGGCGAAACAAACTCCGACTAAGCAATCTAAACACTAACTTTAAATACTATCTCTTTCTACCTCATTTGAATGTGGGCGAACGAGAACTTACATTTTAGAAGGAAAACGGAAAGGGAGAACTGACAGTAAAGATGCTTAACATAAAATAATTGGTTGCATAAACGAAATAAATAATTTAAAAAGTTCTTAAAACTCAGTTTCCTATACTCCTAGTAGAGAAGCTACAGCTTCATTAAAATGAATAAAACCATGCTTAAACATGCATTACAAAGAGGCAATACCCAGACATTACTTGTCAAATGCAATTTAAAATATAATTCAACATTTTTAAGCAAAGTTCAGTATAAATGCTTTTGGCCTCCGCCATTACTCTACAGACATGGCGAACTTAATATGCTGTAAATAAAAATAAAACGTTAAAATGTGTAGCATACAGCCAAAATTTATTTTAATAAGATTTTTATTATTTTTCATTTAACTGATTATATATTACAATTATAGTTATAATAATATAACTATAGCTGATAATATATATATATATATTTAGCTATATATATATATATATATATATATTTAGCTATAGAATACAGATATAGCTCGTGTATGTACGCCTAGTGTATTTCCTTACGTTAAGTTCCTAATATTAAGTATGACAGGTATGACTAAGGTATGATTTACAGGCGCTTTCCAATTTTAACTAAGACTAATAAGACTTCTATGTTACATTCATTATAAATTTGAACATAAGTTATATTTTATTATTAGAATCGCGGATATGCCAGGTCGCAAATGCTAAGGTATCTATGATTCGTCAAACATTTGACAGATGTAATGAGTAAACTAATTGGTTAAACAGCTAAAGTTATTATGCGAGTAGAGTAGAGCTCGAATCCTCTGTAAGATGGAAATCTTTACGATCAGCATATCTTAGTAATATCTTAATCCATTAGTAGCAGAACAAGGATCATTCTGTGCCATTTTCTACTTCTAAAATCTTCCAGAGAAGAATTTTTTAGTTACTCGCAGCTTGCTGTTATATTAATTCATCATAAGAGAATAACGGCCCTAATAACGACTCAAGGATTCTTCAGTTTCTACGTTTGTACATCTTGCAAACGGAGAGTAAGTAATACGTAGACGTACTCTAGATGTCATTATCTAATAGCAAGATTTCATCTGATTTCTGAAACCCACATGGAAAAATAGCAATATACAATGATTTTTTACTATTTAAGCCCCTATAATGTGCTGCTGACTATTATAGGAGCTAAACATTTCAGAATTTAACCATTTGCACATCTTAGCCACACTTAGAATCGTTCCAGTTTGAATAACCTAACAGAATTTTCGTTTTTTTTTTTTTTTTTTTTTTTTTTTTTTTTTTTTTTTTTTTTTATTACTTTATTGGACAGTGGAATTTAAATTTTCAGCAGTGTATTTCCTGTACCAAGTCATTATATCTAGGTAATTGTAATAACTCCATAAAGGGTACATCCGTATTAGGCTATCATAATGATATTTTAAATCATAATAAGAATAAATACAGAAATTGGAAAGAATATTTCTTCATCATTAATCATCCTAATTGAACTGTTTTGAGAAAAAAGTGAACCCAAATTTTTAAAAAAAGTGAGATAGTTTACTCCATGAATGCTTGAAATATATCCCAGGAAATTTTTAACTTAAAAATATGGCAAATTTCACTCTGGTGTTTCTTTAGATTTCTTTGTAACATAGTTTGGCGAAGCCGTAGCTTCTGCGAAGGACAGAAAACATCACAATTTGAGCAAAATGAAATTTCTGCATCGGATAATAGTAGTTCTAGCCTCAACATAATAGCGTTGTCTCTACCCCATCACAATAGTAATATTGAAATCAAGTGATCTAACCCAAGCAATTCTTTCCTCCATTTACAGAAGCTTGCCACAAGAATATTCAAGTACCAGTCTAATTCAAACGCCATCTGACGGTTGAGAGGCGAAGCGACATAATACGGCATTAGAATGCTGAACCATTGTTCGCTCTCATATATCCAAAAAGAAAGGCTCTATTTTTACGATCGGGGAGTTGTTGGAACCGTTTTTTATTTTTCTCCCTCCCTTTGTGGCCCCAAGAAGCTTACCATCTACGGAAATAGGGCGAAATCGATTGGGTTCCAGAGTAAGGTATAGCCAAAGAATAAAAGCTGGGTTCGGGGTGGGATAAGCGCATAAGCATTTTCTGATACGATTCTGGTCAGGAAAAGAAATTGAAGACGAAATAAAAAAGCAAGAAATCTTTGGGGGAATCCCTCTCCCTTTCGTTCATATATCTCTGTCCCATAAAATATTATTTAACTTTCAGTTTTGGGTTCTCTTTTGGAACAATGTCCATTTCTGGCAAAGTAACTATTTTATAGCAGTAGTCTGTTACATATAGTTTTTATCAGAATCAAAAGTTACTCTGCATTTTTATGAAATATGCCTTATGGTATTTAGTTCCTTTAATGTACGAGAGGAAAAAAGTATTGATAACATGAACAATAGTGTGACTATATTTTGAGAACACTCCTCATCTATTCAGTTCAACATTTAATTTGTTAACATACATAATCATAACTTACGTGAGAAATAAAAAATAAAAATGCTCAAAAGCTGCGATTATGTATTTAAAATTATGATAGAAAATATTTCTATATATTACTTCCATTCCCGTATTCAAAATATAAAATAAATTTCCTGTTATTGCAAAAAATTCTGTACCCACATTCGTTAAATTATAAGATCTGTTTTACCAGTTCTGATATTTTCGGCCTAAAAATTTTGCTGATACTGTATTTATTTACTATCAACTTTGCAATAAGTACAGCTATGTTTTTTATGAAATAAATTCCCATATACTGTTTTAGATAATGTTGTGAAAGCTTTTTTGGTGCGAAAAAAAGCTATAAATACATTCTAAAGTTTATCTCTGCAGTACACATGATTAAACCACAGAAAGAGAAACTATGAGCAAAAACTTCGCAATATAGTTATTTCATTTTCCCGTTCTATTATTTTACAATATTCACATGTTGTTATATTAACTTTCTGTAGCAGATATTTGAGTAGAACTTTTAGCAAGACAGTTGCTATTTTGCTAAATATATTATTAGCTTTCCTTACAATTGTTTAATACACATGGTTCTGAATAACAGGGTTACAAGCTTGTACCAGAGGTACATGTAAGGTGCATCCGTACGAATCGGAGTCTCTTAGAAATATAAGGTCAGAAATATTTTCCTGCCGCAGTGCATAGCATTCTTTTCGAATGTTTTCACAAGAAAGTTCGGAGATGTTACAGGTAAAAGTAAGTGGGCGCCAGAAATTTACCCTTTGTTGTACAAGTAGATTCTGCAATTCCGCTCCAATTTTCAGCGAGAGTCTGACAGACTCTTACCTCTCCTCCCTGCCCTCATCTACTCGAGAGGACTTTCAGCTTCTCGTACATTTTGAGCCCCCCTTATCCGTGTAGACTCAATACACTTACAAAGAGCTGTGCCTTCTCTGAGATTAGAACTCGAGACAATCGTTACGGCAATCACCGTCAGTAACCACTTTAAGGTATTTCTCCCGCCTTCTTCGCTTTCCTTTGTGGTGTAGTGGTCAGCATGCTCGACGCGTAACCGAGAGGTACGTGGTTCGATTCCTGGCGAAGGTGTGGCTAATTTTTTATTCTTCTGCTTCAAAAAATTATCTAATGTCTCTACACTGGCGCTGTTATGTAGTGGTTTTTGGTTAGTTTAGAATTATGGATTAATGTGTAGTTAATTGCAGTTATTTGTTAATTAATTATTGAGTGAGTAAATTATATGCATTAATTTATGCTTATTCTAAATTTTTCTTCACGAATTGTATTGCTTATGTTATTGAATCAATTATTCTTATGCGAGTTAAACAGAGTTCTCATTCTTACGTTACGCGTTCGTTGGTAATAAGCCTTCGGGAGAAGGAGACAATGGGAAATCGGTTGTTTCTGCGTAATATTTGAAATTTAAAAATACTTCCTTTTTATTCACATGGTTGAAATTTATACCTCTTAAAGAGAAAAAATTTACCCTTCTTATGAACCTACTTTCATGACTGTACGTCGCCCCGTTGGAGAATTATGCCCATTTAATTGCTAAAATTGTT
>KK116582.1:33447-61723 GCA_000611955.2 Stegodyphus mimosarum
GTTGTCGCATCTTTTCCCTCACCCCTCCTTGTTGGCGAAGGGGGTGGCGAGGGTGGAATTTTTTTTGGTGTGAAGAAGGAAAAACTAAGTTTTCGCAGCACTGTTTTGTGTTTGGCGAGATTTGCATACTAATTCCCCAAATTTGGTGATTTCCGGAAATTCTGGATTCGGGAGGAGTGAAATCGTCATGCAAGGCCATGTTCAATCTCTTTGCCTCGGATTGCAGCTGTAAGAAGGACTCGCGATTTCCTTCCTTTGGAAGAGCCGCCATGTTGACCCAGGGAGACCGGTAGAGGATAGATGTCCAAGGCTTTGTCCGGAAAAAGCCGCCTTCGGCTTGTTGCTTGCTCCCATTGAGGAAGAGATGAAGAATAAGAAGGAGATGTACTTCTAAGGAGATTTGATATGTTACTACTCCTCTGCACCTTGCCATCCTTTATCCAGTCGGGGAGTCTAGATTGTTTTTCTTCGAATCTCAATGCATTTTCCACCAGAGCTTGACGTTCCTTGAAACCCGCTGAATTCGGCTTCTTCCGGATCTCTCACTTCGAAAACATCCATGCGCCTATCATCATCCTACTAGGATGGGCCGGATTAACATCGATAGCTGGCAAGATTTACGTTCGGTGGAGTGCCTTGTACTACTACATCAGCCTACTGGTTGTCTGGGAAAGAATTTCAGCAGATAAGTGCATTCGTTTTTGTCCATAGTTGTAGCGTTTTGTAAAAGTAAATTAAGATTTAAAATTTCAATGATAACCGACACCTTTTGTTACAATGGGTAACGCTTAATTAAGCCTCAAAAGTTTTTTTTTCTTCGAGTGAGTTCAACTTTGTTCTGTTCCTCCTTTCACCAGAAATTTTAGTACGGCATTCAACTTTAATTCAGTGAACATGTATTCTAAATAATAAGGATGAGTAAATTCACACAAATATTGGAAGAGATTTGATTAATTGAAGGAAAATTTCTAGCTATGATTTATTAAAGTAAGGAGTAATAATATGTATATTTAATTTCTAATTAAATTCTATTTAACTTATTTGTCAAGAGTTTTTGTTGGATCTTAAATCCAGGGTGTTTAATTAAGCAATTGCAGTGCATTTACTCTATTTAAGACCTTTTAACTTTAACTTGGAATGTAATTAAAATTTATATATAATGGATTAAGACAGGATATTAAATTTGTAAACTTATCTAAATTTTACCTTTTACTTTAAGTTGTTACTATTTTTGGTTGAGGATTAACTTTAACTTTTGCAAATTAAGGAACGATTAAAAATTTAAATTCTACTTTACCTTTAATTGAGTAATTGAATGTAGGGTTAAATGTAATCATTTTTCTCCAACGGGTCTACTTGAATATGTAATATTTTTCTAACTGCCTAAGGGATTTGCTAAATTTATGTATGTAAATTTTACCTGAGTAAATTAAGAATTTTCTTGAACTAAGTAATCTCTATCAATATTGGTAAAGACACCATGCTCGGTGATTCATTAAATTCCTGTGTATTTTTATGCTGGCCAGCAGAGTTTTGATAACTGCATATGAAATTTTAATATTAATTTTTACGGTGTAAATTTTGATTAATTCATCTCGGTGCATATTTGAAATTAACAATATATATATTATAATTCTAAATGCATTATTTTAAGTAGTCACTTGAACACTCCACAGATCTAAAAATTTAAGTTGAAAGATTGTCTTCCTTTAATGCTGCAATAAATATCCTTGGTTATATATATATATTTGATTCAGAGTTTTTTCTTATGATGACTTGTGTGAATGATCTTAACACCAGTACTCCTGCTTGGTCTTAGGGGTTGTTCGGGTTAGTTATACACAACGCAATGAATTTTGGTTTTTGATATTATTGTAGGCTAATTATCGCAACAGTTAGTATTTAACATTTAGCACCTAACATCTGGTGCCGCGATTTTAGCACCTTAACAACTGGTGCGTGTCAAATTTAGAATATAACAGCGCCCGAACTAAAACGATGGTGGATGATGATTCTTCACCACCGGGATTTGGCGACTGTGTCCCCAAAACCCCAGTCGCCCTTTAAAAAGGGGAGTATATAAGGTATTTTTTCCGCTTTCTTTGCATGCCTTCGTGGTGTAGTGGTCAGCAAGCTCGACACGTAGCCGAGAAGTTCGTCGTTCGATCCCGGAGAATGCGTTGCTCATTTTTTAATTCTTCTGCTTCACAAAATACCTAATGTCTCTACAACTATATCGACTGAGTGTATAGACGCAAATGTTGATGGATGGTTAATAGGAACGCAGATTAAGCCATTATACAGCTAGTATCGGAGCTGTGAAGTGTAATTGGCGAACCGGAACCCAGTTAACATTATTCGACGAGATATTCTTCCAGTCATAAATTTATGCATGCTTTCGCCAAGGTTAGCTGAAATATTTTTCTTCCAGAGAGATGACATGTGCGGGAACGATCCTTACGGACCTCGAAAATATACAGCATTGTGGTACGTTACAGGCATTCTAAAGAACCTATAGCGCAGGAAATCGGAGTTACCAGTTGGAGATTCTGATGGCTTCTTAGAAAAAATGAAATGCATCCATATTACATGTAACGTACCTAGGTATTTTAGCAGAATGATACTAGTGAATATACACTTCAGATTGCGAGCTACATTATCAATTCACATGCCGGATATTAAATGATTTCTACATTCGCCATCTGTCACAAATAACTCCAAAATACATTGCCTTTCTCACAGAAAAGAAAGACTCAGAAGAAACATCATTAAAATATTGAATATGATATCAAGCATAATGTTTTTGTCAGTTTATGTCAGCCGTGATGAGGAATTTTTCCATCTGAAGAAAAATTCAATTATGCCGACAGGTATCTTTCTTTTTTGTGAATTACCTCATTTCTCTAGCAAACAAAAAATTCGTAAGACATCAGCTTTCATTTTAAAGGATACTTTGTAAATTACATTTTAGCCAAGTATTTATAAAAGTAACTCATTACAAACATTGAATCCCCATAAATGCAAGGATCACATATACAGTATAAATCCTCGCTCACAAATCTGTTCAAACATTAATGTTAGAGAAGTATTAAACCTTAAAATACTTTTAATCACAGAAAGTTTCAGTCGGAGGGTAGCATCTATGCACTCCACGGTAAAGCATTGATACTCTGCCTACTCTCAGCTGTCTACTGTCAATTATTGAAACGCATATTTCCTTTAATAATGTCCTTTTATTTTTGCTGTTTCCTATGTACACTACGGCCTACACATGTCATTTCTGACCTCATATGGCTATGTGACTGCGAGTTATCTGGGTACATCTAACTGTTCCTACAAGTTTGTAGCCCTCTCCTGACACATCCGTTAGTTCCCAATTGCTTACAGTATGGGTCCATCAACACAAAATGTGTAAGAAAAACTGTAATATGCAGGAAATTATGTAGAAATTATAACTACGCAGGAAAGTTAGTTTACGTAAGGAAACAATTCTTCAAGTAGTATTATGCTTTATATTATGCTTTACTGATGATAAGATATTTTTTATGTACATCTTTATGTTTATACTGTTCTAAAAAAACGAAACATCACTGTTGGATGAAGTTTTATTTACTTCATGTTATTGATGACACGCTTAATTTTTACTTCCTTGTACGAAGTAAAGGAAGTATTGTAATCACGAAAAGTTTCGGGTATCATATTTCAGATTTTTTTCAGTTTTTTTCACCGAAGATTCTTTATTGTCTGCTGGCCGAATTGCTTGTTTTCTTGGAGAAACTCTAATTTTATTTGTAAAAATTCTTTTTTAAATTGTTTTAACTATATTTGGTGCTTTACCTTTTTCCTATAATTTTAAAATTTTAATGAAGCTATTTTGAGGTTTTATGCATGTTTGTCTCACCGAGAAGTGAGAGCTGAATTTATTGAATGAGAAATCTATCTCTAATGAAATTTGAGGAAATAAATTTAAATGAAATGCAGGAAAAAATGCATATATTTTAATATTCCGTACATGAAAGTCCTCTGGTGTTCACATCAGATGTTTACTTTTTATTGTTGACGAGAGGCTTAAAACATTCATCGCTTAACTTGCATCCTCAATAACATAAGTTAAACGTATTATACAATAACTATATCGGGTTACATAATACCATACTGTGATTTATTTACTTATACATTATTATTAGTAATAGTTACGGACTGTGAAAAATGGTTGCTGTAATTATGTACTTAGAATACTGATAAAGAGTTTACCGCATGAAAAGGTTTTCCTTCAGAGGGACAGAAGAAAATAAATTATATGCGATAGTTGTTTTTTTAATTAAGGTGCAAATAAATAGGCACAAAATTCGAAAAAGTTCTAATATAATTAAAAGTTATTTGCTTAATATTTTTTGTTAGTATCCGGACTAGTTCTTCCAGAGCATCCATTCTTGTTCACGTAGCGTACGTGTACAGTTATATGCCAATTCTCCCAAAAAGTGGGAGATTGACAACTAATTTGATATTTTCAAACTGTAAGCCTAAGTGAGATGAAATTAATTGCATATTGTACAATATCATCGAAAACTGTGCCTGAGTATTAATACTGGGAGTAAATGGTTCTAGAGGTTGAAAGAAATTTAAACAGTTTTTCCATAGCGATGAAATCAGGAAGAAATTGTGAGACGGTTGACATATTTCTATTTCTATATTCATTGCGTACGGAGCAAGATTCCATAGCATAGGTACACAATAATGATGAGTTATGACACATGTTTTAATTGAGAAGGTAACTGAATGATTAAATAACATCATTGTGCGCCTTTGTTAAGCACTAATTATTTCCTCCATTCGGATTTTTGTTTTCATCAGAAATTAATACATTTACAAATGCAGTTCCCACGATTCCCCGAATGTCTTCGGTTTAAGGGGATTATAATTAAAGGCATACATTATGTAGACATACTAATTCTGGCTATTCCAAAAGGATAATACATCTTAATATAATGTAGGAGTTATTGGCTACGGAATTCTTCTGCATCCAGCTTATTATCCAGATATTTTACTATCAGTTTATCGCTTCACAATTTTCTTGGATTGGAAAAATATTTTTAAATTCTCTTGATAGTCAGCTTGAGAACAGAAAAATGTTTGCTTTGGTAAAGCAAATCGTTCTACTCTGAAAATGTCCAGTTTTCAATAAATGGAAATGAATTACAGAAAATATTAATTATTTTCATTAAATAAAAATTAATTTTGAGAATTATATCAATTTTATTTTCATCCAAAAACAGCCTAATATCTCCAGTGTTTTGCTGGAAAAAGAGGACAAAAGCTGTACTTGCAAATTAGAATTTATTTATATGACTATGATGAACTCGCTAGGTATATCTGTCAAGCTGAAGAATGTCTACGTGGAGGGTGCTCAAAGGAAAATTCGTTTGTATTCATAGTACTCACAGGAAAACCTCACGACTACTAAGAACAACTTACCTTTTAAGTATGAATAACTTAGAACGGAAATAAAATAATTGTTCTTAGAAGGTCCAATAATTCTCAGATTGCTTAAGAAAATAGAAAAAAAAAGGGAAAATATTCAAAGAAATAGTTGGTTTGAAGAAAGTTCTTTTGCGCAGTTTAAAATGTGTACTCTGAATATAAATCAACAAAAATAAAAAATGTATTTCTCCTCTAGAAAAAAGAACCTTCAATATTTCAGTAACATTTTAATTCTGAATTTTAGTACATAAAATGTGATTATAGGTTTTACTGCAGACATGTTTACCAACTGCAATTTCATTTTCTGCATTCTTTACAAGTGATTCTGTCACAAGTGATGATGCCATAAATAAATTCCTTAAATTATGAACTCAAGTTTAAATTAATTGCTTTGCTCTGTCATAAGAACTCAAAGAATTTTTCGTGAATAAAATTGCTACTTCATTTAAATTATGTATACAAGTATTCATTTTGACATCGCATTTGATGATTAGATCCAAACATGGCAAACGGAAGCTATAAAAACATTTGTTTCCACACAATTTCTTTCCGAATAGAGTAATGGATTGGAATTCCTATTTAATATCCCTTTCTGTCTTACTTCCAGAACATTAAGTGCGCAGTCTGTAATCAATGTGTTTACACTCAAGTAATACTTACCTTGACATGATTTAGCTTTTTTTTTTACCCACAGCGAAGCTTTATTTTTAATTCACGGTTTGTTGGTTGTTATTAAGGATTTTAGGAGGAATAACTTAAGAACTCCAACTTTATTTACGGAAGATTTGCAGTTTAGTAGAGACTCCGTAAAAACTATTTTCACTGAGAATTTTTATTTTAAACTGAAAAATATTTTCGAGCTGTTTGAAGTAAAACCCTTCTACTGCATTATATTTTAGAACTTTAATTTTGGGGCATTTTAAAACGAGCTTCTGATTTTAGAAAAAAATTTTATTTATTACACAAATTAGTTATTAAGAGAATTTATAATGTATCATTTGGATATGAAAATAAAAATACGAGTTTATTAGCTTTTTGTAGATTTTTGAATAAATTACTTTTTCAAATCATTATGTGAGTTCGCATAAAAATGCTGACTACATACTTTATCTTCCAAAGCATTTTGTTTATGCAGCATGTCATAAGAGTAGATGTTGGCTTAGCATACTGAGTAACATAGTATTGTTACCAATTTCACATTTATTTGGCTATTTATTTAGAATTGTAATTAGATTTGCTTCATGTTGCCTTAGCAACGCAGACGATTTTTGAAGAGAAAGCTACGTCGAAAAAAAAAATAACAATAAAAATAAAAGAGCGCGTGCATGTAATGCTTAATAAATAAATATCTCGTAATTACTGTTGCCATCCAGAAAAATCTAGAAAAACCGTGATTGTTCTATTGATAATTAAAAGAAGCTTATAAAAGCCGAGGTGAAACACCTCATCTCAGTTAAAGCTTTCGACCGCGTCTGGCATGAGGGGCTTATCTTCAAGCTCATCAACTTTAACTTTGATCGCGAAATTATTAAACTCATCTACTCCTTCATCAAAAATAGAAAATTCTTCGTATCTATTGGAGAAGAAATATCTGATTTAAAAGAAATTAAAGCTTCTGTACCGCAAGGTTCCATTTTAGGTCCTGTCATTTTTCTCTTTATGTAGCGGATTTCCCCTACTTTAATCTCAATAGAGATTATTACGTGGGTTGTTACGCTGATGATACTGCGCTGGCAGTCCGTTCTAGACGTGCTGAAATGCAACACGTAAATTACAAAATTTCATGCCTCTTGTTGAAGACTGGTGTCGTCAATGGCGAATTGCTGTTAACGCACAAAAGTCACAACTTTTGATAATTCGAAGAAGATTCGCTAAAGAAAATTTCAAAGGCTCCTTAAAGTTATTTAATGAAAATATCCCGATTGTTCAAAAAGCTAACTACTTAGGAGTGGTGCTTAACTCTTCTTTTACGTGGAAAGACCACATTAAGCACATCACTCGCAAAACCATCAGTGTATTTCAAAATCTTACTCCATTAATTGGCAGATATTCAAAATTAGATCTTTACAAAAAAAGACTCATCTTTACTTCTATAATTCGACCTATCATGACCTACGCTTCTCCGGCTTGGATTATGCATAAAAAGAACGATATTAAGAAACTGCAAGTTATTCAAAATAAATATCTCCGCACTATTACAGGTGCACACTTTTATGTTTCTAATTTGACTCTTCACACTGATCTAAAAATTGACACCCTTGAAACATATCTGCACAAACTGAATAAGAAATTTTTTGACAAGGCATTAAACTGCGAACACCTGCAATACTTCAATACCTTCAATTATGAAGTTCTGGATGAAGATAAAGAACTCAGACCTCTAGCAGCATTCCTATCACGAGAAGCAAACTTCCCAACCTAGATAGTGAATGCATATATAATTGCTATATTATCTTACTTTCTTGCTAACAACATGGACAACATGGACCTCACTGTTTTACTGTACATAATGTATATATTCTCATTTACAAATATTCTGGAACATACTATATAACCTGATTATAATTGCACCTATTCTTGTTATTTTACTTGTCTTGTACCTTGTTATTTCACTCAACACTTGATTGCGCTTGACTGCCTCTCTCGTCGTTTTGCGCTTTTCGTTGTGGTGTCATTGTAGCCCTTCTTTCCTCACCCTCTGACCTCCTTATTGCCACGTGTCCTGAGCTTTTACCGTCTTGTTGCCTTCGGGCTATTTTTCACCGAGCCGGACACGTCGCGCTTCGCGCGACATCCCGGCGATACCTGCCTGATTGATTGATTGATCATCTCAGTTAGTTGTAGTTGTTGTTGTTGCTGTTATACTTGTAGCTGTAAAAAGCGAACTGCTGTTTGTTTACTTAATGTTGTATTGATTGTAGCGATTTAGCTGTGAGATAGAACTATTTTATCTGTTTTGAACTGAGTTTTTGCTAAACGTTTGAGATATTGTGATATTGTGCGAAGATCTGTGAAGAAATATTTCAGCATTTAAATTTATTTCTTGTGGAAAGAATAAATTTTTGTTAACTTTTTAACGACTTGTGCATTCAATATATAACGAACCCGTACGCACGTAACAATTTTTGGTGGCAGCGGTGGGATTTTTGAATGCCATTAACTAGAGCAATGAAAGAACAATTAAGGCAATTCATGGCAGCCTTTGCTGCATTTAAAGAAGAAATTAAAGTTGGCCAAGATTCCGTGAAAGAGGAGATGAAAGCTGGCCAAGTATCTGTTAAGGAAGAAATGAAGGCTGTTCAAGAAAAGATGGAAGAATCTGTAAAAGATGAAATGAAGGCTGTTCAAGAAAAGATGAAGGAATCTGTAAAAGATGAAATGAAGGCTGTTCAAGAATCTGTAAAAGATGAAATGAAGGCTGTTCAAGAATCTGTTAAAGATGAAATGAATTCTGTTCAAGAAAAGTTGGAGAAATCTGTTAAGGAAGAGATGAGAGCCGTTAAAGCAAGTCAAGTAGAAATGAAAAAGGAAATTACTTGCATAATAGAAAATAAATTTGAGGCTATGGAAGGCAGAATAGACGCGGTTGAAAATAAAGTTTCTTCTGTCAAAGAACAAATAGAAGATAGAGTTTCTGCCGTAGAACAACAAATCGATTACAGAATTTCTGCTGTGAAAGAACAAATTCAAGAAAGAGTTTCTGCAGTGGAGCAACAAATTGATGACAAAGTTTCCGCAGTTGCCAAAGAAGTTGATACTTTAAAGAAATTCGTAGCGACGGCAAGAAGCAATTCGGATACTTTTAAATTCCTAGCCATGCCTGCGCATCCTTCTCTGAAGCTATCGACATATGATGGGAAGACCTCCTGGCAAGTGTATAAGACACAATTTTCTATAGTTGCGGAAGCAAATGGATGGGATTCCCAAGCTAAGGCCTGTCACCTTGCGGCTTCTCTGAGAGCAGACGCAGCGGATATCCTTCAGACTCTTCCCGAAAACAAAAGGCTAGATTTCGAAGCTCTGTCCGGCGCATTGGAGCTGCGTTTTGGAGAGAAGTGTTTAAAAGATTATAGCAGGCTTCAGTTAAAATCCCGTCAACAGAAGCCTACGGAAACACTCCAGGAGCTCGCCACGGATGTTGAAAGGCTGTCCCACCTCGCCTTTTCGGAGTGCCCGACAGAAACAAGAGAAATCCTGTCCCTGCAATACTTCATCGACGGCATCCGGGATCCTGAAATACAGAAAGCACTGCGAATGGCTGATGTGAAGGACTTAAAAAGTGCTCTGGTGTACGCCATGAAATTCGAGGCAGCACAGCAAGCCACTCGTAGAGACCGCCACCCAATCAGAGCTGCTCACATACAAGAACCAGTGGATCCAATGACTGCTCGCCTAGACGAATTAACCAGAAAGGTGGATGCTTTGACACGGAATACTGGTGACAAGAAATCGTTCGTAAAGTGCTGGAACTGCGGTGCTGAAGGACACATTCGAAGAAACTGCAGAACACCCCAGGGCACGGATGTTAAAACCGCGCCTCTCAAGAAGGAGGGAAACTAATTCGTGGCCATCTCGCGGGGCGGAGGTTGCCAGATAATGAAAAGCCCCAGTTTAAAGCGCTTCAGATTTCTGCAGTGAGTGGCGGCAATAACGGAATTTTCATCATGGGACAAATCAATGGAATTCCTTGTAACATGACGATCGACACGGGAGCCAATGTTACCATCATTCGAAAAGATTTGGCTCAACAACTCGAAGGTAAACTTATCTGGACGCCGCCCTGCGTTACCCTCCAGACTGTGTCCGGGGAGAAGATCGATATAGAGGGGAAATTAAACGTTAACATCACGTTTGGAAGTGCCACTTACCATCACACGGCCTATGTAGCAGAAATTACAGACCCTTGCATACTCGGATTGGACTTTTTAAGGAAACACAATTTTTCCTTGGACTTTAAAAATAACGAACTGCATTCTGCCTCTGAAGACATAACTTTATTCGAAATTAATGATGAAGGAGTGAAATCTATCCACAAAATAATAGCTCAAGACGATATCACAATACCGGCAAGAACAGAAATTTTACTTCCTGGATCCATAGCCGAAAATAGAAATTTCCGCTACGGCGTCATGGAATATCCCAAGAAATGTAATAGCCCTAAAGGAGTATTAATAGCCTCAGCACTCGTCGACCTATCAGGGACCGTTATCCCGGTGAGAGTTGCCAATGTAACTGATAAGGCGAGGGTTATTAAGAAAGGTGAAGTGGTTGCAGAATGTACCCCAGTAACCAGCGTTGAAAGAAAAAGTAACATCTCAAAACCCGTGTCTTCCGACAACATTATATCGGAGTTACTGCAGAATGCGCAATTAAACGATGAAGAAAAGAATGCTGCCGAGCGTGTTATTAAAGATCTTCAAGATGTTTTCTCCCGTTCGTCTTCTGACGTTGGTCGAACCAGTTTGACTCAACATAGAATCGATACTGGTGATCATCCACCAATCAAGCAACATCCAAGACGTCTGCCGATTGCGAAACAGGAAGAGGTACGAGCACTTTTAAAGGACATGCAAGAAAGCAATGTCATCGAGCCTTCAGCAAGTCCCTGGGCATCTCCCATCGTCCTGGTGAGGAAGAAAGACGGATCAACCAGATTTTGCGTTGACTATCGCCGGTTGAACGAGGTTACGAAGAAAGACAGTTACCCTCTTCCTAGAATTGACGATATTCTGGATACTCTTTCTGGAAGCAAGTGGTTCTCGACACTTGATTTAAAGAGTGGATATTGGCAGGTAGAAATACATCCTGATGACCGAGAAAAGACGGCATTTACTACAGGACAAGGACTTTGGCAGTTCAAGGTGATGCCGTTTGGACTATGTAATGCGCCGGCTACATTCGAACGTCTAATGGAGACTGTTTTAAAAGGTCTTTCATACGAAGCCTGTCTGATATACCTGGATGACATCATCATCGTCGGGAAGAGTTTCGAAGAACATTTGGAAAATCTTAGAAAGGTGCTTCAGAAACTGAAAGAAGCCAATCTGAAGTTGAGTCCCGCTAAATGCAAATTATTCAGACAGGAAGTGACTTACCTCGGACATGTCATCTCTGCTGAAGGTGTGCGCACGGATCCTGAAAAAGTGTCAGCAGTTAAAGACTGGAGACGTCCCGAAAATGTCCACCAGCTGAGAAGCTTTCTAGGGCTTTGCACCTACTATAGGAGATTCGTGAAGGATTTTTCATCCATTGCGAGACCCCTTCACAAGCTGACAGAGAGCAAGCAAAAGTTCGTGTGGACAAAAGAATGTGAGGATGCATTTAAGAATCTGAAGGAAGCCTTAACATCTGCTCCAATCCTGACGTATCCTCAGCTCGACAGACCATTTATTCTCGACACGGATGCGAGTAATGAAAGTGTCGGCGCTGTTCTGTCCCAAGAAATAGAGGGCCAAGAACGTGTAGTAGCTTACTGGAGCAAGTGCCTATCTAAACCGGAGAGGAATTACTGTGTCACCAGGAAAGAGTTGCTCGCCATAGTCAAAGCCGTAGAACATTTCCATCATTATCTATACGGCAGAAAATTCCTGCTCCGCACAGATCATGCATCATTGGCCTGGCTTTTAAATTTCAAGAATCCTGAGGGTCAGATAGCCAGGTGGATACAGAGACTCCAGGAATATGACATCACTATCCGTCATCGCAAGGGACAGTCGCACGGAAACGCTGACGCCTTGTCTAGAAGACCTTGCCCAGAAAACTGCCGATATTGTTCCAGGGTCGAAGCTAAATACCAACTGGTTAATCCAGTCGCACGGCAAATTACAGCATCAACATTGGCTGATCCAGATCCATGGACTGACAAGGAAATCAGGAAAGACCAGCTACAAGACCGTGATATTAAACCCATAATTGAGTTAATGGAGACCTCAAACAGAAAACCTACTTGGCAGGATATTTCGAGCTATAGTCCCACGACAAAACAATATTGGGCTCTCTGGGACTCACTCCATATTCGAAACGGCGTCTTGTACCGAAAATTCGAATCGGATGATGGAAAAACATTCCGATGGCAGCTGGTACTCCCAAGATCCCGAATCCCGGACGTCCTTAAAGAACTACATAGCAGCCCTGCAGGAGGTCACTTCGGAATAATGAAGACCTTGCAGAGAGTTCGGGAGCGTTTCTACTGGAATAATGCAAAGGATGACGTGCAAAAGTGGTGCCGAACTTGCGATGCCTGTGTAAGTCGGAAAGGACCGAAGAAACGCAGCCGGGGGAAGCTGCAACGTTACAATGTAGGAGCACCTTTTGAACGTATCGCCTTTGACATCTTAGGACCTCTGCCACGAACTGCTGATGGCAACAAATACATCCTCGTTGCCATTGATTACTTCACCAAGTGGCCTGAAGCGTATCCTATTCCTGATCAAGAGGCTGTCACAGTAGCAGAGATGATGATACAGCACTGGATTTCCAGATTCGGAGTGCCTCTTCAGTTACATTCCGATCAGGGAAGGAATTTTACCTCGGCTGTAGTCAAGGAACTCTGCAAGCTACTCGGCATTGACAAAACCCAAACGACGCCTTTACATCCCCAGTCGGACGGTATGGTAGAGAGGTTTAATCGAACCATCCTCAATAACCTCTCATTAGTGGTTTCCAGAAACCAACAGGACTGGGACAAGAAGTTGCCACTATTTTTACTGGCTTACCGCAGTGCTGTCCACGAGACTACCGGCTATTCCCCATCTCAGATGCTCTTCGGTCGTGACCTTCGTCTGCCATGTGATCTTTTGTTTGGTCGCCCTCCAGATGCGCCTTCATCGCCTGAGGAATACATTCAAGACCTCCAGGCCCGGTTTGAAGTGATGCACAACTTTGCACGAGAGCGAGTCAACTTGGCGACGGAGAAGATGAAGACCCGCTACGACACGAGAGCTACTGGACATCGTTTCAACGAAGGAGACAAGGTGTGGTTATGGAATCCGACTCGTCGAAAAGGACTTTCTCCGAAACTACAATCACCTTGGGATGGTCCTTACACAGTCCTAAACAGGCTGAACGACGTCGTGGTTCGGATCCGTAAGTCATCGAACTCTAAACCTAAAGTCGTTCATTACGACAGGTTAGTTCATTACTATGGCCATAGTACGTAGTGTATATAGTTGTAAATAATAATGTACATAGTATAAGACCATGGTCCTATTTGTATTTAGTATTTGATTTGTATTTGTTAAGTATTAGTATTTGATAAGTATTTGTATTTAATAGCATTTGTATTTGATAGTATTTGTACTTAGTATTTGAATTGTATTTCGCGTTGGATAGAATTTAATTTGCTGAAAGTCACTTATTTTAATTATTGTTTATTTTGTTATTATAAAGTAATGTTTATTATAGCACTGATGCTTTAGTTGTAAGTTTGGCTTCCTGTCCAGGGATTGTACTGCCCGGGACGTGCAGTCCTTGGGAAGGGGGCAATGTTACGAATTTCACATTTATTTGGCTATTTATTTAGAATTGTAATTAGATTTGCTTCATGTTGCCTTAGCAACGCAGACGATTTTTGAAGAGAAAGCTACGTCGAAAAAAAAAAAAACAATAAAA
Organism: Stegodyphus mimosarum; assembly: GCA_000611955.2. NCBI lineage: Eukaryota > Metazoa > Arthropoda > Arachnida > Araneae > Eresidae > Stegodyphus > Stegodyphus mimosarum. The sequence continues at coordinate 47,539 of KK116582.1, forward strand.
ATAAAAGAGCGCGTGCATTTAATGCTTAATAAATAAATATCTCGTAATTACTGTTGCCATCCAGAAAAATCTAGAAAAATCGTGATTGTTCTACTGATAATTAAAAAGCTTATAAAAGCCGAGGTGAAACACCTCATCTCAGTTAGTTGTTAGTTGTTGTTGTTGCTGTTATACTTGTAGCTGTAAAAAGCGAACTGCTGTTTGTTTACTTAATGCTGTATTGATTGTAGTGATTTCGCTGTGAGATAGAACTATTTTATCTGTTTTGAACTGAGTTTTTGCTAAACGTTTGAGATATTGTGATATTGTGCGAAGATCTGTGAAGAAATATTTCAGCATTTTAATTTATTTCTTGTGGAAAGAATTAATTTTTGTTAACTTTTTAACGACTTGTGCATTCAATATATAACGAACCCGTACGCACGTAACAGTATGAAACATAGTATGATAACATAGTATGATAACATAGTATGAAAAGAGAAAAGTTAATCTTATGTATGTAATAAATACGTATTAAAAAGTCCTCAAAATTTTAGAGTGCAGAAAATTAAACTTTAACTCTAGAACTACCAGCCTAGAATGTATGCCTAATTTTCACTGATTTCCAAATTTCACTGGCACTTAAAAAGGCTTATTTTTCATTTTGAATGTGCTTAATTTTAGAATAACAAACAAACAAAGTCATCCGACTAAAAAAATGTTAGCTTCATTTTATTTCTATGTTTCCCGTGTCCTTCAAGCTTTCTCCTCCAAACTATACCTCGATGAAGAACTAAATTATTTAAAAGCCATAGCTATTGACAGGGGCTTTCCACCCAACATTATTAATCAAGCAGTTAAAAAATTCTCATCTCAACACGCCAAAAGGCAGACAGGATGTTTGTTTTAGGAGATTATAAAAATTCTGTTGTGATTTCCTTCTTTCCATCAATTAGCTATATAGTTGCACATATTTTACAGAAATTTAACTTTCGGGTCGTTTATTCTCCCATCAATAATATTCCGAGTTCCATACTCAAGGACCCCATTACGGATATGAATTCTTGGGGTATTTACAGGATTCTTTGCCAGTGAGGTTTAATTTACATTGGCCAAACTAAGAGAGCCTTAAAATTTCGCGTTAAAGAACATGAGGCATATGTTAGAAAAAAGGAAACAGGGAAGTCTTCTGTTGCCTAACACTGTTGGTCCGAAAATCACACTTTCAATTTTTCTGCTGCCAAAATTATTCAATAAACATCTTCCATTGGTGAACCGGATTTTCTAGAGGCATTTCACATTCAAAAAATCTTTCTGTTCTAGTTAGCGACCCTAATCCCAATCCATCTTTGCCTTCAGCCTTTAAAGAAGTTATGTTTTAGTTCTGGTTTCATTAACAGATGGCGCCAGTAGCTTATCTCATGCCCAGGCTTATCTTATCTTATCTAATCATTAAATCTTATCTCGTTCATTTGTGCTTTTGCAGCTGAGAATGGTGGTTCGGTAAAACCATCGAAACTAGTCCTGTGAATTATAACGTTGATTTTTGTTGTTTGACTTCTAAATTAATATTCGTTCGGCGTGGCATTGCAGCTCAATTAAACAAATAAAGCCTTCTTACAATTGCGTATATTTATTTTTTAATATATAATCTTATTTTTCTAATAGAAATTAAGTAACACTTTGGCGTACAGTTTTCACTACAATATTTATAATATAGTTTATTAAAAATCATAACCGATCTAATTATGCAGAAGTCCCCGATTATCTGACAGTTCGCTAGAATTATCCAGGTATGCTGAAGAATTTCATCTTCGGAATCTGAAAATTGAATTTCAGTATTTTTCCCAAATCTGAAACTTGTAAAGTTCCTTTATGTTGATTAACCTGTTATTTTATGTTGCAGATTTGTACCCTACTCTCACTTCTCCCTTTCCATTTTCTCGATAGAATACAAATTTTGTTCATGTGTTTTTAAAGTGAGATTTTTTTGGATTGCAAGACAAAATGGGTTCTGCCTCTCAAGGACACGTTATTAGGTTGCTATCTCAGATAAAAGTTTTTATCTTCGGCCTTGCATTAAAACTGTCGATAGTTGACTTCCACGCCGGTTACATTTTGAGGCAATTAGATTAAGAGTACTGCTGCCAATTACCAGCTTATTTTAATTTGAATTTTACATTTGACTTATTGTTAACTTATTTCTCCAGAAGTGGTTGTAATCATAACGTATGCAGTCTCTTTTTATTTAGTCTTAAATAGTCTTTTACATACCTCTTAAGCTTCAGTTGTTAACTTCACGATAATTCGTTTAACAACTACCAAACGTTTAGATACATTGGAAGGTAGTTAAAAGCATTAAATTCTAGAAGCTCAGTTTTATTTTGTATTAAATGAGTTCAGTGCAATCTTCATTTATACTGATTTCTTCTCCTTCGATCACTGAGCGTTTGTGAGACTCATTTTTATGGCAATCCTATTTTGTTAAATGCTAAACAAATTTGCACAAATGCATTAATTCATATAAAAATACCGTACACTTCTTAGAATTATGTTTTTATTACAAGAGTTATTATCGTATTTCAAAGATAAACTTTCAAACAGATGAAAGCTCACTTCAGTTTCATTACTATGGAGAAAACAATACAGGTTCAATAACAAGTGAATAAAGCGAATTTATGATTGCTAAGGAATGAAATGAAAATGAAATATTTCTGAAAATTATTAGAATACCCTATTATGCTATTTTTATGGGTGATTTGCTAAAATATATCTGACTTAGAAAACTACGTGTGCGAATAAGATAAAATGCATTTTTATATGTAAGATTGTTTGCTTTTTCGTTGATTATGGTAAAGTAAAAGAGACTCACTTGACTACGGAGAGAGATATTTTCGGTGAAGCCTTTTTAACGGAAATTGGCTGCTATAATTTTAGTAGGACGAAGATGAATATACAAGTAAACCTGTTTAATAAAATACGCATTTTGACCTTAGAAACTATTTTGCTGAGCGAAAAATTTACTATCCTCAATTTGTAGTATTAGAAATAAAAATTAAAGATTAATCCTAATAAAGTAGTAATAAGCAGATCCTTAAACCGTTTCAAATATATACGGAAGTATAATGTATTAAAAGTTGCTATATTTTATACATGTTTTATAGTATTTCACTTGGCTTTATTAGCTATTTAAATTTAAAGTATTATAGCTGTCGTATATACAAAATAATATATTACCATATGTAAAAAGCCATTATTTTGTAAAATTATTCATTAAATATACAGCTATGCACTACTAGGAATAATGCTTATAGTTTTATTCCTTCATGTGTTTGCATTAAAATTCAAATTAAGGGAGCAGAAACTTTTTTAACTTCGAAGATTTTAATAACAATTCATTATTTGATATACTTTCTAATTTGCAAAGTATTGAAAATCAGAATGTAATTTACTTTCCAAAAGGCTCTTATTATTTTCCAAATAGCTTCGCTTAGAATTTAAATTGGAATTTTGATGTTTAAAATCCGTTTCATCTTTTTTTTGGTATCAAAGAAGAGACCAGAGGCTTCCAAACATTTCTCAAAATTTAAAACTTTGAAAGGTCTATTACAAAAATAAAATAGTGAAAATATATAAAAATAATATGCACTTTTGAATATATTGTTCTTTTTATATACAAGAAATAAATATAAGCATATTAGAATAAATCAGGACATCTTATAGTTAAATTGTTTAGGAAATTATAAAACGAAACTAAGTTTTTTAGTGATTCGTGTCTACCATAAGATGCTTTGCATTTAAGGTATAAATAGGAATTCATCTTTTCTTGATTTAATCTTTTTCTTGATTCACCTTTTCCTGATATTGAGTCGTTTAATATAAAATACTTGCTGTTTGTTATTTATTTTAAGAAAACATGTTTATTGATTTCTGGATCTTCATTTTGTTTATTGTTTGAAATGTATAGTCTACCAGAGTGTAGTTTATCTTTAACTCGCTCTGTCTCCCATAAAGATCTTATTCAGCTCAAAAGTTCTTGGATTTGATATAGATTATCCACAAAGGCTTTTCCCAACATTTCAAAACTTCTGTAGCTAAAATGCCATTGTGTTCTTTGCTTTATTACATTCACCATTTAATGAAATCTCCAAAGGAAAACAATCATTATTTACTTTAAGTTAACAATAAAGATAAAAATTCTAATTCTTTGTTTTTCGCTTCATACAAAATTATTTTTAAAAGATTAGAGGAAATGAAGTATGTATTGTGCCAGATGTAGATGAAAGTAGGAATACTTTTGAGAAGCTTTAGAAGTCATTTCTTGCACACTTGTATTTTAAAGGAAAGAATATCGATATTTGTAAACACTGTGTTTACTGTCGCGTGGTATTCAAATGATATAGAAATTAGAGAGTATTTAAAGGAAGGTTTTGGAGGGTTAAATTAGAGCTTGAAGGCCACGTTGCTAAATTTGATTCTCTTGATTAATATTCTGCGGTGCTGAGTTATTCTTGCCATTAGGTTTGTTTACGCCGACTTCGGTCACAGCCAACTTGCACGATAGTTATATTGTGAAGCCGTTAGTTTATACGTAATTTCATTAGATTTAGTTAATCCAACATCTTTGATTTAAACCAAAGCTATTGGCCTCTGCAAGCACAAGTTGGCGCCGTCTTTATTTGGATTTATAAAGGGTCCTTTACACACTTTTCATGTCTCTGCGGTGCTTAGAAGACATAGTGATAATTCGCGAACTGTCTTTTAGATTTGTTGTCTAATTTTATGCTATCTAAAAAGGCCATATTCTATAACTGTAAGAAATATATGCAGATATCATATGATTAGTTTATATGTGTGAAATCAATTGAAGATTCATCCATTATAGGATCACAAACACATAAGTTTTGCAGTTAATTGCTCCGTGATAATGCTGACTCAGCAATGTATTATAAGCAATCTGAGACTGTTGAAGATTTATTCATTATATGATTATTAAATGCGTTTGACATGAATGAATATATCCACAAATACTACTTTCTTATTTTATCACAGTATAAGAATAAGAGAAAATTTGTTTATTATGGGACATAGAAATTGTATGAAATTAATGTTATCTATCAAATATCTTATGAAGTTAAGTCTACCTATCAAAAGTTTTGCGACGTTAATGCTACTTATCAAATACCTCAAGATAAATATTACAAAAATTCAAATTTTATATAAAGAAAATGAAAGTTTATTCTTCTTTATTACTTCTTTACATTTGCATATTTTATTACTGCAAAAAACCTAGCTTATAATTTCTATATCTAGTGTTTTGCTGAATACATCTGGATAAATGTACACACATCGTTTCTTCAGTCAAAAAAGACTGTATATCATTTACCTAATTTTAAACAGTGCAATAGCACCTGACTTCTACGCGACAAGTAAATGAGCGCAAAATGATTGCAAATGTGTAAAAAATGTGTGCAAATGCTTTAAAATACATCAGAGCATCTGATACGTTAGCACCAGTCATCAGTTAAAATAAACCAGGGTATCTGATAAGTTAGTTAGATGTCAGGAGTAATAGCGCCTGACTTCCATGAGACAAGTAAATGTGTGCAAAATGATTGCAAATATGTACAAAATGTGTGCAAATGCTTTCAAATAAATCAGGCTTGAAATTCGAATACGTGAAATTCATATCCTGAATTAATCTTAATTTTAATCAGATAAAATTGCATTTATCTTTAAATTTCAAAAGAAAGTTAAAGAAATATTCAGGCTTTCCTGTTACTTTTATAACCTAAATCATTACACCACAGTTCCGGTTTCATCTTTCCTTAACTGTCCTAGTAATAATTACTTACATATGTCATGAGCTTAGGGGGACCAAAATGGAAACGAACCACGGCAATATCATCAGTAAATTAAGGGTAGTAAATTCCAATGAACCCATATATTAAACATGATTGTCCTGAGCCTTTAAAATATATATCTGGATCAAACTGTGATATACCACATGGTAAATTATTAGAAATTATTAGTTGAGCCTACCTAATGATTATCCAAGGCGTTTTGATATGCGAATTGATCTGATACATGCTTGTCTTTCATTATGCAGTAAATGGGAGAATATTACACGAATTAAATAACAAATGATTTAGACTTTTGTATGAAGCATGTTTATGCATCGTAATTATAATTGAAGATCTTTAATTTCAGGTAATGGAAGTACAACCGTATTTGAAATCTGATATTCTATCTTTAACGATTTATTTATTTTAGTCATCAGACAACATGAAACCTAATCATTGGATCATAAATAAAACTGCAGCGCTTCAAATTTATCCATGCCAATACAAACAAAGTAATATTTTTATAGAAAAACCTTTTCTATCAGGATATACGGAAATTATCAAATTTGGCCTACAGATATTATCAAAATTACCAGATATCTTTTGTGATTAATTTACTCATTTTATCGTTTTGTTGATAACAGTTTACGATAAACTAATGACTACAAACAAGAACTAATAAATCCAAATTATGATGAGTTAGTTTAGATTTCAATTACACTAAAATTTCCTAGTAAGAAACAATATAACAACTAATAATAAAAACTTGTATGAATACTAGAAGCTATTTTTTAAATTGGCATAAAATAGCACACACACATATACATATATATGTATAATTAGTATAATTAATATAACATCTAATAATAAATTATGCATAATTAATACAACATCTAATAATAAAATTTGTATGAATACTAGAAATTATTTTTAATGGGCATAAAATAGCACACACACATATATATATATATATCTATATATATATAATTAGTGTTTTAAATTTTATTACCAGGTGTCCCTGAATATCTGTAAAAAATATTTTTATCCTTGTAATCAGTAAAAACGTATAGTATGACGAGCTACGTGTCAATTATTTAAATTATGTTGTAAATTTAAACTTATAAACTTAAGCTAATGATAAGAAAGTTTTAAATCTATGTTTATTTTATACGAAATTTGCTCAAAAATGTAATATTAATTGCTAAAAATAAATACTTTTATCTCTATTATAATCTTATTTAGAAATGCTTAAATACGTTTGCGATTTCCGATGGAAAGAAATTTGTTTTCGAAAAATGTATCAAGTAATAACTACTGTGAATCCAAACTTTTACTTTTCAGCATGTTATAGGGAGTGGAGCCATCTGTTCACTAATGTTCGCCCACACTGGTCTTTGAAAGTTCTTGGCTTAATTTTGATTCAACTTTTAGAAATATAAGAATATTATCTAAAAACTAACTAAAAAAATCTGAAAGGATTCAGATTTTAGATTACGTCCAAAGGGATTTTACTTAATGATATGATAATTTGCCGAACGAAACAAACATTAAACTAAACCCAATACAATTCCAATAATCAACCCAGTACAATTCCAATAACCAACATAATACAATTCCAAAAATTCCAGTAGCCAACCCAATACAATTCCATTAACTGACAAAGAAACATAAGCACTAAATTGAAAAGCGATTCAACGCCTTTTTGTTTCCGACGCAAAATGCCAAAACGAAAGTAATAGTCCTTCGGGACTAAATCCCTTTGGACTAAAAATTGCAAATTTCGAATTCAGTCACAAATTTTAAATAATAAGCAAAACTCCCTATTAAAAACCGCAAACGTAGAGAGTTCTGAGTTGGGAGTTTAAGCTACTGAAAACAGAGTTAAAAACTGTCCAAGATAGTGGTTTTATTAAAGCGAATGTGTCGTAACTTATAAAGATTCTCTTAATAGAAAATTCTAACTTTTTTCTGGAAAATAAAAAAAAACTGCACTTGATAGTAACAATTTTAAAATCTGCGGTTCGGAATTAAACTTAAATTTTTTTTATTAAAAAAAAGATGTGCAGTGACGAAATTATTGAAAAATTGAGAAACTACCCGAACATTCAAAATAGAAATTAGGAGTAGTATTTTTAATTTATTAGTTTTTGGATAATAATAAATGTTGCGTTCTACTTGTTTTCTTTTGCTTCTGTTATTATGGGAAAAATTAAATTCATCACTTAGTGCTAATTTTATGGGATAGAGGAAGCATTACCAGAAAAAATTATAAAAAGATTGTCTGAAATTGAATGTATAGTATACTACAATGCATATATTTACATAAAGTTATTATGTATGAATCAAAAATACTTAACTTGCCTTACAGTTTCAGATGCATTATTTATTATGCCTGACATTTGGAAATAAAAAGTTGCATGATAATTTTTAAAGTTATCGCAGAGTTATAAACGACTCACTAATAAATTAATTCAAGTTTATATTCTATGTTAAAACAATTTTTATTACTTAGCTAAAGATAAGAGCATTAAAGTATTAAACTAGATTTAATTTCAATTATTTAAGGAAAAATCGACATTCATTTCTATATAGCTTTCAGAACAAGCTGAGTCCGATAACTTAGATATATAATTAAAGTATTTGCAACCGGTCCTTATGTATCCGAGATAAAAAATTCAACTGTTTATAAATGGCGGCAATTAATGGAGTGAAGATGTAAGTTGTAAAGATTGTTGTTTCCCGAGAATAAATTAAGCCTAATCTTTCCTCAAAAATACTTAATTAAATATTTCCTTACAATTTCCGGACTTCAGATGCTACTGTGATGGCAAATGTAATGTATTTCAACAAAACAAGAAGCGTCTAAAGAGGATTTCCGTTATTCGCATTTAATATATACATATGCCAATAGTTCATTTGCATGCAGCTGCTATAGATATTTTTTTCCGGTATTATAAACCATCAGACCTAAATACAAACCCAGAAAGGTTTTATTTTAGGAAGAATCTAGATTTATATAGGATGATATGAGTGATTCTGAAACAAATATTAAAAACTCAAATTATATTTAGCATATATAATGTTAACTTGTAAGGTTTTAGTTAAACTAACCAAGTTTATTTTAATTTAAATCTTTTCTATCTCCTCTCTGCTTCAACTTCCTGTCAGAAGAAGCGCGCGTTTTTAGCTTATGCTAATTTTTGAAGTTCAGCCAAGCACTATTTAAGACAGAGGTAGAAACCTCTCGGTGTGTGAGAGCTTTGCCTCAGATCACGGTCACGCTGCTCAACGTTCGCCTGACCAGCTAGCAGTTTAAATTTATAAGCCATAGTGCTTACTACGTGATTGCATTGTAAAATAAATTAAAGTGCGGTAGTATTTAGTATATCTTGCTACGCACCCTTTTAGATAGAGGCCAACTTCCGCGAATTGCTCTGCGAAGCAAAAGTTAATTTAAGTTCTATTTTAATTTATTCAAATTTATTTGATTGTTAAGTTCGACCAAAGTGTGGTCTGTTACGTTCTGTATCTCTCCCGAATTGGGAGGTTTGTATTTAATAGTGATTGAATAAAAGAGGATTTCAAATCCCTTCACGTGCAGTTATTCTCCAACCCAGCAGTTACATCAGAACATAGCGTACCTTCCGCTCCCTGTTCCAGTTCAGGACTTAGAACGTAAGGATAAGAACCCTATCACAGAATTTACCATGTTCTCAAAGAATACACACAGAATGCTAAGTCCTGACAAACTTTTATTTAGGTACATCTCATAAATATTCGGTTTTATCATTCATGCCAATTACAAAATCAGGCTGAAATTTGTGTAATCAAATGGAAACATTTTGTGAATTTTAATTGAGTATTTTGATATAATTTAATAATATATATGACCGTTATTATTTTAACTTTATAACGCAGTTTTAATGGAGCACCAAATACTTGAAGAAAGTATTTTAATAAATATAGTTAATGTTACATAGCTTACAAATAGCTACTAATTGCTTATTTGGTAGTTAAAAATGTCGTAAATCAGAAATCTTTTGAAAGGGAACCTATCTACCTAACATTGCAAATATTTTCCGATAGCGGTAAATCTTAATCATTTCACCACTTCTGTTTGTGGAAAATAAAACATATTTTCCACCCATAAATGTGCAAAAAACTGCTTAGAACCTTAATATATATATTCTTCCTTTTCAGCATGTCTACGTGGTGTAACGGTAGCGTACTCGGAGCGTCTTCGAGAGGTCCAGGTTCAAGTACCCAAAGAGGGCACTGCTCATTTTTCATGCATTCCTGCTTAAAACCTGCTTCAAAATAACAGAATGTTTCTAAGTTTCGTTCAAATTTTTAAAAAAAGTTGGTGGACAATAATTTGTCACCACAGGGATTTGAGAACTGCGTCCCCTAATTCCCAGTCTCCTTTTAAAAGGGGGAGTATATAAGGCATTTTCTCCCTCCGTCCAGCATGACTTCGCGGTGTAACGGGAACATACTCGACGCGTATTCAAGAGATCCAGGTTCGAGTACCGGCGAAGACATCGTATATTTTTCCGGCCTCCTGCTCCCAAGAAACCTAATGACTCTACATATATATTATTTCTAAAATACCTCGATGCTAAGATTCGACTCAGACGCATCTCTTTATTTTAGTCGTACCACGGAGAAAATAACATTAATTTTAATGAAAAATAAAACAAAACAATGAAATACACCTAACAATTAGTTTTATAATATTTAATTTTGATTTATTAGCAACATTAAATTCCTAGTTGAATTACTAAAAATTGATATGGAGAAAATTATTAGTTCAAACGAGATAATGATTTAAAAAACGTGTGGTTCTTAACCTTCACTTATTTCAAAGCGAATTTCCTTTAAGTGTCATTTATATGACAAAATAAGCGACCTGGGTATGTAAGAAAAGAGGTATATTTTTTTTTAAAGGAAACGAAAACGCTGAACGTACGAACATTCAAGGAAGTGGTGATGCCTGTAAAATTTCATACCTTTTTTTATCCAATTTACATCCTTCTATCTTAAGAATGTCTAATTAACGAATTCCAAATTATAGTTTTTATAAGGATTACTTTGCTCTTGTTAACAAACATTGCACACGTATCGTTCAACAGTTTCTGTTGCTTATCGCACAGTAAACGAAATTTTCAACCATCGACTCAACAAATAACAACAAAGGGATAAAGTAACATGTTCTACTTTGCATGGATATTGTTCTGTCGAAGAATTAAACTAGTGAAGTTTCAGCTTTCAATTTCGGGCTTTATAATTGAAGAAGCACAGTTTCGTAATTAGAAAATTTCTCTAGCTAAAACTGCCTCGTTAAAATGTTCTACAGCTGCTTTCAGCAACCACCTGGGAAATTTCATAGCGTCACATTTCGCGGGCATCGATTTCTCTGCAACGAGATTATCTTGAATATTTCGTCACATTCGCGTTACTTCTCTCAGCTTGATAAGCACTTGGTTAAACACAGTCGAGCAATTTTCTCTGCTTCGCACTGACAGTACGGATACAAGCGAGCCCTGTATGCTAACTCGTCCAATAATTAATACTCCACTATTAGATTATCACCGACGCTAGAACTGGTTAATCCAATTAACCATCGCTTAATTAAGGCTTTAACCGGCTCAGGCTTTGAAATTCGGGACAGAAATTGAAAAACATTAATATGTGAAGTGCGGATGGTAAGAAAAAAATGGCGCCGTAGTTATAAAAGAGTCTGCATTCTTTCCGTACGCTACCCCGAAAAATTCATCTTCTTAACACATTTGCTTTCAGTACCATATGGCGAGTAAATTTGTCATCCGTTGGCATATTAGCGCAAAAATTATCGCTAATTTAAATATATTTACCCTCATCTCTCCACGCACCTCATCCATCTCTGACTTCCAAGGATATTTTCAGCGCTAATGTATAATCTTCTCCCGCTCTTGCTTCTACTATGGATTTTTCCTTGACTTCGCAGGCTTCAGAAGACCTTTATAACGCAGTTATGGAATTCTATTCAGTAAGAAGAGATAAATTAGAGCGGAAATTCGTGTCTTGGAGAGGATTAAATATGAGTTAGTGGTTGCGTCTTGATTCTTGGAGTACTTAAGGAATTATCATTTGCTGGATGAGTTTATTTGATCTTCCTCGCGTTTCAAACGACCTGCGAAGTAAGAGGGAATTCTAAACTTGGCAGGTAAAGATTTATATTCTAGAAGAGTGTCTTTGATGTGAAGTGATAATATAACCTAAAATAAATGCTAAAATGATAGTCACGTGCATCAGTGAGCAAAAGATGATTAGAATTCTATCGGCTGCGAACAAGTATTTGCAGATTATTTATAAATTGGAACATTGTGTACGACATTAATAATCGTCTGAAATTTTCTGTCATTATGAAATGAATAGTTTGAACGCCATTAAGCTGGGTAAATATTTAAGCGATTAAGTGGTGTAATAAGAATTTAAATTTTTCAATTAATACATTATGGTTAAGTGCAAAGAAAGTATCTTATTTTATATATTCTGCATCCTTTTAAAGGAATGTGATTACAATTTTAAAGTAAACTTAAATGTAAGTATGAGGAAAATTACTGAATTTCATTAACCAATTTAACGTTTTGAGTTACTGTATATTTGCTTTCTTTACTGAATCGTATTATAGTTTTAAAGAAATTATCATAACGCAAAGAAATACACTTGCCTTCAGTGAGAACACGTAATGAGTACACAAAAGTCAGCAACATTATTGTCTTATATATATCATATCTCTATATCAAAAACATGGAGCCTCTCTGATCAGTATTGTGGTTAGTTTTGTACTCTGACAATCGCTGAGCCCGGGTTCTAATCCCAGGGATGTGTAGGATATTTGTAATAATATAGTGTCTTTACGGCATAGGGGCGTTTAAAATACACGGGGAGCGAAAATTCCTCTGGGGTGGATTTGTAGCAGAGCAGTGAGAGTCCCTTGGATGCGTGTTCCGATGTGATGTTTTCCAAATTTTGACGGAACTTAGCAAAATCATAATGTCACCTGTAAGGTGCCCAAGGCTCTTGCCACCGACATATGGTTCTATAAACTCCTCGCCACTATAAAATTCGTCGACTTAATCTAATGTTAGTTTAATACAACTGAGATAAGTCACAACAAGAAGTATCTTTAATTTTTTTTACTTTTCTACAGATAATCATTGACTCACCGAGCGCAGCGCTGTCAGAAGTTTTAATCCGCAATAGCAAACTCCTTGCTGCACTTATCAATTGTTCAATAACTAAGGTTCCCTGCTCAGCTAGTGAAATAAGACGCTAAAGCTTAAGACGTAACAAGATTTAGTTAGAGACTTGTCGACAGTATTGGTAAGAGAAAGTTAGTTCACACTTTTATTTGCTAAACGGGAAACTTTAAAAGGGATATAAATACTAATTATAAAGGAAGGTCATTGCTCCTTTGTATCTAAGAGAATATTTAAATTGCATTGATTTTCAGATATGCGATTGAGAGAGCTATGATTGCCAATAAATGTTTAACTATTATTTTACGCCTCTGAGAGTTTATTAATGAATTTCAAAGCTTTTATAAAAGAGATAATTTAAGTACGAATGTACTTGAAAACTAATCAGAACGGTAATAACTCTTTATAAGAGAAATTAAATATTTACTCACTAGTTATTTCACATGTTAGTGCTGATATGTTCCGGATCCAATAACATGGTGGAATTGAATTTAAAACAAACTGGCCTTTTTAGAATTGATCTTAAGGAAAGTGAAGCTTTGTTAAGCTTAATATGGAGATGTCAATGCTTGGAACTTTATCAGTTATGAGAACATGTATGCATTATTATTAATAATGTACGCAGTTTAAATTAATTTATATAACATAGCCATTGTTTAATAGCTAATGCTTTCAGTATCATAGTATTTATCGTCATGATGGACGTTCTCTTGATACTGTGCTAACTGAATGTTTTGTTACAGGAAGGCAATGCAAAAACCTAACCTTTATTAGCAGGATATTCCCACCTCAAAACCCAAATATTTTGCATGAAAGATTTCTCTCTAGTTTGGGGAACGTTTATTACTGGAAATGCTTGTCTAGGGTAATACGAGTTTAAGAAAATAAGACCTGTGAAAACATTATGACATTAATTATTCTACAAATTCAAAAATTGAAATTTCAACATGATTCTCAGTAGCCCGAATGTTTTATATCGTGAAGAGATACAGGATTATGAAGAGATTTCCTTGAATGATTAGAACTCGGTTAGATTGATAGGATCTTTGTTACGGAAATTAGCAGCTCTTGCATGTAAGATAAATAACTATAAATAAACCATTGCGAAAAAGGAAGATG
>KK116582.1:61797-138685 GCA_000611955.2 Stegodyphus mimosarum
GTCAAAGAATGAATTCTAAATTATCCTGTATATACGGTTGTTCAAAGGGAAGGTTAACGCGCCTAGGAGCTTCGAGAAACTCATGGCTAGCGCTTTAAAATGGCATTTTTTAAAACTACAAGAAAGTTGGCAAGTAAATATCAGATTCTCTCAATGTGGTGACAATAATTATGCCCAAGGTCACGTGAAAGGTCTTTTTTTCCTCATTTCTCAAGTTCTGTTAGAGTTATTTAAGGCATTTAATCTTAAGCATACTCTACATTAAAATATCTGCATTATAACACCGAAATAAATGTATAAAGACACACTCAACGAAAACAAATTAAAACTTAAACTACATAGATACTAAATAATCATAAAATTTCTTTACAAAATGTAAGAATAAAAAATAAATAAGTAAATTGAAAGACATAACAATGTTAAATTCTTAAATCTGAAGGATGCTAAATAATCAGTATATGTTATAAAAGTAAGTGTGCAGTGTGCGTGGCGTTAAAACTCAGAAACGAGTCCCAATGTGATTAAGGGAGTTATATGGTGTGGTAGCTCTCTAACACTCATCCATGAAGAAGTTTTAAATTTTTACCTGAAGGGTAAGATTAAGATCTTTGAAGATATAAGGGCTGGAAATTTCGACCTCTAGAAAATTTTATAAAAGCCCAGAATATTCGAGAGCATTCCAGAACTTCCCGGAACATTCTGGGATTTTGTCAGAAATTGTCTGAGAAATTTGTCTGGGATTTGTTCAGAAATGGTGTGGAACATTCGTGAACATCACAGATCATTTTGGAACATTGTGGACTATCCCCAGCCCTTTTTATGGGTGGCCTACCAATTAGTAGGGGTATATAAAGCAAGATCCGTCGTGGGTTCGAACGTCAGTTTCTTACCAGTGAAGTACAGTGAGTGAAATAAAAAGAAACATTGAAGTGTGAATAATAAAAGTGTACTTAGTGTATTTCTTTACAAAAGGTTGATTTGATTTATATTTTATAGAATGCCCAAACGTAAAAGAGGTGTAGATTTTGCTAGTTCTGAAGCAAAACGGCGAAAACACGTAACAGTCGAAGAGCGCGAAAGACGTTTACATTCTCAACGAAGGAGAATGAACATCGTAAGAAACAAAGAAAGAACGGAGAATAACGAAATGAACGAATTGAAAGATCAATAATTGCGACACAATCTTATAGTAAAAGACTTCGAACGCAAGCCATCCAAGAAAATATCCCCCTACGAGAAGTGCGGACGAGAACGAGTAAACAGTGCAACCTAACAAATGAAGCATTCTACTACGGCCAGACGAATGAATATAACAAACACAAAGACGTCGTAATCGAAAAAATGAATAACATGTGCCAGTTTTGCAACGCGAAAAATTCCGTAGAGAAACACCAGGAATCTGTCCTATGAATGGAAAAATTCAATTACTACCACTGGAAGCACCTCCTCAGGAATTTCTACATTACATTGCCGAGGAAACTTCAGAAACAAAACAGTTTCTTCAAAATATAAAAGAGTACAACGCCTGCATCCAAATGACCTTATAAGGTATTTCTCCCACCTTTTTCGCATGCCTTCGTGGTGTTGTGGCCAGCACGCTCGACGCGTAACCGAGATGTTCGTGGTTTGATTCCCGGTGAGGACGTTGCTCATTTTTCACAGCTTCTGCTTCGAAATAACCTAATGTCTCTACACTGGCGTCCGAACTAAAAAAGGGGTGAATGATGATTCTCCACCAGCAGGATTTGGCGATTGGGTCCCCTAAACCCTAGTCGCCCTTTAAAAAGGGGAATATATAAGGTATTTCTTCAGACTTCTTCGCATGCCTTTGTGGTGTAGTGGTCAGCACGCTCGACGTGTAACCGAAAGGTCCGTGTTCCAATTCCCGGCGAGGGTGTTGCTCATTTTTCATGTCTCCTTCTTCGGAATAACCTAATGTCTCTACAACTTCTATCGGTGTCACTTCGATCAACACTAACTGAGATAAAATTAACTAAGATAAAATGGATTACGAGTTTTCCATCCAAGGAAAAATCTATCACAAAATGGGATCATTACTACCACTACAGAACAAAAAGTATAAATTTCTGCAAATATATTTCATCAGAAATGAAGAAAGAAAATTGATCAACGATGCTCAAACTTCGGTGGATTGAGACGAGAAATAATCGAAGACGTACAGAGGATCTTAAGCAAATACAATTAACTTATTCATATATTTAAACAGCACTAGACTGAATGATTTCTGATGACTATAAAGTTATGATTCGAGCCGATAAGAAACCACCGAAAACAAGAACATCAATTTAATGCACCTCAGATAGATGAAGTCGCCATGATAATTGTGGGCAATAAAAACAGAAGCCGTGACATAATAGTACAACGAAGAAGAGAAGACCTACAAAGCATTGCAGAGACACACCGTTCATATGATACCCTCCAATGTTCATTATTATTTCTACACGAATAGAACGGATATCATTTTAATGTGAAACAAATTCAACCTGAAACAGGCGTAGAAACAAAGAGTTACTTCCAAGTGATCTATGCTTAACTTTTAATTATCAGAGACAATGAAACATGCAATCGCACTCTCAATACTTGTGATTTATTCCAATAATACCTGGTAGATATATCTTCAGATACAGAAGCGGGACGGATGCTTTACATAAAACTGAATAAGAAGAAACTACACACGAAAGAATACATCCACCTTCGAGACACGATCATAAATGACGGAAACATTGACGACATTGGAACAATGGTATACCTACCCTCATCTTACATAGGAAGTCCGAGACAAATGTACGAATACACTCAAGATGCCATGACTTACGTAAGTAAATATGGACTTCATGACATTCACATGCAACCTCTTCATGACATTCACATGCAACTCATCGTGGCCAGAAATCAAAGAACAACGAAGATATTGACAAGCCACCCACGGATCGAAATGCCATAATAGCCCGAGTTTTTGAAAAAAAGAAAATGAGATTTATTGAAGTCACCACTGAATACCATATCTTTGGAACCGTTAGATGCTGGATGTACGCGATCGAATGGCGAAAACGAGAACTGACTCGCTCACACAATCTTATATGGCTACACGACAGAATTCATTCAACGGATATCGACAAACTCATCCAAACTAAATTTCCCAAGAAGATCGAAATTGTACGACTTAAGCAATCCCCAAGAAGATCGAAATTGTACGACTTAGTTATGGAAAAGAGGATTCACGAAACATGCGCGCCATTAAACCCAGTTCGCCAAGTATGAGTGATGCAAAATGTGCAAAAAAATGCCCCAAACCATACTTAGACGACACAGAAACGAGAGATGACGGCTATCTCAAATATAGAAGACGATCACTTAAAACCATTAGCTACACAGGAAAAATACGAATGCCAGGTAAAGACGAATTGGAAATAGATAATCAATAGGTAGTACCATATAACCCACTACTTTCCAAAATGTTCCAAGCACACAGAAACGTAGAATACTGCAATTCAGTGAAATCCCTTAAATATATCAGTAAGTATGTGAACAAAGGCAATGATATGTCAGTATTTCAAATAACCAAAGACAGCGAACAACAAAACCGAAAGACGAGACTGAAAATTCATCAACAATAACGAAGCAGCGTTGCGGATTTTAAGTTTTGCCATACACGGACACGAACCTACTGTGCAACATCTAGCACAGTAGGTTCGTGTCCATACAGAGAAGCCTTCCAACGCTAGTGGAAAACGACAATCGCTGTGAATTAGCACTACAAAAAGCTTCACTCACAGCCTCAGCTGAACAAATCAGAGACTTTTTCGCCCTAATTCTAACAGCATGTAAGTAACAACTCCTTCAAAGAGAGTATGAGTGATTGCATACCAAATCCGACAAGCTCATCCAGAACACGGGCATTGAATTCAACGACGACATCTTCAATGAGACATTAGCCTAGAAGATAAAAGTTTAGCAATAAAAAACAGACCTTAGTTAAACTTGGGATGCCAGCACCACGACAACATTCTTTCAGTGTACTTAGCTTCGAAATTACAAAGGCAAAAACCTACAACATCAACGAACTACTTCAACACAATGCTCACAACAAACCACTCCTCAGTGACAATAAAAAAAATTACAGCGTTATCATTGACCGGCTCAACTACGGGCTAAATACGTTATTCCCAAGTCAACACTAGCAGATGAAATCAATGCATGCTTAAAAACATCAAATCTCTCGCCACACACATATATTGCGACTACAAAATAATTGAGATCCGAATTATAGAAAGACGAAATAATAGCAGATTTGGCTTCAAAAACCTTTACAAGTAGGCGAAGGTAAATATTCTGCTGACCAGACGACCGGCCTCCCTGAACTCAACAGCAATTTCTGCAAAATAGCCACTAATGAAAACGAACTCATCGACCAAATTTCCCCAAACATTGTTTTTTCACGACTATAACCAATACGGAGGAGTGGTTATTTCAAAGCGCAATTTCGGCAACTTAAAATAATATTGTCTACGATATCAACTTTAATATTCAAGAGAAAGTTCCCGGTGAAGAGAGAATATACAAATCAGTTGATACGATGGTAAACATTAAAGAAAGTGTTAACTTCAATACAGTACTTTTAAACTCTTTGAGAATAACAGGAATGCTGTTACACTGCCTTTGACTGAAAATTGGATCTCCAATGATACTACTCAGAAATCTCAACTCACAAAAACTATAGAATGGGACAAGGATGGTCGTCAAACAGCTAACAAACAACATCATCGAAGCCAAACTTATGACTGGAAAGGACGAATGGCACACAGTGTTTATTCCCAGAATACGGCTGATATCTACTAAACTCCCATTCCGATTTAAAAGACTGCAATTTCCAATCAAATTAGGCTACAGTTTTGCACTTAGCAAAGCGTAAGGACAAACTTTAAAACATGGCGGCATCAACCTGTAAGGGTTATCCTAATTTTATTAACAGTTAGTTTAAGTTATGCAGCTTTACTACCTATTCTAATATCAGCTTACAATTTCCTACCAGAACGTAATTTAAGAAGTGCAGTGAATGCAAATGAGTAAGAGTACTATTTAAGTCGATGTTTCGCCGACTTCGTGAGAGAGAGTCTGATTTTCCTGACTAGCGCGTGTTTTCCTTTCGGCTACGTTCTCTCTTAGATACTACGCTCGTCCATACTTAAAGCCCCTGCTTGGCTTCGCCGATTTAACTAATATTTCGGGACCAACTACTTAGAATTCTGATAGCTTCGGTTACAGCTTTCAGATAGCTTTAGTTAAACTTAGTTTAGTTTGATTTCATAATTATTTAAGTTCAAGCCCAAGTGGAGGCTTTGCTGTACACTCCGAGTTAGGAGTTGATTGTAATTATTCTCAGAAATAAAGGATAGGTAACCCTTCGTAAGTCTTACGTGTTCATTCTCACACTTAAGCGGTTATTCGCTTGTTAGTGTTTGTGAGGTTCTAAGATTGGACACTGAATTAAATAAATTAATGTATGATTAAAATAACTTACGTGACTGCAAAAAATATTTTACAAAATTAAATAATTGTAAAATATTTTACAATATTTCATAAAATGTTTACAATATTTCTTAAAATGTTTTTTATATATTTAACCACCCTCGGAAATGATTACTTTGACTATAAAATTAAAGCTAATTTCTAAACATTTTAAGCTAGATAATGTTTAGTCATATTGTATAGTTGATACAATTAGTTGAAATTTGAGTACATTGTATACTGAAGTTTCAGATAAATATGCCTAAAGGAAAAATTATAGCTTTAAGAAATTTTCACTTAAAAATATAAAACTTACCAACCAATCCTGTAATTGCAAATTATTTTTTTAATATTAAAAAAAGCATTATGAAAACGTATTTATCATTCAAAGCTTGTGAGTATATATAGTTATATTTTTAAACATTAATGTGCACATAAGCATCATACCTTTAACTGACACATGGAAAAACAGTTTGTCAAAATTTTCATATGACAAAATTTAGTTATAGTTTTAAACATTCTTTTGCCAGAAGTAAAATAACTGGACATTTTACACAGATACAGTGTTCACGAAATTAGTCTTTCTTAAATTAATCCGGATCAATGAATTCAGAGAAACCATACGCGTAACGAAGAACATAATATTTTTATGATATCTTAATTAAGATTCAATTTAGCTTAAACGCTAGGGAACTTACTGCTTTCTTAAAATTTACACATATATAAATATCTATGGTAATACGTCAGTTTTTCTATCATGCATAATTATATATTTGTGTATGCAAAAGGCATTTTGTGTACTTGAGTTCAGAGGGCAGAATATGAGAAATTTACTGAAATGCAAATTTAAAGATATCCCCTGACTCTTTAAAACCTTTTCCAGGGGATGGAACATATATGTTCCACATGTTTACTACTTTAAATATGTCTCAAATTTCAGTAAATTATGGAGATTATTTTTATTTTACCATGGGCACTAGCCATTTATGGGCTTTCACCACTGCTAAGGCCGGAATTAGTGGTCATTTTATTATGGGGGCATTAATAGGCGGCCACCATTACCGTCTATTAAGTATTCTTTAAAGAGTAGGGAGCATAAGGCCCTGTTCATTTGTTTATCTGCTCCTTCCTGTAACATTAGCTAACTAAATTGTCCTAGTACATAAACGATTGATTCCTATATCCTACAGGAAAATGTATGGTAAAAGCTTGAAGCTATTTCTTTCGTACCATAACTTTAATTCTAGAATGGAATTTATATGAGTGTTAATTTTAAATACTTCTATATCATATTCTACTATAAAGGCTTAAAACAGAATATATTTCCTTACAAAAGTATCTTGTTAATCGCTTAAAATATTTGTCTTTTTTTATCTATTTAAAGGTACTTGGAAGCTTAATATGTTTCCTCACAGAAGTATCTTTTTAATCGCATTACGATATCCATATGTTATTCTATGCCTAAGTAAAATTTTTAGCGAAATTTAAATAATCACAGTAAGACTCTTCTATACCTTGAAGCATTCTCGGAAACTACTTTATTAAGAGTGCTTTAAAGATTTCTTTTGTTTCGTTATGGGGTGCTTTTATTGATAGAAAATTTATTCTTTTGAATTTTCGAAAGCAAATGGGTTCCTTTGAAACCGAACCGAATAGAAGTAGCTTCTATTGACTTTAAATGAATTATCTTCAATTGAATTTGCACTCGTTACTCTTTCTCTTAGTTATTTTTAATGAAATCTGACGAATCTTGTTTAAAATAATTTCGCATTATGTTTTATGAAAAACCAGCGTGTGTTCATTATTAGACACGACTTCAACGTAGCGCATTACAGTTATTTTTCAAATGAATAATGAATAGAGTATAATTAATTCATTTCGATATTTACAGCATTACTCCATGTTATCGCAATCTAGCAAATAAGTAGCATCTTTGTCGAAGGCTCTAAGGATATTTTAAAAGTTCCTAATTTTATTATGATGTAATTTTTCGTTGTTTTACTTCACATCTTAATATTCCTTGAAAATGCATTTATTGAATTCAAGATATTTCTATACGTTCGTAACTTAAAATTTTGCGTTAAATTTATCATTGCCTCGTCAGTTGCCTAAAAGCAGCTTTCGTGATGTCACGCACTGAATTCTTCACTTCCAGCCGTTTTGATTTTTCGCGGTTTTTAACTGTTTAGATACAAACCATGCACATAAACATTCATGTAATTAGACACGATTATTAGACACGACTTCAACGTAGCGCATTACAGTTATTTTTCAAATGAATAATGAATAGAGTATAATTAATTCATTTCGATATTTACAGCATTACTCCATGTTATCGCAATCTAGCAAATAAGTAGCATCTTTGTCGAAGGCTCTAAGGATATTTTAAAAGTTCCTAATTTTATTATGATGTAATTTTTCGTTGTTTTACTTCACATCTTAATATTCCTTGAAAATGCATTTATTGAATTCAAGATATTTCTATACGTTCGTAACTTAAAATTTTGCGTTAAATTTATCATTGCCTCGTCAGTTGCCTAAAAGCAGCTTTCGTGATGTCACGCACTGAATTCTTCACTTCCAGCCGTTTTGATTTTTCGCGGTTTTTAACTGTTTAGATACAAACCATGCACATAAACATTCATGTAAACGTTTGCGGGAATAAATATGGAAAGTATAATCTAAAATAACATCAGAACTAGAAAGACCTAATATAATACTTAATTATTGACTATGCAACAAAAATATTGAAGATTACAACTTATATAAAGCTTAAAAAAATTTTGAATGAGAAAAACATACGCTCTGCTAGTCAAAGACTAGTAATGATACAAATAATAATAAACAGAGAATGTCTTCAATGATACAAATAATAATAAACAGAGAATGCAGTGGTAATCATAAGCATTCAAAGCCTACAACTCTGGAAGCAAAACATGACATGATAGTTTGAATATGCAACGAAACTGTACAACCATCTAAAGAAAAAAACTAAGTATTTGATATTAAAGGATAGTTACTGATGAAGCATTTAACTTACATTTCACAAAAAACATACAGGAAGATTTCAGAATATTCCCTTGAAATATATTCTTTAAATTAAATCATATACTGTAAATGGTATGTAACTGTAATTGCGAGAATAATTATTAAATATTTGTTTTTAATACAGTTCTCCTGTTTCACACAGTTTACATTCTCAAAGAAAAATATGCTCACCTTACAAGTAGGAATATATCACTTCAAATTCACTGTCATATTGGTTCGAAAATGTACACTCATTTGCTCACAATATAGACATTATGTTTGCAACTGATACAATTTTAAAGGTACTCAATACTTTTGAATGATTTTCTTTATTGAGAAGTTCCATATATTTTTATTAATATTCTTAAATTGTTTGTAAGGCAAAATGATTTTAAGCCGAAAGATCTTTACCTATATTTTTTTAATTTAATATATTTCTTCTTTTCTTTTAAATTAATATCAATTAAAATGGCTTTCTTCTACAGTTTCCAAAGTTTTTGCCTCAATATTTTCATTGTAATTATAAGAATAATCGTAATAACTTTAAAGATCGATTTTGCAATTAATGAATTTGTTTCTGAAAAAAAATAAAAGCGCATTTTTTTAAATATGAAAAAAATTTGATATCAGTTACATTTTCACTCCCAATAATTTTCAGTATTTTGCAAAACTCACAAATTTTTCTATTAAGTATAAAATTTTAGACAAGCAGTAAAATATTAAATAATTTAGTCCATATCTGTTAAGTTTTAGGACTTGTCAATAAATGCAAATGTGAAAATGCAGTTTAAAAAATAAAAACTGTCTAAATGGTCATTAAGTCATTTCAAATTTCTTAGAAAATTTTATCATGGAATTTCAATACATATATATCTAAAATAAAACCTAATACGGTTCAATTGGCTTATATAAATATAAATTACAAGCTTTTATTTGAAATCTTATCTGGCAAGAAATATTACACACAAAGAAAAAAAATAATAAAAAGAAAATCTGAAATGTTTGAGATTTTAAATTACGTCCAAAGGAGCGTTTCTTAAAATTTTGTGTGTTACCTTTATTTATTAAATATCATGTTCTTCGCAATTAAACCGTAAAATTCAGTTCAACAGCAATATCGTAAAACAATTTAAAATTTAACATACCTTTAGAATTTTCGATACACAGTCTCGCGCGCTGGAGACAAATTTTTTTTCCTGTACAACGTTGTCATTGTTCGCTTTGAAATCCTTGAGTTTGTTAATCAAAAATTCGTTACAGTTTTACAAACTATGAAATCGATAAAAAATTCCAAATTCCAAATTTGGGCTTCCAGATGCCCATATTTGCAGTAGGATTACGGCATTCAAAATTTGATGGTTCTAGGTGCCGTTGTTTTATCACAATGCGAAAAACATACACATATTCTTCATTATTTAATTTCTTCAAATATAATACAGGGCGATAATATTTGGTGGCAACAATTTGAAAAGTGAAACGGACATTCAGAGTGATTCGACGCAAAATCGCAAAACGAATACAATAGTCCTTTAGGGACAAAGCCCCTTTGGATTAAAAATAAAATGAATGTAGAAATTTTCTTACACACTTTTTTGTTTTCTTTTCTTTCATTTTTTGGAAAACACGTTCAAAACAGTTTTAATATATGAATTAATTATAATATATTTTCTAAAGCATTTATAATCACTATTAATATATTTGTAATCAATATTAATACTATCAATTTGTCGTTTTATTCATTTTTTCAAAAAGCAAAAATCGAAATTTAAACAAACATAAGACATTTAATTTAAAACCGCTCCGCGGCATATGTGATTTATTTTCTTCTTTTAGTTATTTTCTCTGGTATTTAAATTGCGTTTTAAATTAATTTAGGAGTATTTTAACTAATTAAAGCATTTTATGTTTGTTCCAGCATGATTTCCAATAATTCTACAGTCTGCAACATTATTACCTTTATTTCGCCACCTTTTTCCGTTATATTATCACAAATAATTTCAATTTTAAAAAAGCACAGCGATGGACCGATGGACACTGATAATCCACATATAAATAATCGAGGAGTTGAATATATATATATCGGAAAACATAAACATTGAGGGTGTGTGACATTCAAAGTGCTGTCACATTTTGTTTTTTGCCTTTTTGTACTGTTTACTCTCATCATATCGTTTCAATTTTTTTTCCAATGTAGTAAGGCTATTCTTTTAAACGAAATTGAAAAATCGTCGGTAATCCATCTATTTTAGGATATCAAGTTCCTTTCAATATAATGTAAGCCAATACGACTCTTTCTAATGTTATAACTTACAAAACAGTGATGGTAAATAGCTCAAAATTGAGTACACTAGAATGCGTTCAGTATTAAGTCACTTTGAAAAGAAATATTATTCAAAACTATTATCGTAACAATTATCGTAAATATACGTTGTATATTTCCTCTTGTTTAAAGAAATAAATATTGAATAGAGTAAAATCAAGGCAAGAGTAATCGGAAAAGAGCACACGAGCACAGAATACTTGCTGAAAAGCAAGTACCTATCTTTAAAAATGATTTTAAGAAAATTTTCACCGGATTGATATTCCTCATTTCCGTTAAGTTATAAAAGTTTTCAAATTATAAAATTTAAGATGCACTAATATTTTCATACTGATAGAAAATGCAGCTTGAAAATGTACTGGTATTTTCAGACTGATGAAAAATGTTCTTAAAGCTCTATGATTTGAATAAAAATGTCTTTATCAGATTCTAATTATTATTATTTATTCTAAGGATAGCAGAAATTTAAATTACATGTCTAGCAATCACTTACTGTTAGGAA
The DNA here is from genome assembly GCA_000611955.2 of Stegodyphus mimosarum. NCBI lineage: Eukaryota > Metazoa > Arthropoda > Arachnida > Araneae > Eresidae > Stegodyphus > Stegodyphus mimosarum. The sequence goes on from KK116582.1 coordinate 73,176, forward strand.
TCAATTACTGTTAGTTCATGTCAAGATTTTGTTTTAAGATTTTGCTTCTCAGGAATAATAAATAAGCACTCCATATTTCTTATTTTCATTTCTTTACATTTTTTATTATACACATTTCCACTTGTATTCTTCATCGTAGTCACCTATTAATGAACCAGGAAGAAACCTCACGGGTTATTTCAGAATCATTTCTCAAGACATTCATTTCTGCTCATCCTCTTCTTCTCACACATAAAATGAAAATTCTAATTCATATGCATTAAAAGTATTTTCTAGAGTTACGTTTTCCTTTCTCATGACAGAAAAAGAATGCACATTTTCTCAGCTTATTCGAGCTTTTTATTTAACTCTAAATACCGGGATTTAATTCTGTGTAGCCACAAATGGGCTTTGTTTTTCTTCTTTTTAACTTAATCTCATTATTGTTACGTTGGTCCTTAGTTTCCTGCTAATCTTCTACTAGAATAATACTATGTCATTCACAGCGCATTAAAAATAAAGTGAGAAATATGCGCAGTTTATATGAATTTAAAAATTACATAAAATACTTTCTCATGCAATTATTTTAGCAACGTAACATTAAAACAAAAGCCTTCTTTGCCAAAAGTCTCAAACTATTCTGATTTTAAAATTTGCGCAAAAATTTTTGAAAATTAAAAGTAAACAAAAAAAAGCAGACATCTGACTTACGCAATTTGAATTGCTATTTCACATTTACATGCGATTACACTTAAGCGGTTTAAAATTACTGTATTTTTATCTACAAAATAACGATATAAACAAAAAAATTCGAAGAACTTCGCTTTTTCCTTAACAGTTAAAAACACGAATTAATATAATATGAAAGTGTCACTAAAAAACTAGGCTATAAATTTTTGAAAGCTCCTAGTTCATTAGAGGATTTGAAGATAAAAAGCTACTGTACAACTAAATAGTTTTTGTACAACTGTATTTTTAAATACAGTTGTACAGAAACTATATTTAATTAAATACTGTTGTATATAAATTGCAGTTAAAACAGCAAGAAGATCAGACTGGGTCAGGCTTTAAATATGATGGTATGTTACCTAGAGCTAATTAAAATAAGTTTTCACATGTGGAGACAAATTTCATTGATCCCCATTTAACATATTATCAAGGAATTTCATGTTAATCTTAGAAATAAAAGGTTAATTTCAGAAGAAATGTATCGTGTATTAGAAGGGTCTGATAATAAACAAAAATAAATGTTTGCAAAAACGGATTACTTTCTTTATAGAATGCTGGAATTATAAACTTCCTTAACAAATTCAAAGGAAACTAAGACCTTTCTTTTAAGACTTTTGTAAATTAATAATTATTTTCTCCTACTTTTCCTGCCATAGAATTTAATTTAGTTAGTCATAATACTAATGTGTTCTTTTATATATTGCGTTTGGAGCCATTACTTCTTTGCGCTTATGAGATTTTATCAAATAATTTCAGTAAAATGAAAGAGCGAGATTTCGAGGTGATTTAATTAATTTTTTGCTTAACTTGGTTTCCATTTAAAGATTTTATCTTTGCTAGTAAAGCATGTAAGAAAACAAAAGCATAATCAAAGTAATGAAACTAATGTAAACATTTCTTTTTAATATTAAAAAAAAGATTTCCATGAAGTAAGTGTCTGCATTTCAAACTAAGAAGGATTTTCGAGTTATCATATATTTGTATTATAACAACAAAAAGTAAATTAATTAATATAAGCATTATTCATACTAAAAGAAACAAAATGAGCATTTATCAGCTAAGGATGAGTTTGCACTTAAAATTAAAATTGAGCGAAACCTAAATGCTCTGGCAAAGCGTATATAGGATTTTGAAACTCTATCATTCTCTAAGAATTAGATAAGATAAAAAAATGTAGCATATTTTTATATGATCGTTAATTGCTTTACTTTCAAATAACTCTTAATAATCGAATTAATGAATGTAAAACATTGTTCTACGAGTAGGATACTTTTTCTCGTTTTAAAAAATCAAAGTGAGATTCCATTTCAGTAAAACTCCATGTGAGCTAATTACGTTGGTAAATATATTTTACAGGCTGAGGAAAACGAGTTGTTTTAATTAAGAGGATAGCTTACTTTCCCATCATTTTGGTTAGATCTATTCTGTACATTAGTTAAAGATCCTTCCATATTCTACAGAATTGAACTATACAGTTTATTAAGAGCTGTTACCTTAAGCTCATTATTCAATTTTCAGGCAGTGAAGTAGTCACCTAGGAACATGCATGGTTTATGCATGAACTTGTTTTCTCAGTTATTTTTCCTCACAGGGAAATTTAGTAATCTGGGTATATTAAATAAACTTTGCCTTTTGCTAATACTAAATTTTATTCTTAAAACATTCTTCTAAGTTGCCTTCGAAGCAACAAAATTGATATTCAAATATAGCAAAATAAAATATATAAAAGTATTCTGAAAACATTCAGATTTTAATGATCCCCTAAAAGGATTTGTTAAGCGTTTTCACGCTGTCGCTTGGCTCTCTGTCTACCAGTCTGCTGTTACACTTACTCCAGCTATTTTTCTGTTCCCAATTTGTTTTTGCCTTTTGGGCTTTTTTATTAAGCATCACTTTCTTCGCACTTACGCCATATACAATTCAACAGCAAAGTACAAAAAATTTTAAAAGTAGCATAGTAGCATACATTTAGAATTCCCCATGCAGCGTCAAGAATTGGCATAATTTTTTCCAGCTTTCTCTCGGTTTATCATATTAATGTTGAGTTTTCTTACTAAGATGGCTTTACAAAAATGTTTTGTCATTTTATTATTAAAATTTTGTGTGTCTACTTTATTTATTAAATATCCCGTTCCTTAGCGCTTACGCCGCGTAAAATTAGATTCAGCAGCAAAATCACAAAATACTTAAAAGCAGCATATCTGTAGAACTTTCAATAGACAGCTTGGCGGGCTGGAGATAAAGTGTTTCTTTTCGTACAATTTTGACACTGCTCTCTCTGAAATCGTTAAGTTCATTAATTTAAAAAAAATATTAAAATTTTACAAAATATAAAATAGATAGTAAATCAAATCTGAAATTCTATATTTGGGCTTCCAGATACCCTATGCATAGCTGGATGGAGGACTACGTTATTCAAAATTCGATAGCTCTAGGTTAAGTTGTTTTATCACAAGGCGAGAAATATGCATGCATTAAAGAAGATTCTTCATCATTTAATTTCTTTAAATACTCATATAATAGAGAGCGACAATATTTGGTTGTAGCAATTTTAAAAGTGTACGCCGTTTTTAGTGATTGAACTCAAAATGCCATTTTGAGACTTAAAAATTTTTCAGCTAAAATAAAATGAAAATGAAAAGTCTAAAATAAGTCGCAATTTGTAAAAGAAAATTGAAATAAAATTGTACTAAATGTGCACAGAAAGCAATACAACAAAAACTGCCATTCTAAGTGCTTGGATGTGCCTCATCATATAAAGGAAAGAGAACTCTTTCTCTCACAAAGGACAAAAATTGAAATGCTTGCTAAACGTAAGAGTGCAGTGTTCTATGTCAGTTAATACATTAATATTTTGCCTTTACTCTCAATTCTATTTTCGTCAACTCACACCAAGATGCAAATTAGTTAATGTATATAAGCGTAGGTTTCTTGAGCTTGAGAGACAGCAGCTGTTGCTGACATGTTAAGCCTCCCTAATACTTAACTGATGTATATTAGCTCGCAAGTAACACTTGCTGAGCGAATATTTAGATACAAGTCAAAATTTACTTACATGAGTGTATTTCATATTTATTTTTGAAGCTCAACATCTATTTGACTTTTTTCGCAAGCAACTTAGATTAATTAAATTTATTAGCTAGTGTAACTATCGTGTTGATGGGTTAATAAAATGATTTAATTTAAATTTTCATCTGAGTTTGTTCTTATTGCGCATAGAAAACACAACAGAACGACAAGTTGGTTGCCTGATGGTTCTAGGAGTTGGTAGATAAAGTGGTGTAGAACCATAGATGAAGAAAATGATGTGTAAGATATGTATCTTAGGAAGATTAGAAAGGTGCCTAAGTAGTTCTTAAATTATCTTAAAGAAACGAAAAAGACACTATAATGCAAATAAGAAAAAGAATTAGTTACTAATACTGGAAATTCTTCAAGTCAAAAAAAGGGGGGGAATAGAACAGTTCTATATCTCCTGTTCTACTCGGCCGATTGACGAAATTCAACTTGTGTTTTGCATTTCTCAAAAGCGCGACTTACGATATATATTATATTTGTATATAGCATTGTTCTAATACAGGTATTTTGACACAAAATCGGACTTTTTCTGAAATGACGTACCAATTGTTTTCAATATTTATATTCTACGACCTCAAATTATACCAAACTGCCAAATTATATCAAACTGCAGTTTGGTATAATTTGAGGTTACCAACGTTAATTGAATTTGATATATATTTATTAATATATCTTTTTTTATAAACTTATTTGATTCGTTCTTTCATATTTCAAAATTTAGGTTCATTCCAAATAAAATTCTCCCATTTTTATGATTTATTTTTAAAAATTGTATTTCTAAATCATTTTTATAAATTTTTCGAAAAAATGTTTGAATTATAATCGATAACATTTTACTATCATCTTAAAGTAGATGTATTTCTAAGCATACCTACAAACAGTTAGAGATTTTTATTCAGAATTTCCTAAGATGTACGTGAATTTATATATTGACGCATTTTGAAATTTGGCATATTGGTTGAAAGTGATAATGACATCAAATGTGGTTTAGGCACTTTGTTAAAATTATTTGAAAGTAGGAGAGATATGATTTTTTTACGCTCGTGCATAGTGTAAAAGGAGAAAGGAAAATTGGTTGCAATATAAAAAGAAGTTCGATAAGTGAATTATTATTGGCTCAAAGTGAAACAAATGAGCCAAGAAAAAGTTTTAAACTTCTCCGTAAATTTCCCACCAAATTTTATAAAATAAAATTTAATATTTAGGCATAATTTGAATCGTAGAATCGAAATATGGAAAAACATTGGCGTGCCATTTCAGAAAAAGTCCTATTTTGTGTTAAAATACCTATGTTAGAATAATGATATATATAAATCTAATATATAAATTAAGTCAAACCTGTGACGAATCTGTAACGCTTTCAAGACATGGGAAAAGCAATTTGATATTCGTCGATCAATTCAGTAGTAAAACGGAAGATATAGAACTGTCCCCTTTTTTTTGCGCAGTGTATATGCTATTAACAGTTACTTTGTTTACGTCAAATACGTCATTAAAGTGCACTTAATTGAAACTTTTAAATGAGGAAATAATCAAATCAACAATTATTCAACAATTTACTATGCATACCTATTCATTGTTTGATCAAAATTTCATTACTTGAAAGCTAATTACCAGGGAAAAGTAAAATATAATTTATTTAAAATTCTTTTACGCATATTCCCTTATAAAGTTATTGTCCCTTGTAGCTAAACTTCAAGATTTAAGTTGTGAAAAGTTCAAGCTCTTGAATATCATAAGTTTGAAGGCAAAGCCTCAAACTGGTTTAGACCAATCAATGTCGGATCAAGAGGAAAAAGAATTACTTCATCATTTTTCGACGCCTTCATTGATAAAATACATAAAACTTATCGTTATCACTTGGATTTTCCCCAGTAAATCCCCTCGCAGATTCATGAAAAATAAAAGAAAATTGAAGTTAGAAGAGAAAGAAGGGAAAAACAAAATGCACCGAAATCAGTCCACTCCATCTAAGGTGGCCTGATGTCAGCGCGCGTTGTCAAGTAATGCAGTACCGTCCAGATCTCTTAATCTTCTCATGCATAAATTTAAATGGAAATTTTTCGGAGAAAACTTGCGAAATTGCGTTTCAAAGAGAGCAGCCTTTAAAAGTCCTTTGGGGGATGAGCCGAAATTGCGAATATCGCATGGTTGTACTTTGCATAAGGAATGCATCAGGAGGAAGGCAAGCCCGATATATTTAGTTAAAGGAAAACAAAGGCTGTTCTGAATTGGTAAACGTAGAATGTTTAGTGTCCGTGGTTTGTAGAAAAGCGTGTTTGCTTTCTTCTCCCCGCTTGCTCATTGTTATCTGCACGAAATTGGATCTTGCTCATTGTTACCTTCCTTATTGTAATGACTCTCACAGAGATACCAAAAGGAAATAAGGAATGAAACTGTTACTATACTTCACCAGTATATAAGGTTTGGGACTGGATAATGAAAATGTGCTCTATATATAAGCGATAAATGATTAATAATTCAAATAAGTTCAAGTAAATTCATGAACTAAAAGCCATAATCACGTTATGGGGAATATTACAAAACAGTAATGCAAGCTTTTTCGGATTTTCAGAATTCGTTACAGTTTGGTCCGATTTGAAGTACTGCTCACGTTTAACTGTGCGGGGTAAACACTATTAATAAACAATTGGTATTTGAATGTAAACTATCAAAACTTATTGTATTTAATTTAATGTTCGGCATAATCTCATTGTTCGTTCTGTAGTTCTGAAACAAGACTAACTTGTTATATTATTTAATAGCACCAATCTGTCGAAGAGTTTTTTCGAGATATGAGACATCGTGTTCGAATTTAAGTTCTTTTGATTATTCCTTTCTTTTTTGTATTGATGCTTCAAGCTGTCATTCGGGAATGATTAACATTTATTTCGCCAGTTATGAACTATTATAAACATACACATACTACTATTACAAAGAATTACTATAAACCCACTCACACACACGTGTAGATGTTGGGGAGTTAGTACGGGTTCGTAATAGATCGAATACACACAAAACTGATGGTAGCTTGATAAAATTTATTTCACGAAAAGAACACAGTTCTTGACCTTACCACGAAAATAGTTATACAGAACTTCTCAGTATCGCACAGTACAGTCAGTAGTTACATTTCAAACTTATGCCGTGCAGAAGGTAGATTGGTTAAGGGAGCCAACTGCGATACCAAAGAGCTTGGTTCGAATCCCGAAGAAGGCATGGATATTTGTAAAAGCCTAGTTTGGGCATGTTGCACTCTAAATATGAGGCAAGACGAAAGTCCTCTCGAGAGTTGATTGCTAGGAGAAGAAAAGAGGAAGACACTCGAAGCCTTCCCCCGTCGGTGTGCTCTCCATCAAAATTGGTAGCTGAACTGAGTCGGACTGTCACCTGTAAGGTGCTCAAGACTCTTGCCAACGACAGGCGCAATCTTGCATTACTTGCCACAATGAATTTTGCGGGCTTCTTCTGGTGTTACTATCAGACAAGTGGGTTAAACCACAAGACAACAACTCACTTCAAACTTCTAACAGCGTTAAACACAACGCAATGCAAAAAAAAGCGAGTCTAACATGACTGTCTCGAGCCAGTTCTAAAATTTCATTTGAGAACGGTTAGTTAACGGTTTCTACTTCTAAGAGATAAGATATAAAAGATAAGAGATTCGTGAAGACTTAAAAAAATATTAGGCTGTTGAGATTTTAATTTTTTAACAAAAATTTAAAATATTTACATTTAAAAATGCTTTAATATAAAATTTAGGCAAACAGTCGTGATAATTCGTTATTAACATACTATTACTTGCTATCATACCTGGATGCAAAATTATGGATAGACTGATAGATGCGCTCAGAAATAAAGATCTAAATTAATATAAAAAAGTCAGTAAATAAACAGTTAAATAATTATCTAATTTAAAATATGTATGGTATGATGTTAATGAGTTGTAGAAAAGAAATTTTCGAAATTAAAGACTTGTATGACTCTACCACAAATGAATTCCCGAGAGAAATATGTATTTTATTGTAAGTATATATAAGAGTAATGCTTAATATCCTTTGGTAAAGGTAGAAAATCAATAAAGATATTGAGGTTATAAAGTTTAACTTTCTTTGGGAGCATACATGTGAAGGTTTTAAAATGATCTTTTTATCTAAACACAAATTTGAACATAAATGCAATTCTTGTGCTAGCTAGATCGACCATCACTTGTGGCGATGTCACTAAAATAGCAGTCAAATTTAAATTAAAATGTAGACTAGAAGTCAAAGATTACACAATTAAATTTAGTTGAAGTTGAATCAAAACTGCAACCGACGTAAAAATTTCAATGTCTGAAGCAAATAATTCAAAGCCGAATAATTACAAATTAAGCAGTTTTGACAAAAATAATGTAAGCTTCGAGAGGCAGAAACACGTTCTGTCTTACAATCCAAAAACCTCAGTTTAAATACTCTGTATTCAATTAACATTCCTGGCGAGGAAATGGAAAGGAGAAGCTGTAGTATAGGCAGAAATTATAAATAACTGGTAATTTCAATAATCATTGCTATAAAGTTATATTTTAAAGTAGATTGTTTGAAAAATTAGTGATTATTTCGATACTGAGCAGTACTATTCTGATACATCTGTAAACAAAAGGCATTACATTTTATTTCTGCTGATATGTTTCATTTCTGCCCTCCATGTAAAAATATCTGGAATAACTCTGTCTCTTGATAATTTAAGTTCCAACAGAACAAACGGAAGAAGAGATGAGGAAATTGCACTTTTTTGCTGACAATAATCAAAACAACATTGTGGACAGCACTGTGATCTAAAGCAACTTCGCTACTTCTTGCGCTTTGTTTTAACGGATTTCCTTCATCTGTTGAATTGCTCACCGTGACTTAAACCTTTTAATTTTTTTAAATACATTTCATTCCGAGCATTCCATGCGTCCCAAGCTAAGGAAAACTGTATCGTACTACATCAAAAATAACATAAATAACTATAATTTTGCATTAAAATTATAACTATGAAAAAGTTACACTTCTTAACGACCTGCTCCACGTAATTAGCAATATATGTCATGCATCATAAGGAAAATAGAAGCTAGCTCGCTCTTCTTTTGGAGTGGGTCCAATGCATTCTGAGTTTGTTGGATTCACGAGTTAAAAGTGGTTGCTTAAAGAACATTTAAGACATTGAAATGCTGCATAAAACGTAAACGGTATATGCATGCTTCAAAACATAGATCCCGATAAACCTGTTCTTGTTGCGACTTATTTCACTTGTCTGACAGTATCATCAGAACAAGCCCACGAAGTTCAGCATGGCAAGATTGCACCTGTCGTTGGCAAAGGCATTGAGCATCATGCAGGTGACAGTGTAACTTTGCTCATTTCCTCGCCCAATTTTGACGGAGAGCACTCCGAGGGGGCGGGTTCGAGGGCCTCCCACTTTTATTTCCAACCTTTCAGCTCGCTGCATATTTAGAGTGCTCCCATGCCACAAAGACCCTATACATTTACAAACACGCATATCTTCTTCGGAACTTTAACCCGGGCGATTCGGTACCGCAGTCAGCGTCGTTAACTACTTATACAGGTTGGTTGGCCACATGAACCTGCTGCATATGCGTTTTCGTTGTTTTCTTTAACACACAAAGTCGTTAAGCGCCAGGTGTTTTTAAAATGTCATCCAGAAAGCATACCTTCCTAGGCAGAAGCCCTCGTGGTTTTGTCTTAATTAGATCAACCAAACAAGTTTGAATTAGCTAATTTTTACTAATTTATGTTATTTGTTAAAATTTAAAAAACGATATTTTAATTAATTACAAATAATTTTTAAAAGAAAATCGAGTGTTTCTTAACTCATTTTTTCATGCCTCTGTATATCCTCTGTTTATCAACATCACAACTTCAGCTTTGATTAACAGTATAAACGTAACACAAATTCCTCAAGCATTATGCGATGAGGCATCGTTTGGAGGCCTTACAGGAAACGTATCTAGATAGTGGGAAAAAAAGGATCTACTTACTACTGCTTCTACTATCTAAAAATCTACTTACTACTGGCTGCTACCAGGTATTTCCGTTCTCCGTCACCTACCTACTTATTGCTCGAAAGATACCTAAAGACCAGTAAGAAGGTAACTTAATCAAATTCATAAATCTTTAAAACATAAGCTATGTATTCATTTATATTTCTAAGGCAGGGATGGCGAAACTTCAAGACGATGGGAACCGCATTGATAGGTTCTATGAATTTTCTAGAGCCGCAAGTCCAAATTTATATCGTTTCAAAAATAACGGGGACTGAGACAGGTTTTGAATATACGGAGACTTTTGAGGTAAATTAATGAATATGTGATTAGCATGATTACATATAAATATGAATAAATACGTCTTATATCTACTGTTTTGTGTTCAGAAACGTTAAGTCCCAACAAAATAAAAATTTGTAATTCTTGTACTGGGCAATTGAGGGTTTTTTTATTCAGGTAGAGAAACCAAATATTTTGTGCTGATTTCCTTTATACCTCTCCGTTTATAATTATTGTTATTGTAGTAGAAGTAAAATGAATCGGAAGTATATTCATTGGTCTACCTTTACATAAAAAATTTTATTTGAGTTAATTACAAATCATTATTTAAAAGAAAATTGAGTGTTTTTTAACTCATGAGCAATCTCTTAGAAAGGATAAATTACGCAGAAAGATACACGTCAACACGCAATGGAAAGAAACCATTATTCCAGAAAGAATATGTATTTAAAAAAAGGCTAGTTGCTTAAAAAGTAATTTTGTTTCTCCACACAGTTAGTATAAGGACCAACATGCTGAGATCATTCGAATTTTTGATGCTAACCTAAGAAATTATTAAACATTTTCCCCCCTAAACTTTGGAATAACTATTTTTACTGTTGCCCAGAACTGAAGAATTTACCAAAAAAAAAAGTAATTTCAGTTGTATTTGAATAATCGGTATCTCTCATGACGGTCATGACTTATACAGTATTTCAACGTGGCACCCAACGGAATGGGTCAGATTTTCTTAGTAATCAGTTAACTGCGCATCATTGAAAATTCTCGAAACTATCTCTCGAATCGTCTCGATAATTTTGGACATAGATAACGAAGTTCATGCGTATCACTGGAAATTCTCCAAACCACGTTTCGAATCATTACGATAATTCTGGATATACATAATCTATTACTAATAGATCTAGGAATTCATACCAGGCTATACAAACGCTTCGTCGAGCACATATTCTATCTGTTTACCAGCCGAACTCTTCAACATAGCTGTTTAATTTTGAGCTGTTTTTTAAATACATGGCAAATCAAAACTAATATTACAGAAAGAAAACATACCTCTCAACTACTCTAATGAATTTATTTCGCAAATGCAGATATAGCATGAACGCGTAACTCTTCATATACCTATGGGCGTGCATAGTTGTTCGATGCGGAGGCCTTTTGTAACAAGGCAGATGTCTGCACAATAGTTTGGTTCCTATTCTCCTACCAAATAGGTGGACCCATCCACGATATTCTAAATCTTGGACCCATAATGTCGATCTACCGTCTCGTCTTGAATTTTTAACTAAAATAATTGAGAAGAAAGTTTAAAATAAATTATTGTCAGCTTAATGATTACATACAACAACGTTCCATTGGGTTACCTAACCTACGTACAGAAAATAAATCTCAAATGGAGTTTGAAATGGTGTCTGTAGGCAGAGGATATTTTAGAAAATAAACGGTAAGACTTTCAAAATAAACTCAATGCACAACTTTTTTTTGGTTACTAAGCTTCCATGACAGACATGTCAGACATACATGTTGATCAAAAATTAGGAAGACAAAAAATATCAACAGATTAAAAGAAATGTAATGCTGGCATCAGAAGCCGCCCAACCGGTGCAGCTGCAGAGAGGCAGTACTAAGGGCTGAAAACTTTTAGAAATGCAGGGAAGTAAAATGCCCCAGACCTAGTGTGATATTTACGAGCTACTCTAAAATTAGTACTATACTTAGTTATACTTACTCTTCTGTGCGAGGTAGAAAGAAAAAACTTTGTCAAACAAGAAATCGAAAAATACGAGAAAATATCACAAGCTAAAGAGATTTCACCAAATCAATATGGCAACTTTGAGAGAAACTAATTCTTTTTAATAAAAAGTCTTTTCTTCTCTGTTTATTCCTTATTGCTTGATGACCGGTTATCGTCATGAAGATTTGAAGGTGAAAGACATGTATCTGGAGTAACAATATTTGATAAAATGGGAATTAAACACTTCTACTAAAATTTAAATCGTTGTCAAACCAGTGACTTTTCCCACAGCTCCAAATACTGCAGCATGCACAACCATTCATGAAATAAATTACAATCTCTGCCTAGGATTACCAAGGAATTATTACGAAAGGTAGAGATTCATGAGGGAAATATGTTCATTAAGCATATTAATATGAATAGTTGCTAAATATGGGAAGCAATTGCATAAAGATGCCTGATTTGGTTAGGGATACCAAATTAATTTTGTTTATTTTGTAAGAAGTTTTGTAAGAATCGTTTGTTTTGTAAGAAGATATTGATAACTTGAGAGGAAAAATATTAGGGAGAATAATTAAATAAAATATGAGCATTGCGTTTTAGATTAACTTCATATCAGTGTATTCCGATGACCATTACCCATTCAAAATGTAACGTAACCGTAATAGTAATTATTAGAAAAGGAATTATTTTTAATTTTACTTATTTGTTGCTACGAAAATAAGCCAAAAGTGGACAGTTTGAAAGCAATCAAATTTTTACATACATAATCAGAAATATAAATTAGCGAATCATAACGAAACGTGGCACTGCATGATTTCTATTTCAAATTCCATTTATACTAAAAATCAAACTATATTTATTCAAAACAAGTCGCATTTTAGATGGCGAAAATCGCAAGTAGCTTATGAACGGCAGTTAAGGTGCCGGAGGGCTGCATACGGTTCGCGAGCCGCAGTTTGGCCATGTGTGGTATAAAGGATAATAGAAAGCTGCTGAGATTTTCCTCCAAGATTTATTGAAAGATAAATATTTTGATGTAACGGTAGCACGCTTGGTGCGTATTCGAGATGTCCAGTTTCGAGTCCCGCCAAGGGCATTGCTCATTTTTCACGTCTCCGGTTACAAAATAAACTAATGACTCTACAGTGGCGCCCGAATTGAAAAGTGGTGGATGATAATTCATCACCACCAGGATTTGGAGAGTGGGTCTCCTATTCCCCAGCCGCCTTTCAAAATTTTTCCCTGTTTCCAGCATACCATTGCGGTGCAACGGTAGCCCTCTCGGAACGTATTTCAGAGGTATAGATTCGAGTACCGGCGAAGGCACTGCTCATCCTTTATGTCTCCTGCTTCAAAAAAATCCTAATGATGCTGCAAACTAACAAAGCAGTCTCTCGTGTTTTTGATGGGTTAAGTATGCATCATCCAAAATTTTATTTTTAACGCTCTGAAAGACACTGATTGCAGTTTTCTTTCTTTCTTTTTTATTTGTCTTAGTTATCTTAAAAAATAAAGTCTCCTACAGATTTATAACATTATAAAAAATTAGCGTTATCACTTTATTTAACATTACCAAATAAACCACAAATATTAGATTTTCATTTTAATTAATTGCTCTCTATTCTTGATTTGTTAAGATGTTTATCATTCATTGATCTACAGTGCTCAAATTAATTGGGATAAGGCACGTTTTTTACAAAACTTTACGATGGTTGTAAACTGGCGTCAACAGGTCCCTGAAAGAAATTTCAGTCTTTGCCTTTGTCTACTTAATACCAGTTTAGATAATAAATTAGGATTACTTGTTTCTCTGAGAATATTAAGATACATTTGCATACTTTTTATGTATGTTTTGCATTCGTTCGGTGTAGTATGCTAAAAATGAATATAATGGCTAGAAAGAAAGCACAAATTATCTCACTTAGCAGTTACAGATCCATGACTATGAAAAATATTCCTTCCACAGTTAATGGTAAATAAACGAGCATTTCTTGAATTCTGAGGCGTCTCGTTGAAATTGGATCATTTTCTCCAGAAAGAAAGAGTCATTGTGGAAGGAAAAGGGAAACAACTCTCAAATCTGATTGATTCCTATTCCAGAATGGCATTATTAATCCAATAAATACTAGGAAACAGCTTAAAAGTGATTTCTTATCTACTGGTAGTAATATCCATCTTTTAAACCTGCAGCGTAGACTTCTCTATGCTGATTAGTAGGCACGAAAGCCTTTTAAAACCAACTTTGGGCAAGATACAAGAAGCGGTAGTTGTGGGCCGAAAATATAAGTCTTGGACCACAAATGGCTAGAGATATCGTTTTTAGTGATGAGACTCATTTATTTGTTGTCGGTTAACTTTTTTAGACGACGCATGAGTGAATCAATAAAATCTGAACATATCCGAAAAACCACAAAATGACCCTCAAAACAAATATTTTGTGAGTTTTGCATTGCGGATGGCACTGAAAATCTAGTTCGTATCGACAGAAACATAAATTCATCAAAGTAGAATATAGATATTTTTAAACATAGGATTGTGTATTGCTCGAAAACTTGCAGTGACTATTTCGGTGTGACTTGGCTCTATGCCACAATTCTAAATCTCTCAGAAGGTTCATGTGGGAAAACAAAATTAATGCTCTACACTGGCCTAGAAATTCACTAAACTTGATCGAAAGTTTGTGGCATATTCTCAAGGAACAACTTAGCAAAATGGATTGCACGACAAAACAACGCATGATTAAGACCGATATAAAAAGTGTAGGTCAAAGATAAAGAAATAATATCTATACACTCACTTCCAAAAGTTAAGCACGAAGATGTAAATTGAAAAATATCAACAAATACTGCTTTGACACAACATTCGGCAGGAAAGTAGCATATATATTTATGCATAAAATAAAATAAATAATTATATACAGAAATGAAAACAATATTAAATTTTTTAGTTATCAGATAATAACATACTGGAGACTTAAGCAGAATTATGTAAAGAGTGAAAAAAACAGCATAAAATGAAAAAAAGGACATGAATAGGGTATGTGTATAAAAAGTTTCTGTATATTCAAAGTTTCTCCTTCATCTGTATACAAAGTTTACACCTTGTGACCATGCTTTCAATTAGGTGGTCAACCACCGCTGAATTAAGCAATCGCCATTCTTCTTGTAGAGCAGTTTCCAGCTCAATAAGAGTGGCTGGAGGTGAGAAACGTGAAGATACAGCACAGCCGAGAACATCCCAAAGATTTTCAATGGGATTAAGGTCAGGCGAATATGCTGGCCACGCCATACGAGCAATCCCTTCACTTTCCAGGTAGTCATCGATGATGTCAGTTCTATGGATACGTGCGTTATCGTCCATTAAAACAAAAGTAGGACTAACTGCTGCAGCGTGCAATCTCACAATGGGTTCTAAGACTTCATCTCGATACCGGACAGCCGTCATAGAACTCCGTTTAAAGATCTGCAGGTCGGTGCGATATCCGCCTCGGAATGCGTGATGTTAGGTGATGTTTTGGGACTGATTGCGTGTTCGTTGTTCACGCCATATCCTTATACGCTTAAAATGTGGCTCCAGAGTAAATCTTGACTCATCAGTAAACATGACATTGTCCCAGTCAGACACATTAAAATTGACATGTTCCTGGCACCACTGCAATCGTGCCGCTCTTGATTGAACGGATAGAGGAACACAAACTCGAGGTACCTGGGCGTACAGTCCACTCATATGTAATCTTCGACGTACAGTAGCTGCAGATATCGCCTTACCAATGGACGCTGTAACCATAGATGTCACACGTGTGGACGTCGCTGTGCGATTCCGCTTGGTTACAATAGTAATATATCGATTCTTCCGCGGCGGTTGTAACCTTTAGGCGACCGGCTACGGGCGTTCGGACAACTGTCTGAGTGGTTTGGAATTGTTTCCATAAACGTGAAATTACAGAATGGTGATCGCCGAAGAAAAGAGCAACATTTGTGATCGACTGTCCTGCTTCAATGCGCATTACAGCATGCCAGCGCTCAGAATCTTCCATTCGTCTTCTGGAAGTCCTAGAAACACGTATGTCTTGAAATCAAATTGTACGAAAGTTTTAAACACCTTCTATCAGCACTTACAATCAACTTCTGTAACCCTTCATAAAGCTGGCTTCTTATAAGACTGCCGTTTTTGCATATTTCTTGACATGAAAGAACGATTGGTTGTTACCTAACATATTTGCACATTTCCATCTACCTCTGCAGCGAATTGCATCCTCTTCAATTCGGATTGGCTAACGGAAATTAGCATTTTTCTCTCCGTGCTTAACTTTTTCAAGTGAGTGTATATGCACAAAGTCTAATAGAATCAGTGCTTAAGTGTATTATGAAGTTCGTTTGCGCTAAAGGAGACATATTTTCTAGTAATATTATTATCACTGTATATGAAAGTATGTACATAAATTATAAAAAAAACGCTTTGTCCCAAATAATTGCACATTTTACTGTACAAATATATGCTTTCAGTAAAGACAATTAATGACACTTCGTACTCTTCGTGGAAGAAATTAGTATTGGTTTATTTTGCTGTAAGTTACAAAATCAATAAAAAACCTTTTATTTTATAATTTTCAGTTATCACACTGAATAATAAAGATAGAACATATTTCAGGAATAAAAAGAAACAGAATAATAAATCCCTTCTAAATAGCAAGATCCTTTTGAAAGATTGCCATGGTTACCTTCTCTAGAAAGTCTTAGTTTTATTTTGACGGAAAGAGGACTGACATTTTACGTCATCAAACTTGCTCAAGAAGATTTTATTTTATTCATTAATTTCGTTTGTACAGCATTTATCTCATTGTCGTCAGATGGAATGCTTAAAAGGATTACTGTAACAAAGAATCTTAGTCTGTAATAAATAGTATTTCTTTACAAGAAAAGCAGACTGAAATTCCGAAATTGTAATCAGTTTTACATTTAATGGAAATATGTTGCCAAATGTTGTTTGCATAATATAAAGTTCGGAATTTTTCTTCATGATTTCTGTTTCTAATATCGCAAAATTTTAATTTTTGTAGTCGTTATAAAGAACTAAGGTAACAATTTATATAAATTAATTACTAAAAAAAATCGGAAAAGTTTCAGATTCTAACGGTCACCCAAAAAGGTTTGTTAATGTTTTTCATACTCTCGCTGAGCTCACAAGTCTACAAGTCTTCTTTTGCATTCTCTCCTACTGACCCCCTTCGTTTACTGTGTGTGTACTTTTAACTTTATTATAAAGCACCTTTTTCTTCGCCTCATACAGTTTAACAACAAAAACAATCATAGAATTTTCAAGAGGTACATAGCAGCAGATGTTTAGAATTCCCAATGCAGTGTTCAGTGTTATCATAACATTTTTTGTATATTTTTCAGTCTTTTCTTAGTTTATCATACCAATAGTTCTCTTAGTAAGATATCAAATTTTTTTTATCTTTTTATTATTAATTTTCCATGTATTAACTTCATTTATTAAATATCACGTTCTTCACAATTACGCTACATAAAATTCGACTCAACAGAAAAATCACAAATAATTAAAAACAGCATAAATTTAGGATTTTCGATAGAGTGTTAAAGTTTACCATACATTCTATTATATTCACTATATTATTTCGTTAAAAACTAGTCCCTCGCGTAGCTAAGTGCCTAAAACAATTATCACAAAGTCGTAAAAGTATATAATGATTTTAATGAGTCCAGCTAGAGTAATTTCATAAAAATATTGAATATTTCTAATTAGATTTCTCATGGTTTTTAAGCACGCTTATTTAAATTAATCACATTAAAAAGCAGAAAAACATATTCTTAAGAAATCTGTTTTTTACTTTTAATCGCTTAGTTATTACTCAGTAACCTTGCAGACTATATTTAAAATTACCTTTCGATTTACTGAATAGCAACACCCTGGTGCGTGGAAGATAAAAGTATTTAAGTTTGGCTGCGGCAACACATTGCTTTCATATAGCCGAGTTTGTTACTTAAAACTAAAAGGTAAATATCTTACATTTTTCCTAATGACAAGAGTCTCGCGTGCTGCTTTAATTGCTCTAGTCGTCTAAAATGTCATGTTTTTAGCCCAAAGGGGCCTTTGTCCCTGAAGGACTATTGTTTTCTTTTTGCGATTTTACGTTGAATCACTATAAATGTCCGATTCACTTTTCAAATTTTTGCCACCAAATGTTATCGCCCTGTATTATATTTAAAGAAATTAAATAATGAAGGATGTGTATAAAATTTATGTACCAATGTAATAAAATAACGGTGCCTAGAGCCATCCAATTTTGAATGACGTACTTTTCCATCCGAATATGCGCATCTGGAGGCCCAAATTTGGAATTTGTTTTATTATGTATTTCATATTATTTTATTTATTTTATTTTGTTTTATAATGTATTTCATATTTTGTAAACCTTTAATGAATTTTTGATGAATAAAACTCAACGATTTAAAAGTGAGCAATGGCAGCGCTCTACGGGGAAAAAACCTTTTTATCTCCAGCGCGCGGAACTGTGTATCGAAAATTCTAAAGATATGCCCATTTTAAAATTATTTTGCGATATTGCTATTGAATTGAATTTTATGGTTTAAGTGACATGATATTTAATAAATAAAGGTAACGCACAAAACGTTAAGAAACGCCCCTCTGGACGTAATTTAAAATCTGAAACCTTTCAGATTTTTTTTTCTTCTGGTGACAACACCTGGAAAAGTTATAAGATCTAGCTTTCTTGAGAAATGTAAACTAAGCTAGATCTTACAATGAACCTGGCGAATTCTAGCACAAGCATGATGTAAAATACAGGCACAGAAGAAGGGTGAAAAGTAAACCTTTATTAATTCAATTCAGAACAGAAAGGCACGTACTTCGTGCTTTACAATAACACCCACCACTTGCGGTGGAACTGAATGTTACAACATAAATCAGCTCAAGTCTAAATAGAATAGTGTTGGATTAGCACGTTAAAATATGGCTAACTTAGGTTGACTCGAAAACCTAACAGACGTGACGATTATTTGAAATGGCCAAAGGACGTAACAGCAAGGTCAGAAACGAAACGTGAGCTGATTGGCGAAAACACGCTCTGCTAACTCAGAGATTCACCGTTTAAATACTCACTTCACTTAATTTTAAATTTACATTCTGGCAAGGAAATGCAAGGAGAAACGGAGAGATTCAGGAAAGTTATCAAACTTAAAATAATTTGTTATACAAAATAAGGGAAACCCTAGAAAGTTATATATCCTTTATGATGAACCGACCCAAACGTTTTGTTTCAAGCCTTACAGCCCCTTTCGGGCTTATAAGTAAACTAATAAGTAAATTTAACTTATAAAGTAAATTTAAACAAGAAATACATTTTTCACTAAAATATCTATTTCAGTGCAAATTTTAGCCTGATTCGTTTTGAGATCCAGCCTAAAGTAATTTTTTATAGACCGTGATATCGTCTGTTTGTTTATTCATTCATTTTAGTATAAGCTCATTAATTTTATATAAATACAAACGATATGTTATTAATACAACTTACAACAATATTTAATTTTGTGGCAACAATATTTAATTTCAGTTTATTGTTGTTCTAAAATGAATATTCTTTACAGAGTTATATATTAGAATGCGGAATTCTGTCGACATACTTCGTAGAATTATATGCTGTAGATAAAGACTTCTTTGTTTGAAACTTTTTGGTACGTAATCTATCATCATTAAAGCCTTTATGGAGACTGAGACCAAGAAGGTAAACAGTTTAATAGCAGAAAATTCGATTTAATGGCGTAAAATCTGAAAATTTGGAGAATTTTCAGATTTTATGCCATTAAACTGAAAAGTAAAAGGTGTCAGTCGTTTATATAGTGATATTTTATACAGAAAATAAAATTATATCTTTGCTTTTTGACCGTTCGTTACGCATATCGTAAAAAATAACTCCTAAAATCTCAACCCTGTGCTAAATAGCCGTCGACAGAGTTAATACAAAAATATCCTTTGTTTGTTGAATATCCATATTACATTTCTAAGGCAGTACGATACAAAGAAATGCAGCACACTGAAGTTAGAATTCCTCACAATGTCATTTAGACTTGGGAGAGCCGGCTGATCTTTTCCATTCATTCTCAGAGAAGAATAGTAATGGAAAAAGAAAGATGGGGCTTCTCCAAGCTATGATCAGATTGAAGAGGCCTCCATCTCTAGGAGGACGTGAGGTGACAGCTGATGACTCAATGGGATCGCCGTACGGAGAACGCCACAAAAACCATGGGAAGAAAAAGTGACATTTCGTGTCAGATGAAGCAAGATATAAAAGCAGACTCTAGGAGAAATTGTGTGGAAAGAACAGGTAGAAATGTGTCACATCATTATTGTTTCAGCAGATGATTGCAATTACGGAAGAGAATTGGGAAATCAAAGGGGCTTAGTTATTTGCCTGTTTGTTAAAATAATGCATATTGTAATAATATTGTTATTTTGGCATCCAAAACGCATAAAAGAATTATAGACAACAGGAGGCAAAATAAGAACATTCAGCAAGTATTAGCTTAATGATTTAGTTTTCATAAATGTACTAGCAAGTGATATAACTTTGTAGTAATTATTTTCCGCTTTCCACTACTTTATTGAATGTTGACCACATATTCAATAATGTAAATGCTTTTATTAAGTAAAGATTAATGAACTTGTTTTAATGCATTCAATAAAGATTCCAGAAGAGTATCAAAAAGTTATTAAGCAAATTGTTTTCTTTAGTTAGTAATTCAATATCAGCATTATTGTCACATTCTGCTTGATTAAAACTTGAAATGCATTTTTAAGTTATGTAAGATGTTTAAAAAATGTAGAAATTTAGACCTAGTTAGAGTTTCTTTTAAAAAGGTGAGAAGTTTAATAATCTTTAGCATTATTTCTTTAAATGTTTGCTGTAATAAAATAATACTTTTGTAGAGTCATAAGATTTTTTTTGTTGTTTTTGGAAGAGAACATATGAAAAATGTGCAGTGCCCTCTCCGGAACTCCAATTTGAACCTCTCGACTACGCGCCGTTAGTGCTACCATTACACCACAAAGGCACGCTGTATGCAGGGAGAAAATACCTTACTTACTCCCCCCTTCTAAATCCCCGACTAGACTAGGGATTGGGAAGCCTAGTCGGCAAATCCTGGTGGTGACGAATTATCAACCACCACGTTTTAGTTCGGCGTCAATGTAGAACCATTAGGGTTTTCTGAAGCAGGAGATAAAATGTTCAGTGCCCTCACCAAGATTCGAACTCTGGACCCATCGAATACGCATCGAGTGCTTCCAGTTACATCACGAAGAGATGCTGGAAGGAGGAAGAAAATGCTTTATTCGACTATGTAAATTACAAGCCATTTTAGCATTTTGCTTACTTAACATAAATTTCATCCACTTATTTATTTTCTGTAGTGCGGGTTGCACATGTTTTTATAAATAAATTCAAATTTTTGCCAGTATGGAGTACAACAGTGTGTGACTTTTCGCTCCGACAGTTATGCAGAATATAAATAATGAAAGTTCATTACGCCCTCGTGCTTCCTTTAGCGAAAAGAGCTAAGCTCCTTAAATACCTAAAAATTTGTTCATTTTGTCAAATACATCTCAATGATCCTCATTTGAAGAAACTCATTCGTGAATTCTCGTGCAAAATCGTTCCTTTAGATTACGCATGCAGCCGATTAGTGCCCTTCTATATTACATATTAGGAAGCTTATTCTTTCTAACTTCATATCGGCATAATTTGCATAACTCGATTATTTTTTCTAGGGTTATGATAGCTTCTACAGTAATATGCATATTTGCATGTAACACCGCTTTTCCATAGTAGGACGTCAGTTTCTTTTGTTTCACTGTACCTTATAAATCTGAAATTATGAGGCATTAAAATTCTTTTAATAAATGAAATGCTTTCTCTTGCTTAAAAAATCTATTGTGTACACTACATGACTTCCTTGTACGGAATATTAAACAATACGCATTTTGCATTTCATTTAAACTTATTGGATTGAATTAAATCTACTTCATCCATAGCGCATAACCCACAATAGAATAAATGCACTCTTTAAAATTCACTATCTTTGTTTACTGTAGCGACACTCTGGCGCTAGCGTCACTGAGCAGCGTTACATCTCATTCATTTTATAACTTTACATAACTAAATGTACAAAAATATGTATATCATCTGAAGAATTGCCTAATCGTCGCCACATGTTCTATTCAAATACTATAATAAATTTAAAACGATGCGTAAAAGAAATTAAACAAAAAGAAAGAAACAGTTTTTCATAGATGATTCAGTATTTCGTATTCAATTAATTCAGTTCTCATTTCGCGACAAGGCAAAAATACAGTAATAAAATAGTTGTATTAAAAATTACGAACTATTTCTTAAAGACTTATTTCCCCCAATAAATTCCAGAATGGATTAAGCATGATTTAATTCCCAATAATAAAAGAAGACGTTATCTTTGTTGTTGCGAAGTTTAGTTTCTCTAAATTTGCAAAAAAAAATCTACTATTCTCCTAAGCTTCAAATGTAAACAAATGTGGCTGCCATGGGAAAAATGATTAGGCTTCCCCGCACTAAATAACTTTTAAATTGTTGGTAATTCTACAAATCTTGTGTGCAAATTTACTAAAGACATGAAAACCTTAACAGGAAGATAAAAACAACATAATTCAATCATTTTTAAAGCAAAAAATGCACATTTTACCAACATATCAGAATAAAACTACTGTGCTCGCTCAGCCGAGTAACAGAGTGAATATTATACATACATACATATATACGTTTGGTGCAGTCGATTGCAACCAAAGTAGAATGTGCACATCTACATGTTATAGCAGTCCTATATACAAAATTTCAACATTCTGAGGCTAATCGTTTTTGAGTTATGCGAGATACATAATACGTACGCGCAGAGCTATATACAACATGTGGTTGAGTCATGGAAACATGGAGACAGAATTACTTTGAATGTTGTCCAAGGCCAGTCAGCATTTGGGTTGCTTGTGTGCAACAATAAGACAATTTTTCAATAGGTACATTCATAGTATGTGGAGTTTTACGGTTATGAGACAGCAGATGGACTTATCTTGATATCGAAGGGAGGACAACCTTGAGGTTTCTCCTGATGGTGGCCGTCTTTCTTCTCGGAACTTGCTTCGAAGGTCAAATAAGAAATCAACTCTGCTTGGAGGAAGGCATCTACTTATGAGTGGTGCATTGGTAATCGCCCTGATGTTCCCCTAACACAGGCAAACAACAGATCTGAACAAGCGGCTCTAGCTAGACTGCGCGTTGGTCATCTGCGCGCTCTACACTTCGCATCGGGCATTAAAGTCTATCCCTTCTGCCTGAAATTCAACTTGACCCAGCCAAACTTGCCTATATCTTGTCTTGCATTGGTGCCTGAGGAGCCAACTGCCCTGAAAATGTTCTTCGGGGTACTGAAGTCCATCGATTTATGGACTGAAGTTTCGGTCAATTGTATTGGATAAGCCACAAACAAACAAACAAACAGCAAAAGGCCAGTCAGCTTTCCAAAAGATTACTGAATCTCTTTTTTCAAGTCCCCCAGCTTTCTAGTAGAATTATTATATTATCCATAACTATGAAATCGGAATTCGAAATTAGTGGAAAAGGAATTTAAGTATATAATACCTAATGCTTGAAGCATTTATGGCGGTTATTCAGAAATAAAATACGCATTTTTTCTAATTAATTCAAAAATTCTAATTACTTTTAAGGCGCTCATTTTATTCCCTTAAACACACGTCGCTTAAAACAAGGTATATCCTAAAATAAATTTTGTTAAATTATTTTTTTTCTAATAAATACTTTTCCAAATTAATAATTTCAATAGATGTGCTATTATTTTTGATAAAGATAAATCGATTATTAACATACTTTCCATTTGTATTTTAACATTTCATTTCCTTTACATTCTTCTCTAAGCACGAAAGTTCTTTTTATTTCCTTGTACGAAATAAAGGATGTATAGTAATAACGAAAATTTTCGGGTACCATATTTCAGCGGAATCTAACCGTTCCGCTGAAATTTTGACCCTTCCTGAATCCATTTTCACTATTTTTGCGTAACGCCTGTACATACGGACAAAATACAGAACTCATTTTCCAAATGAATTGTGAAATGTATTTAAAAGGGATTTTTTTTGACATCTATACGTACATCTGTAGGTACAAATGTATGTATCTCGCATATCTTAAAAACGATTAACCGTAGAATACTGAAATTATTTATATGAGACTGCCATAATATCTAACTGAGCACGTCCAGTTTTTTTGCAGTATATATATATATATATATACATCTGATATTGCTATATATTTATATATATTTATATACGTATAAAAATATGTATCTCTCATAACTCATAAACGAGTAGCCTTAGAACGTTTACGTTTTGTATGTAGATCTACTATAATATATAAGATTATATTGTAATGATCTTAAGTTTGACTAACGTTTATTTTATTTTAAAACTTTACTATCATCTCTTATTTTCCACTTCCGGCCAGAATTAACGCGTGAATATGTTTACGCAAATTGTACTTGATAACGCTTAAGTATTAATATATATATGTATATATATATATACATATACCAAGCTCTCGTATTCATATACTTCCAGGTACAGAAATATTTTAAATAACAAAAATACTCCTGTTTGGACAATAGCAAATTAAAAAGAAATAATTTTAAATAAATAACAAAATCTAATTTTTAATACCATCTCCGGTTTTCTATACTTAAACCTCGGAAAGTTTTATATTCGTTATGAAGAAATAAAATTATTAGAACTTGATTTTTCTATATGACAAAAATTTTCTGGGATATTTAATTTCAAATTTTCCAATTTTTTATGTCTTTTTCAACCTCTCGTGAGGCACTGGTTAATTAAATTAGGACAATTCCAGAAATATGTTTAAACGAAGTGCAGCAAAAAAAAATTATATAATTTAATTGGCCGTACAAGAGAATCAATGTGTTGTCCACGTCGTATTTTTTCTATTTTTCCTTTGGCGGAACCTTAAACAATACTCCTTAAATCAGCAACTTCTTAAAAACTAAGAATTGGGATGTAGTCAGATTTTAATTTATGAGGTCTTCTTTGTATAGAATTTATAGTGTTCTAGAAATTACTACGTCAATTTTAGAGTTTAGATGGTTTTTCAGATGTGAAATATATGAAGAGGAAAATATTGAGTATATATTTCTGTATAAGAAAAATAAAGAGGAACTGATAGTCTAAGGCAAAGTAAAAGCTTGAGGGGTAAGAGATTACATTTGTTACTTAAGGGTGTAAAAAAGAAACGAAATATTCTTAAGGGGTGAATGAATGAATGAATACCCCCCAATTTTCTTTTAACCATAAAAATACATCATTGCATGTTAGTGTATGGAGAGACCTTCCTTTTTCATCGGTTTTAGACGAGAGCCAAAGGCAAATTTTCTTGCGCTTAAGAGAAAGAGCTAAAATCACTGATATATGAATTTTTCAGATTACACTTTAACATCCTGAAATTCTCTCATTAAAATTTCAAAAATTAAAAATGTATAAGGAGTATCATAAATTTAAAAACATCGCAATCTGGTCTTGGAATGAAGGTCTCAGTTTCATATTTGAAGCAATTTTATCAAAGCACTTTACGGAGAATTATTATTTTAAAAATTAGTCGTCTAAAAATTTAGATGTATAGAAAAAATCTTATATTTAAAATAGGCTCCTCAAAATCCCCAAAACAAATAATGGGAACAAAATGGTGTAATAGTTCTGAGTTCTTAGTAAATTAAGCTCTTGCAAATGAGATATGCCATAAATGAAATAACTATATTTTCTTTTGCGTAAACATGTGAAATCTGTGGTTATTTTGAAGGACAAGATTTGAAAAATGTGCAATGCCTTCTCCTGGACACGAACCTGAACCTCTCGAATACGAGCCAAGTGTCCTTCCGCACTGCAAAAAGCATGCTGAAAGGAAGCGGAAAATACCGTGTATAGTCCTCCTTTTAGTTAGTACCACAGTACAGCCAATATGTTTTATGAAAAATGTGCAATGCCGTCGCCAAGACCCAAAGCCTCCACCTCTCCAATACGCGTCGAGCATGTCTGCTATTACACTACGAAGGTTTGATGAAAAGAAGGAGAAAACAACTTATAATATCTACAGACTGAAAACAGTTAACTGATAGGAAAAAAAAACTCTTCTTTTCTTGTTTTCAGTTTCAATTTCAGCTGTCTAACACCTTTATCTTTTAAATTTTAGAAGAGAAAGCATCCCTCTCAAATAAATTCCTCGATTTTTTTCTGCTAATAAATCATTTGCCAAATTTCAAGACGAAATTCCTTAACTTAATTGAACACTTCGATTTGTGAATGGATTGACTGCTTCAGTTCATATTATATATATTATTTTAATTTTCAGGTCTATTTAATTTCTGTAATTCGTATGTTAGAAATTTCTACGACACAACTCTATGATATATAGGGCCAGGACAATCTCTTTTTCCTACAAAACAATACGATATTGTACTCAGAAATATTCTATAATTTTGTAAGCAAAAATTTCTACAAAACGTAAAACCTTTTCACGAAACCTCAACCACTGTTCTTAGTTTTAGCAAAACCGTATTCAGAAATAAGCTATTTGATGCACGGGAATTTTTCTGTCGCATGTAAAAAACGTTTCACGAATACTCATTTTATTCGTCATTTCAGAATTCGTTACTCTTTAAAAGCATTCTTTTATCAGTGTTATAACGAACAGCACAAAATAATTTACAAAGTAATACAACAGGTAAAACAAAGTATACAGAGCTATAGTGCTGCTTTTCGCTTTATTGTACATTATTTTAGCGCCTTCAAAACAAAGAAGCAAAAATTTCTGGTTGTGTCAGAAAGTATGCGCATATTTTTCCATATTGATGCAGTTTCAGCCATATTTGCTTTGAGGCTGATGGCAAAAAGAGAAATGTGTGAAGCTAGTTAGCACATTATGAAGCTTATGTTGTAGAGACATTAGATTATTTCGAAGCAGGAGACTTGAAAGTGAGCAACGCCTTCGGCGGGACTCGAACCACGGACCTCTCGAATACGGGCCGGGCGTGCTAACCACTACACCACGAAAGCATGGGAAGAACGAGAGAGAAATACCTCATAATGTCAAATTTAAGATTTGTTACAAAGTACCTTAGATTTCGGGAAAATATATATCAAATGAGACTTACTACAAATTAGTGGACATATATTTTGTGTACTGAAACTTCACTCCCTGAGTAAAATGAATTGCACACTCTACCAAGCAACTCCTGAAGTTTTACCGAATCCACTAAAACCTTTATCGCTCTATTGGAAGTCACTGGTTTAAAAAATTCAGCAATTTACATCAATAAATTGACAGACAAGCTTGCTGCATTTTTACTTCCTTGTACGAAGTAAAGGAAGTATTGTAATCACTAAAAATTCCTGGGATCATATTTCAACGAAAATATGGATTTGACCACTATCGAATGCAATTTAAGGATGTTTGTGCATGATATGTTTACGTAAGGTCAAAATAAAGGACTCTTGGTAGCCAAATGAATTATAAAACTGATTTAAAATGGTTTCAAAAAATATTTTTACGTATGTATATACGTATAAAAATATGTATCTCTCATAACTCATAAACGAGTAGCCTTAGAACGTTTACGTTTTGTATGTAGATCTACTATAATATATAAGATTATATTGTAATGATCTTAAGTTTGACTAACGTTTATTTTATTTTAAAACTTTACTATCATCTCTTATTTTCCACTTCCGGCCAGAATTAACGCGTGAATATGTTTACGCAAATTGTACTTGATAACGCTTAAGTATTTAAGTTGTGGCTTTTTGCCAAGAGCGTAGTAGAAGGAGAGAGAGTGAGCCATCTTGCCACGAGTCTTCACGCGAGCTTGCCATCTGTTACTGTCCGCCTTTAAGGCCAGAGGTTTTAGTCCTCTTGAAAGCTAAAGACGTATTGTAGTTTTCCGCAGTTTGCGTAATACAAGCGTAGTAATTTAAAAGGTCAGTCTTAGTGTTAGTCATCTGTGTAAAATATTAAAAGTTCGCTCTTATTTAAATTTTATTTAGTTAGTAGTCCTATAATTTTACATTCAGACCACAAGTAGTTAGTCTTTTTATCCCGAAGTGCGGGAGCCACTGTGAATACGTGCAAAAATAAAGGGTAATTTTAATCCTTGTCATCTTCTCGTCTTTGCTACACTCCATAGGACATAGTTTGCAGTCAACTCACTGTCCAGTCAGGACACGTCCTGTTCTTAAACAGATAAAAAGAAATACAAGTCCTGATAGTCGCGCCCGGAGGAAAAGACCGATGGCCGACTTTGAAAAGGCCGATGCCCGACTTTCAAAGGCCGACTTTCAAAGTTGATTACCCGTGGTATCGGCCAAAAATTTATAAATGCCAGCTGCCACTGCGGAAGGATTTGGGTGCATCTTCCAGACCAGGCGAGCATCAATGAAGCCAGCAACGAGCTTCGATGGGAATTCACCAGTGAATAATCTTTTGGAAAAATTAGACAACTTTATGTTGTATCCAATCCAGGAGTTCCAAAACGTGACTTTGGCTACTAGCGCTTTGAAGGGTCAAACGCTTGATTGGTTCAAGTGCATCAGAAAACATTTTCTGGGCCAACTGGGAAGTCCCACCTATACTTACGAAAATTTCAAGACCTCCTTAGTAAAGTTCTTCCCAGTAGTAAGAAATCGTACGAAATTAGAGTGGAATTCTTCAGCACATACCAGCCAAGAATTGAAGACCTCTCAATCTTCATTTTAAGAAAAATAAAATTAACAACTATTTAATCTTTTGTATGGAAGCCGGCCGGATCTTGAAATAATGCAAGTGATTTTCCCTAGGTTACTTCCCCTCGTACAAGGCTTTATCGAATTAACGATTTCGGAGACTTTGGAAAAGTTATTTGAGCTCGCAATCCAGTTTAAAAGCAGAAGAACGGCGGAAATTGAAAGAAGACGCCACTACGAGCAACGAAGCCAATTTGGTGCGCCAAGGCCACAGCGCAGGCAAGATCGCGGCTACGGAAGCAAGTTGAATCAGTCGTTAAAGAAACCTGAATATTCAAAAACAACCAGCGGACGTCGACAGTTCAATAATAAGCCAGACAAAAAGTTTGAAGGCCAGCGGAAAGGTGCAAAAAAAGAAGAAAGCAGATTTCAACTGAAACGGATTTCTGCTGACGGGAGGGTGCGGAAATCCGAAGGCCAAGAAAATCCCTCTACCATCAAGCTCAATACAGATGTTGTGAAAAATTTTCTCTCGAAGATTGAAGTATTAGTAAACAATATTCCAGCCACCGCCCTCCTGGATACAGGAGCTCAGTGTAGCTTTGTAGCAGAAGTATGTTTTTAAAAATATTTTCATCGGTAAAGAATCTACAGTTCGGATAATACGACGGTAATAGCAGCCCAGGGGGAAAGATGCAAATGTATAGGTAAAGTACCACTGTATGTCCGCATTAAGGAAGAGGTGGTAAAAATTTATTTCCTTATTGTAAGAAATCTTCATGTAAGCATAATATTGGGAGTAGATTTTCTTTCAGCGTCCGAAGGAACACTCGATTTCAGTCAAGCCTCACTTAAGCTTACCATGAAACCGGTGCCCGAAGTGAAGCCAGACCCCCTCCACATACACACACACTGCATCTCGGGCATCTGCCAACTGGAGAGCAAGAAAAACTACGCCAACTGGTAAGTGAATTTTCTACTTTGTTCAGTGACATTCCTGGATTTATGCAAGTGACCAACCATGAAATAAATACTGGAGATTCACAGCCAGCTCGCCACAAGGCTTATCGCTATGACAAGTCTAAAAAAATTATAGAATGGCATATTAAATATATGTTAAGTAAAATGATCATCACGCCCATCTCCAGTAGTTATACTAGCCTTGTTGTTCTATGTAAAAAGAATAATGATTATACGGTTACACACCCTAAAAGGTGTCGCTATTTTGCAATAGATTATCGGAAACTAAATAGCGTTACGAAGTATCCGGTTTATCTATTACCCATTATTAAGGAAATCTTGCGAAACATAACTTCCAGTAACTATATGACTACATTAGATTTAACATCTGGGCATTTTCAAATATGCATAAAACCTGAAGATGTACTAGAAACCGCTTTCATAACTATGTCTGGCACTCTGCATTTTTACGTATGTCGTTTGGCCTGTCAAGCGCGCCTGCAACATTCCAACGTTGTATGGACATTGTTTTAAGTCCCGTTCTCGGGAAAAGCACTTTTATTTATTTAGATGACATTATTGTTACTAGTGATAATTTAGAACAACACATTAAAGACCTAAAAGAAGTGTTTTCATTGTTAAATGAGGCCGGTCTAAAAGTTAATGCTGAAAAGTGCAAATTCGCAGCTACAGAATTACGTTATTTAGGGTATAAAATTTTCCAGAAAAGCATCGAAACCGGCAAATAAAAAATAATTGCATATCAGAATTATCCGCCCCAAATACAGCAAAAGGACTATCTTCTTTTCTAGGGATCTGCTCATGCTATAGGTCCTTTATAAAGGATTTTGCCACCATTGCCGAACCGTTATTAAAATTCAAACGAAAGACGGCAAGATTTTCGTGGACACCCGAAGCTAACACCGCTTTTGGAAAATTAAAACAAGCGTTAACGCAAGCCCCTGTGTTAAAATCCCGAAAATGATGAAAATTTAAAAATCGCAGCCGATGCCTCAGATTATGCCGTAGCGGCAGTTCTTTCCCAAAATGGGCAGACCGTACCATTCTTTAGTCGTACTTGAAATGATACTCAAAGAAATTATTCAGAGACAGAATAGTACCACAAGTGTATAACTTGTGGTTCTATTGGCAGTACAGAAGTTCCGGGTCCATTTTGGAAGTTGTCCAGTAACGGTCTACTCTGATCATGCGGCAGTCGCTAGATTATATTCAAGAAAGAATTTATCGCCAAGTCTAATAAGATGGACACTTAAATTACAAGAATATAATTGTATAATTAAACACACGCCGCGAAAGGAAAATGTCGTAGCAGATGCCCTATCAAGAATCAAGATAGATGAAGAAGGGAATAGTGTTAAAGTGGCAATGCTCAAATCCCATATAATACATTCCCGTGAGATACGTAATAACGGAACTGGGCAAGGATCCGGAATTTTAAAATATATACCATTACCTAAGAGATCCTAAAAACTTTAGCCACCAAGATATTGTTTCGATAAGAAATAGAGCGGCCCATTACGAACTGATAGATGATCTATTGTTTTATACGAAAACTACGAATAATAACAATGAAATCCGACCTATTATCCCAGCTAGTCTTAGATTAAATATATTACGGTAATCGCATGATTCACCTTTGGCAGTTCATGGTGGCATTCGGAAAACCATACAACGCGTACGCAAAGCAGTTAATTTTCCTGAACTGCAGAAGTTAACAAGGGTGTATGTTCAGTCTTGCCCAAACTGCCAGCAAGTTAATTATGCTAATTTCCGCCCGGCCCGTTTTTTATATAGCATTAAATCAGAATTTCCAAATGAAATAATTGGCGTCGATTTATTGAGCTCTTTCCCGAAAAGTCAGTTAAATAAAAGTGGATATCTCCTTGTTATGGTTGACCATCTTAGTAAATGGACCGAAATTGTTCTCTCAAACGACCCTCTGCGAAATTAGTTACTGATTCTATTTTAAATAAATATATTTTAAAATACGAGGCGCCTCTAAAAGTTATATTGGATAATGGTCCTCAGTTTATAAGCAGTAGTTTTGAAGATATGTGTCAAAAACTGGACATACGTCATTTAAAAATGGTCCCGTATAGGGCGCAATCAAATATAGTGGAACGGGTCAAGAGAAACACAGTTAAAATTATTTAGTTATGTTAAAATTTTTTATAAAAGTTGGGATAACTATATGAACTAAGTTTCTTCCTTTGGACCGCCAAACACGACACGCAGGGCAAAACTCCTGCTGAGCTATTTTTAGGCAGGAAGATTATAACCCCACTGGATAAATTGTTTTATGTTACAAATGGCGTATACATAAAAGTTAATTAAGGAGGCAAAGGAAAACACTGAAATATCACAGAGGAAACAGAAACTTTATTGTGATATGAAAAGATGGGACGTAACTTAAAATGAGGGGGATGAAATACTTAAGCTGAAATATTCACTTTTCTCAGCTCCAGAAGATAAAGTAGCCAAGTTCTGACCACGGTTTGAAGGGCCGTTTACTATTGAGAAAATAACCCAGGCAATGGTGGTTTTAAGAGCACAGAATGGGGGAAAGATTACGGCAAATATCGATCAAATTAAACCGTATTACAACCGAGATAAAATGAAAATATTTGAAGATCTTTTGCAGATCTTTTGCTTGAGAGGCAGGCACCCTCTCAAGATACTGCACAACAACAACGACCGCCAGAGTCAGTCACAAGTAAAGATATGAACAAGAAACGAAAAGCCCCCCGATTGAAGACCTGAGATAACAAGAAAAAGAAGATATTGCTCCGACCACCAAAGAGATGTCACAACCGGCTCCAACAGGAGGAAGACGAAACTTTTAACAGTACGAAGAGGGCGATAAGAAATGGCCGCAGTCATAGCACCTGTGAGAAAAAAAAGCGAACCGACAGAAAGGATTATACGCAGCACGTGCCCACGAATTCACCCGGGAATGCAGTTCCAGACTCAAGGCGGGACGGGAATTCCGATTAGCGAGCGACCAGGACCCGGCAACATTGGACTAAAGATGTGCCGAAGACTTCTAGGATACCGCATACCAAGCGACCTTTACAACAGTTGGAGGATAAGAAGATCTTCAAGGGTCAAGGGAGACGTCCCAAAAGAAAATGGCAATACGAGGAACGTGATGTTCATTCCCGAGCCAGATGTCGATTGAACCAAACTGCTGTCTTTGTAACGTTTCAAGAATGGACGACAAGACGCATGGGTGAATATAACAAAGCTAAGTAAAACTTTATGTTACTTTGAAACTTTTTAAGTTAATATTTCGTTCTTACTGCAAGTGGTAGAATTTAAGGAGTTTTATCTCATGTGAGGTCTACCTTTATCGCCAAAGAGGCGAGAAATGAGTTTTACCTATTTGTTACTATGTTTTACAACTACTTGTGGGTAATCTAAAATTATTGTATAATAGTAAAGTGTAAATACTTGAGTATTGTAAAAGAATTTGTAATTCTATAAGAAAAGTACATTAAGAACATTTTAAAAATATTGTATAAAGCTTTATTTAAAAGATTCTGTTAAGAAAAGACATTTTAGTCTGAAGGACTTGTGAAATGTAGTTGTTAAATGTAAAACAAATAGCACTTGCTTTCAGTAGGAGAAAGTTAACTGTATGTTTTCAAACGTGTAGAATTAATGGCATGTTAATGTGTTCTTATATATATGTGAACTGTTCCGTTAAAGTTTAAGAAGTGCTGAAATATGTTAAAAACAGAAATATTGTATAAATGCCAAATTTCAAAACTTAATGGTATGACTGAAAAAAAATGCGTTACGCATTGTGAATATGTGCTAAATTTGGAATGAATGAAGGCAGTTAGGCTCTCTGAAGCTACACTGCAGAGTTAGCCACTTATTTTAAAATAGTACTTCAGGGTTCAGAGATGAATGTAAGGTGTGTTCTGAGGTCTTGTTACGTTGAATTTTAACATGTTAGTGTTTTGATTGTGGGCGGTAGTGTTGAGCATTTGTACATAAACAGGCCCGTGTTTGGTGTTTCTCTCTTTACAACACATGTCAGTGACCACGGGGAGATAATTAAATAAGAATGGAGTTTTGAAAGAGAAACAAAACACACGTGTTAGGTGGCATTTCACTTGTTCGACAAATTGATTAAACTAGTTTTCCTTCCAGATCTCTGGAAGGAGCCGAAATTCCTGTTTTCATGTGGTGTAACAGATGAAGAGTAGTTGTCCCTGTAGAAAATATTGTAAAACTCCTTTTTACATAATTTCTAGGTTATATAGTTTTAGTGAGGAGATTTTGAAAAAGATTGGCCTCGCATTAAACCTATAATTAGAATTAAAAGTTGTCAACAAGGTTGTTAAAACTTTAGTTTCAAACTTATTAACACTGGCAGGAAGTATGTAAGGATCTTAAGTGGACTAATGTTTATTTTATTTTAAAACTTTACTATCATCTCTTATGTTTCCCTTCCGGCCAGAATTAACGTGTGAATATGTTTACGCAAACTGTACTTGCTAACGTTTAAGTATTTAAGTTGTGGCTTTTTGCCAAGAGCGTAGTAGAAGGAAAGAGAGTGAGCCATCTTGCCACGAGTCTTCACGCGAGCTTGCCAGCTGTTCTTAGCTTTATTATTAAGCGTTATTATCTTCGCTGTTATGCCATATACAAATCAACAGCAAAATTATAAACATAATTTTTAAAGTAGCATAGTAGTTTACAATTACCGATGTAGTGTTAGGTCTTAGCACACATTTTTCGTTTTTTTCAGTCTTTTTTCGGTTCAACATGACAATGTTCAGTTTTCCTGCTAAAATAGCTTTACAAAATACTTTTTGTCTTTTTCTTATTAACCTTTTGTGTGTTTACTTTATTTATGAAATATCACGTTTATGGTCCTTAAGCCACATAAATTCGATTCAACAGCAAAATCACAAATTATTTAAAAACAGTATATCTTCCGATAGACAGCCTCTGGCGTTGAAGATAAAAATGCTTTACTTCGTACAGTGTTGCCACTGATCGCTTTAAAATCGCTGAGTTTGTTAATAAAAAATTCATTGAAGTTTTTCACAATATGAAACAGATAATGAAACAAATTCGAAATTCAAAATTGGGGCTTCCAGTTGCCCATATTCGGGTGAAAGACAATGTTATTCAAAATTATAAGGCTGTAGGTACTTTTTTTTCCCAAAATGCATGAAATAGTGCTTATATTCATTCAGATTCTTCATTGGTTAATTTCTTTAAATGTAATACAAGGCGAAAATATTTGGTGGCATAATTTGAAAAGTGATACTACGCCATTTATACTGATTCAATAAAAAATGCCGTATCGAAACTAATATCCGATTTGGATCTGACGTCCCCTTTTGTACTAATAACGTAGTCCTCTATTCAAATATGCCATCTGCAAGCCAAAATTTGAATTTGTTTTATTCTCTATTTCATATTTTGTAAAATATTAACGAATTTTTGATTAACAAATTCAACGATTTGAAAGCAAGTAATGAAAAAACATTTTTGTCTCTAGTGCGAGAGACTCTATATCGAAAATCTAAATATATGCACCTTTAAATTATTTTGTGATATTGCTGTTGGATTGAAATGTGTGGTTTAAGGGCGAAAACCATGATATTTAACAAATAAAGTTAACAAGCACAACGTTAAAAAAACGCCCCTTGGGCGTAATAAAAGATTTCAGATTTTATTTTATTTTTTTTTATTTATTCATTTTGAAGAGAAAATTTACTGCTATATACTTTGAAAGAAGAATAACGCAAATAAACACTACAGAAAGATCTGAATAATGTAAGCCTTTTATTTTTTAGTGCATCACATCATCCTTATTTATTTAAAAATTTGAACTTGCATTCTAAATTGATAAAGT
Organism: Stegodyphus mimosarum; assembly: GCA_000611955.2. Lineage (NCBI taxonomy): Eukaryota > Metazoa > Arthropoda > Arachnida > Araneae > Eresidae > Stegodyphus > Stegodyphus mimosarum. The sequence goes on from KK116582.1 coordinate 108,720, forward strand.
ATGTTTTCTTTTCATAAATTGATAATGTTTACGGACGTATGATAAATATCGGTAGTTTGAGAACGTTTCTAAAAAAAAGACCGAAAACCGTCAACTTGTATCCAAAAAATAGCTTTTACCTTTTCACCTATACAAAATGGCAAAATTGCGCCAAGGCCATAGCGTAATACTCAAATCCTAATATCATTTATAGAAGATCACACGTTTTATGACATAAACACTTGTTTAAGAATCTTCAGTAATTCTTGTAGAACCGTGACTATAGGTGTGTAGTTTGTCGAATGGCAAAATACACACCTATTGTCACGAACAGGAAATTCTAATGAAGTCATCTGTTGAAACTAAAAATCTGCACAACCTACTGGTACAACCTAATGTTTAGGACAGAAGCCAAGACAAAACAAGTCATTATCCATCATGAAGCTTAAATGTTAACATAGCTTAAAATATCGTCAATATATACTGTATTCACCTCGAGATTATGTGAAAGAGGCTTATTTAACAATGAAATAGTCTCATATATAAGCTTCATATATTAAAGCTATATATATATACAAGAAAAATAATTTAACATCCAAAATATTCATGTATAGTTTAGATACTCTTCTGTTACAGAAATCGGAGTCAGAAATATATGTATGCACGTCTGTATGTATGTGCGTATATGTGTGTATGTATATATATACATGCATATATGAATACACATACATGCATATATGAATACATACATTTTTGAAACCGCTACTGATAACAGAAGAGTACTAAAGTTTAAATCAGATTTTGAGATTACTTTTAATTTTAAATGAAAGAAAAAATTTAAAATGTATAATAAATTTTTAAGATATTAGGTTACGTATACAAGACTAGGTTTCTCAGAAGATTATACAAGGAATAAATCAGTTTGTAGTCAGTGTCAGTACGTTATTTTAAACCTAATAACCTCAGACACCTAATAATAAATACAAGAATAGCCAGAAAAGAACATCATTTTAATTTGAAGCATTTCTTTAGTAGTTGCTTAGGCAACGAAATGATAGAATTGATTGGAACTTTTGTTACGTAACCTACACGAAAGGTCAATAGTTCAAACTGGCCGATGAAACTCTTAGGCATAAAATAAGAGCAAGAGAGAGTAAAGCTTGACTTGGAAGTAAACAAGAGTGAATTACTTGCAAAACACGAAATTTTGTCATCGTAATTGTATTCTTTACTTTTCAATCCGATCAACGTAAAAACAAAACAAAAGGAAAAGAACATATGTTCTTAAAATTATGCTTAAGTGTGATATTTCCGTCTCTAAACAAAGAAATTTCACACACTTCTCTTCAAATACAATTTTTTACTAAGGTTTCGTTAACAATTTCATTTGTACTTAAAGGGTCTCTTCAGAAGCTGCCGGATCGATTCTTACTATCTCCTTCAGGCGCTTTATCGGGATACTTTGTAATTAACTGTTTGACTTGATTTGGGATTATTTATAAATGGAAGTGTAAATTATGGCCTTCATGCGCCAGCAGTATTTTAAATTAACGTGATAAGGCTCCCAGCTGTAGATAATAAAATCCTTTCATTAACGTTAAATAATGTCAGGTATCTTAATGGACTGATCTTTTTTAATTCTCACTTTGGATTTGAAAAGGTTTTAAAATTTACTTCTTATTGGTTTAATTAAATTTACAAAGAAATCAAGAACCTAAATAAGCATTTTAATTGGTACATAAACAGCAACCTGCTTTAATTGCAACGTGTTAGTGTTTTATTAAAATGTGTATTTAGATTAGAAATTTTTAGCGTTGTGAAAGAAATTCTTTATTTACGAATTACTTATCTATAATTTACCTAATTTATTTACCAATAATTCTGTTGTTGCTGTCGTTACTTATGTTCATTTGTCTGACATATAGTCAGCTCAAGCCCACGCAATTCCTCGTGGCAAGGAGCGCAAGATTACGCCTGTTATTGTTAGATTACGCCTTGAGCACCTAACAGATGACATTGCGATTTGGCCAATTTTCATGGAGAGCACCCCGGGGGTGGGAGGAACGAGTGCGAAAGTCTCCCATCCCTCTCCTCTTCCACCAAACCACACCAAACCTTCCACCATACTTTCAGCTAGCCGCATATTTAAATTGCCGCCATGCGGCACTGACACTATACATTTATAAACACCCATGCCTTCTCCGGGATTCGAACCCTGGCCCTTCGGCACGGCAGCCATTGACGCTAGCCACTATATCGGTTGGGCGGCATTCTTCAGTTCTTCAATTTGCCAATTATTCTGTTTCATAATGAATTATTAACCCTGTTACATAAATAAATATTATAATGCGCTGTTCTAAAGTATGATAAAATTTAGATTATTTTTTTCGAGTTACCTTATATGATGGACCTTTAGCTATAAACCAAAATCAACTATTTTATTAGATAAACTTGATTTGTTCCACCTGGATTTCATTATGTTAAATTTAAAATCAATTTTAAATGGCATATCCACACTGTCAACATTTATAAAGTTCCTTAGCGATTTTCTGACTGTGATTTTCCAATCGACAATATTTAGTGCACAATGAGAATAAGTGGGGTTTCGATTGAAGTTCTTGGCGAAAGAGTATCTGGTTCATTTCTAATTCTCAGCCAGTTTCTCACTCTCAGCCGGAGGGTGGGGACACTTTGTGACTGACAGAGGTAAGCAGGTATACGTCCCGCATCCTCTTCTGACTAGAAGCAGTAACTCCATAGACATACATGGGACCACCCTTCGGTAGTTTAGAGGACTACAAATATGCTGAGTTTGTTTAAATTTGCGGTTTGTTGTTCATTGAAATTCTATCTATCGCTTTTTATTTCAATAAGTGTTTAGACTTCGCGAAGAATACGCTGCAGTTCTGCATTGCAGAATACATGCTTTTATCCTAACTTCTCAGTGAGCAGAAGTCCCAGACCTGGCAGATGTCCTGTCCCAAGGTTGCAATCGTGATGAAAGTTTCACATATATTGCCCACAGTCACACCTTTTTGTATAATAAAGCATCTGTGAATATCCATATTACTGAAGCACTAACGTAAGTGAGCGGCGCTGGTGAGAGGGCATTGAGAGACGTAATTATCTGAGGAGCCTTCTGCTCCGCTAGAAGCACGTTGAAGTTTCAGAAATGCTAATTCGAGGGAAATAAAAAGGAAACGGCCAACGTTTCCGTGGCCAACGACAAAATTGGTGATTTGTGGCTTCAGACACGTGTCTTTAAAGGTTGGCTTTCGGGACGAAATCATGTGTACGTCATCGGATATCACTTAAGCTCCATTCCCGTTGCCATTGCCGGGTGGCCTTTTGCCAGTAACAATACATAGGCTTTTATCAAGTTTTTTGCTAAAACAACGTCATCTGGATGCAAGGATCGCCAGTTACTGACAAGCTTGCCAAACTCGGAGCCAACCTGTACCTCGTTATGTATATATATTTAAATTTTTTTAATTTTTATTTTTTTATTTTATTTTCTGTGTTAATAAAAATGTGTCTACAAAAGGACCTTAATATTTACTGAGTTTGTTTGTAGAAGTTTAACTTTCTGTACTAATACTACTGTGTTTGACGTTTCGCAATATATGTTTTTAAAACTCTCTAAAGTCTGCAAAATGATGTCTTCGTTGAGTGTGTTTGTAATGTGTACTATACTAAGTGTATGTTCTAATGTAAGGTAATTTGATTTGGGTATCTGAAATAATGTTATAATTGCACTGAGGTGACAAAACACATGGGATGCCTCCTAATATCGTGTTTGACCTCATCTTGCCCGGCGCAGTGCAACAACTCGATGTGGCATGGACTCAACAAGTTGTTGGATGTCCCCTTCAGAAATATTGAGCCATGTTGCCTCTATCAATGTCCATAATTGGAAGTGTTGCCGGTGCAGGATTTGGTACATGAACTGATCTCTCGATTATGTATCATACATCAGGCAATCTAGGTGCCTAAATTATTCACGGAAACTGTCCAGAATGTTCTTCAAACCAATTGTGACCAGTTGTAACCTTATGACATGGCGCATTGTCATCCAAAAAATCTTCTTCATTGTTTGGGTATGTGAAGTCCATGAATGGTTACAAGTGATCTCCAGGTAGTTGCGCATAATCATTTCTAGTCAATGATCGGTTCAGTTGGACCACAGTAGCCATGCTATGCCATGGAAAAACAGACCAGACAAATTATGTAGCCACCACCAACTTGTTGCCTTGTTCACAACTTGGATCCATGGCTTCGTAATGTCTGCACCACACTCGAACCCTATCATCAGCTTTTAGCAACTGAAATCGTGACTCATCTGACCAAGCCAAGGTTTTCCAGTCGTCTAGGGTTCAGCCGATATGGTCACGAGCCCACGAGAGGCACTGCAGTTGATATACTTCTGTCAGTAAAGACACTCGACATGGTCGTCTGCTATCATAGCCTATTAAAGCCAAATTTCTCCCCACTGTCCTATCAGACACGTTCCTCCTAAGTCCCACAATGATTTCAGAGGTTATTTCACACAATGTTGCTTATCTCTTAACAGTGATAATTCTACGCACACGTCTCCGGTCTTGGTCTTTAAGTACAGGTGGTCGGCCACTGCACTGTTCTTATGGGAGGTTATGCTTGAAATTAGGTATTCTTGGCACACTCTTGACACTGCGGATCTCGAAATTTTGAATTCCCTAACGATTTTCGAAATCGAATGTCCCATGCGTCTAGCTTCAACTACCATTCTTCATTCAAATTCTGTTAATTCCCGTTGTGCGTCCCTAATCCCATCATAAATCTTTTCACATCAGTAACGTAAATGGAAATGAAAGCCCTGCCCATGCACTGGCCATTTATATATTTGTGCGCGATACTACTGAGATCTGTGTAATTGAATATTATTATACCATGACTTTTGTCACTTCAATGTATGTAAATATGACAATTATTTCCTGAGCTACAATGGCATTAATATCTTACAATGTTATGTGACGCATCTTCTAATGCTAGCTATGCGAGGACTCGAGACAATACCACCTAATCTTTTAGTAGAATGATGGTGACTTCATCTCCATCAAATCTGTCTAATTAAGATACACCGCAGTCACTTTAATTTCCCTTTATTTCAATAGTACTTAATGCATTAGATAAGATTTAATTTTCAGCAAATGTTTTCTATATATTTTTTCCTTCAGCATATTAAATAGTTTTATGTTACTGATCAATAACTTGAATCTCAGTTACCAGGCTATTTTGATTTTTTATGTATTCAAAAAACGTAAGTTATTGAATCGAATATCCGTAAAAAATTATGTTATTTTAAATTAGGAAAACAAAATGTATAAAATTGAAGAATAAAAAAATAAAACTTTGTATTTTTCTCAACATATCGTTACTGTGGCATTATTCTGGAACAACGACTAATAATCTTCAAAAAATGTGTCTAAAGAAGAAAGAATGTGGAACACAGACACATTTAAATTTCTAATATAAAAAATATAGAAAAGATAATAGGTTAAATAAAATAAAGGAAATGTACATTTCCTTTATTTTATTTAACCTATTATTTTATGTTTTGGATCATTACTATCACTTCTTCCTTCTGTTTTCTCTCCAGAATACACATTAGTTCTCGGATATCTATAGCGAAGGTTTTAGATTGTACGACACTGCGTATTCTGCCTCTCGAGAGCACAATGCTAGCTTCCTACATCAGATACGATTTGTAGTCTTCAGCCTTGTATTGTATTTGCCGATAACGAATTTTCACGCTGGTTAACTGAAGGCAACTTCGAGTTAAACTGATTTGTGTAAACTCAGGCTATGAGTTTACTTGAATTTAAATTTGTATTTGATTGTTCATTTAAGTTACTTCGCTCTAAGTGCTGGTTGAACTTGTAATCACCAAGTGCTCATTCTGATCTTTTTAGTTTTAAATAAAAAGGTTAAGAAGTATTTTCTCCTTCCTTTTCTCCCACTTGAGGCGTTTTAGAGAGGTTCGGAGTTCGAATACCAGCGAAGGCGTTGAGAATTCTTCAGTTTTCTGGTATTGAAAAAATTCTAAAATACTCTAATAACCCTACACTGGCGTACGAACTAAAAGGTGGTGGACAATAAATCGTCAACACCAGAATTTGGCGATTGGGTCTCCTCATCCCCAGTCGTCCTCTAAAAGGGGGGATATATAAGGTACTTCCTCCCTCTTTTCAGCATGCCTCAGTCGTGTAACCGAAAAAATACTCAACGCGTGTCCGTAAGTTCGAATACGGGCAAGGATCATATTTTTCTCGTCTCTAGCATCAGAAAAAGCAATGAGTCTACAAGGCCTACATCTTTCTAAAAATTCTGCTGTTATTTTAGACTTAGCGATAATTCGCTTGATATATAAAGCTTATTCACATTTAAATGACTACAAAATGTACAAAGAGTTATAACCTACTCTCTTGTGCAAACGCTAGAAACTTCAGCTAGGTATCCATTCATTGATGTCTAGGGATGATTTCGGATATTGGTATAAAAAAATTATAAATTAAGAAAAATAAAGAAGCAAATTTATAAATTAAGATATAAGTTTCTATCTGTATTTCTTAAATGCAATTTATTAGCTAGTATTATAAATGTAGTTGTCAAACATAAATAGCGCATTTCAAAGAATGTGTAATATTTGTTTTTTGTTAAAAACAAATACCTGGATTAAATTTTTGGGAAGAATTGCTACATTCTATTAAGTATATTGTATCAAAATGAAAGTCTAGTGCAAATTACATAACTCTTTTAAATACTATGACAATTTCATAGAAAATAAAAACACTTAAAGCATTAAAGTTCAGCAAAGGTAAATATTTTATTTGACAATATTTAATATTTTCAATGAAGCGCTCTTACGCAAGAAAGAGAAGTGTAACGCAGATAACGAGGGAAAACGCTTGATAAAATATTATATTTTAATACATCTGTTAGTTAGAGAAACAGGTGGTTTACAAATTCTGGTCTCCTATTCATTTTTACATTCTTATACAAAATCGAGAGAATAATGTAACAGCAAAAAATTTCAGCTATCAGTTTCTACGAAAATATCCATTTTGACCACTCTCGAATTTGAATATACATTTGAATAATGTTTTTGCTTGACATTTGCATGAACGGACACAATAAAAGACCCTTTTCTGAAAAACGGATTGTAAACAGAATTTAAAATGAATTCAGAAGAGATTTTTTCATAATGTCTGTTACATACGTACGTATGTATCAGAACACTTTATATATAGTGCCTCGCATAGCTCAGAAACGAATAGCTTCAGAAATTGAAATCTTTTATATGGGATTTCTACAACATGTAACTGTCCACCTATGTATATATATATATACACCCACTCTGCTACCTGGCTCGGAGAGTTCAGTTTTTTTATTCTTATATGTTAGTAAATTGCGAAATTTACGCTTTAAACTGATTGAATTATGTTATTCATATCTTCCGGTTAAGGGTTTTCTGCTATTATTTAATCTGCATGCAATTGTAGTATTGTCCACAGTGTAAAAGTTGCTTAAGAGGATATTAAGACTACATAGGTCACCATTTAGTTACACTTGAACCTCTTAGTAGAAGAGTGAATTAAGTCAGTCAGTGCACCAACTTCAATATCTTTTGCTGAGTGTGACGAAAAGTAAACTTTAAATTTTGTCCAACGAAAAATCTGCCTTCCTACTCGCTAGCCGTATTTCTTGTTTTTGTATAGTATACAAAAACAAGTAATATTTGTTTTTGTACACAACTTGAATTTAAATTTAATTTAATTTAAATTCTATACTAATTTAAATTGTAAAGATTGTTCTTAAACTGTTTTAACTGTATTTGGTATTTTGTATTTTCCGTACTTTAGAATTTTTAATGAAGATGTTTTGAGTTTTTATATATTTTTGCCTTGCCGTGAAGTAAGAACTGAATTAATTGACTAAGAAATATGTTTCTAATGAAATTCGAGGAACCGTGTTTAAATGAAGTGCAACAAAAATGTGCGTACAATTTAATAGGCCGTACAAGGAAGTCATGTGGTGTCCATGTCAGATTTTTAATAAACTAATCAGAAAGAAGATAAATTTAAAACTTGCAAATTTTGCAATGTTTCAGACTGACACAAAACAGCTTAGACTCCTTTAAAACTGAATTAATCCTTTACCAACCTTATGGAAAAAATGTTAATGGTATACTTTACAGACGATCCAGTACTGCTTATCTAATGCGCATCGCTATTCGGAAACATTCTCATCTGTCCGAAACAGACTGGCGACAGTATTTTCTGCTAATATGAAACACGTATTTCCTCGAATTTCATTAGAGCTGAACTTCTCATTCAATTAATTCAGTTCTCACTTCGCGGAAAGGCAAAAATTCATGAAAACTCAAAATATCTTCCCTAAAAATTTAAAAATATAGAAAAACATAAAACACCAAATACAGTTAACAAAAATTTTAAAAATACCATTTCTGCAATTAAAATTACAGTTCCTATACAAAAACATTCAGCCAGCGGGAAAGAGGACAGATTTTTCGGTGCCCAAAACTGAAAGTTTAATTTGGTCTCACTCGGTAAAAAAACACTGAAGGCAAAAAAACTGATTCAATTTGTTGTGGACTCTATGCTGAGTGAATATGTGCGGTAATTTAATAACTTAAATGATAATTCCGGAATGGATTAAGCATAATTTAATAAGCAGTAATAGAAGAAGACGTTATCTTTGTTATTGCTAAGCTTAGTTTCTCTAGATTGGCAACAAATCCACTAATCTGCTAAGTTTCAAATGTAAACAAATATGGCTGCTATGGGAAAACAGTTAGGCTTAACCCCAATTAAACAACTTTTAAATTGTTGATAATTCTACAACTATAACATGCAGGTTAACTAAAGGCATAACAACCTTAACCGGAAGATACGAACAACATAATTCAATCATTTGTAAAGCAGAAAATGCATAATTTACAAACATATAAGGCTAAAGAAACTGAGCTTACTCAGCCGAATAACAGAATGGATGTATATATATATATATATATATATATATATATAAGTAAAATTTCAACTTTCTGAGGCTATTCGGTTTTGAGTTATGTCAGATACAAACATACATACGTAGGTACGTACATACAGATGCCACGAAAAGAATCTCTTCTGAATCCATTTTAAATCAGTTTCATAATTCGTTTGGTTAAAACGATTCCTTTATTCTGTCGTTATGTACAGATGTCATGCAAAAACATCGTTAAATTGCATTCGACAGCGATCAAAATGGATATTTTCGTTGAAATATGATAATCGAAATTTTTGCGATTAGCATACTTCCTTTTTACTTCGTACAAGGAAGTAGAAATGGATTAAACGTGTTTTATCACTTCGTTTTAAATATCACATGTAAATGAAAATAATTTCAGATTTATTATTTAGCTTTGAAGCGTTGTTGTAGTATGATACTTTCATAACTGATTATAAAATATATAACGACTAGAACTAGAAATGTATTCGACGATTATAATTAACAATATTATAATTATCCTTTTCACTCATTTCAATACCCTGCAGTGTATTTACAAATGATTCTTTTTATTTTAAATTTGTAATATATTAAGACAGAATAGAAACACGCCGAAGTAAAACAAAACTAAAGCAAGATCCTTGTGTTTGGCGTCTCTGTCAAACAAAAGGAACGTTAGTCCCGAATGTGATACTAGTCTCGAAACTGCATTTAATGAAATTAAATAATGAAGAATTTGCATGAAAGTAGGTATGTCTCTCGCAATGGTACAACAACGGTATCTAGAGTCATCAAATTTTGAATAACGTAATCCTCCACTCAAACAGGGGCATCTAGAAGACCCATATGCTGTTTTTAAATAGTTTCTGATTTTGCTGTTGAGTTGAATTTTATGTGGCCTAAGCGCCAAGAACGTGAAATTTAATAAATACAGTGAACACACGAAACATTAATATTAAAAAGACAAAAAATGTTTGGTAAAACCATCTTAGTAAGAAAACTAAATATTGATATGATGAACCCAGAAGAGACTGGGGAAAAAATTGAAAATTGATGCGGACACTTGATGCTGCATCCGGAATTCTAAATGTATACCCAGACGTATACTGCTACTCTGCTTTCAAAATTTTTGTAATTTTGCTGTTGAATTGTATATGACGTAAGTGCGAAGAAAATGACGCTAAATAAAATGCAAAAAGGCAAAGAAAAATTGGGTTAATAAAAATCATCACAGCGAGAGAAAGGCTGATAAGTAATGTAGTGTTAAGAGTAAGTCAAAATACTCATTAATGTTCAGATGGGTAACGCCTAATAATTTTATGTCTAAGCAAAGTATTTTGCTATGCAATTTAAAAAACATGAAGAATTAAGTTTTCAAATTATCACCAGAACCATATTTATATAACATTGGCTACTTTTTTCATTACATTTACTTTCAGGAAAACAAATGTATTCGATAAAGGCCAAGAAACATGAACTTAGTTTTTCCTTTTACAAACGTAAAAATCCATATTCATTTACTGAAAGTATTCGAATTATAGGCTCAAAAACAGAAATAGTCTATGCTTGCTTTTGAGTATTATTTGTTTTTGCTAACAACGATAATTCAACTGTATGAAATATAAGGTTTACCCACTGGAAATTTTACTTTGCGAAACTGCAGTTACATAGGGAAAGACAGTTACATAGGGAAAGAAAAGGTTTATTTTCTTAGTCAGGTCTGATGTACCAGAAATTTTTGAGTCGCGTAGATAGGCGTCTTTTAGAGAAGAGAAATGGGGAAAAGGAAAAAGAAGTCGGGCGGATGCTTTTATGTACATCATTATTGATTTTTTTCGATCTAGTGAAAAAAATTTGGAGAAGATGACGTTTTTTCAGAACCAGTTACGCAAATTCTGCATAAGAAGGAAAAAATGTTGTTATGGAGTTCCTGGAACAAACTTCGATATATGTCAAACAGAGTTTTTGCATTTTGTAGCTAGAGTTTCCGAAAATTCTAAACATTCAAAAATGATCAGACGCTTTAAGAAATTCAAATTGACGTATACTTCGGAACTATGTGAAGTAAATCCGAAGAATAAACCTAGATATACTGCAGAATAAACCGGTGTTTATACAGATTTTCTGCAGTATAAATCCTATTTAATAAACTAATATATGTAATGTGAATTATGAAGCGTTGTAATTAATAAAAAGTATGCAAAGAAATTGAACGCAAAATTAACCAGAACTTACGGTCTGTTAGATATATTTCAGAGCAAAAAGGCTGAAACAAGTGCAATGCCTTCGCTTGAAATCGAATGTTTAGAGCTTCCATTAGTAGCCTGATGTGATTTCCAATTTTATCCCGAAAGTGAGTGGTGAGGTGGAAAGAACGCTTACTGAATTCATATTTGATATTAAGAGACGTTTGATATTTAAAATCGCTTATGAAAAGTCAAAGGAATGAGTTTAGAGAAATATTTTCTGAAATCATTCTTAAAAAGAATTTGATTTCAGAGATTTGTTTCAATGGGAAATTATATAAACTTATATCTGTATATAAAACAATGCAGAGAAGCTAAAATTAATAATTACTATGCAGCTGAAAAGTGTATGTATACGTGTGTGTTTGTATGTGTGATATTTTAAGTGCGCAGACGAAACTGGTACTTGTAGCAGCTCTCGTCATGGCTGAGAAAACAGTAGTGGCTGAGGGTTAAGGCATACAGAGGAATATAAAAAAAAAACGGGAACGGGATTTCGATTTCACAAATATCAAATCATCTTGATAGACATTTTAAGATAATTTGATATACACTGGTTTTAAAAGTAAGCATCGTAGACAACATACAAGTAGCGGGGATATGTTAGCAGGGTAGAAATTACTAAAATGTTTGATGTAATTGCTCGCGAAGCCGCATTTATACTACCTAGGTGCATAAGCAAATATGTAAGATAAAAAATATACATGTAAGATATGTGAGACATATGTAAGATAAAAAATACAGCTTTAGAAGCTGTATGAATTCAAAATTGACGTTATATAATGAAACAAATAGCTCAAAAAATAAATTTAGTTTCATATTTTATTTCTCTTGTGAAAAGTGTATCGAAATCCGTAGGTTTTCGCTAAACTCGATGTCTGGATTTTACAGTTAGATCTCGACATTAGGGCATATTTACTCTACGAAAGAGAAAAATTCTTTATTTTCAACAGTAAATGTAATCTTTGCCGAGCGTAATTTGCCCCGAATACTTCATTTCTTAGTATTGGTTTTACGCGCTTTTCAAAACATACATAGAAATAAATGCTAGATGGAAGTTATGTAAACATTAGATCAGCTTTCAAACGTAAGATTAAATAAATGATCAGTAAAAAAAAATTTATTGAAATGCACTTCGAAAGAGAAGAATTGGAAAGCACATTTTAAAACTGACTCAAAAGCAATCTCTTTTACTATTTTGCATATGCGGTCTAAGATTTACTTGCAGAGTAACTAAACAAATACACATGCAGCTTTTATTTGCTAGAATTAAATAATTTGCAGTTAATTAAAACTTTGAATATTTTCATAAATGAAATCTCATGCGTACACATGTCTTTCATGCATGGTCAAATAATTATTCACAGCTTTTTGCTGCATATCATCTAAGCTTATTTTCTCTAATTAATCTAACTTAATTCGCAAATCCCTAAAGGAAATTGAAAATGATATCAAAAATTGGAAGTTTAAGGAATTAAATATCCCGGTCAGGTTTGTCGTATGGTAGTCAAATTACTTACAATTTTTATTTTTCATAACGAGTATAAAACTTTCCCAAATATAAGTATTTGAAAAGAGAGAGCGCGTTAAATGTTATACTTCGTTATTTGTTGAAAATTCAGTCTTGTTTTAACTTGGCATTGCCAAACATGAATATTTTCGTCATTTAAGACACATTTAAAACATGTATTTGGAAGTATATGACTATGACCAACGATTGCAAAAATAAAATTCAAATGAAGTCTATTTTTAAGCTACGTGTGGTATTGCTGATTCCAATAGTAAAGGGAGGTGTACAACTAGATGTTTTAAAGGTCCCATATACAAAATTTCATGATCTACGTATAATCACTTTTGGGTTATGGGAGATAATGCATAACTACATAAATCAAGAAAGCATCCCCTTAGTATCCATTTTAAGTCCATTTTACAATCCTTTAAAAAAAGTCCGTTATTCTTTCCGTACATACAAACATCTTGCAAAAAATTATCCCAATGGATTCCAGAAATGTCAAACGGATATTTTATTCTAATAATGATGCTTGAATATTTTTCACGATTAAAGTATCCCTTTTACTTTGTAGATTCATTAGATGTTTTTTGAAGTAGGAAACGTGAAAATGTGCAATGACCTCTATGGGACGCGAACGCTGGATCTCTGGAATACGCGTCGAGTATGCTTCAATTACACCAAGAAGGCATGCAGAAAGGAGGGAGGAAATACTTTATAATTTCTTACAAGGAAGCAAAAAAATCCAATTTGCAGCTTGCAGAAGTGTAACAACCTTTAAACAATGCAATTTGAGATAGGCTATTACTGACCAACTAGATACTGAAAACAAATAAAGTACTCTATAAGAACAAAATAAAATATGTATATATATACACACATATATAAATAAAAAATAGAGAAACGAAATTATCAGAAGTAAAGAAACGCAAAAAGAAAATGATTCTTGAAATCTTCAAGGCAGCTCATTTTAAGAATTAAGGAACAATACTGAGAGGATTAAATAACATGAAAATGAAATAAATAAATAAATAAATAAAAATCAGAAAGAGCGTTTTTGGAACATGAAATGAGAACATAAAAAAATATTTAAAATGAAACGAAAACTGTTTATGTTTCACAACTTACCAAAAATTAATAAATTTTCCTGAAACAATGTCGAAAGTAAATAAAAAAAATACCATTTAAATATTTTAGTACGGAAAAAAAATTAAAAAAACATGAAAATGAACATATAAAGAGTAAATAATAGATTCATCCAGTAAAATAAGGTAACGTATCACTGAAATAACTATCCAACAATTAGCCTGCATCTGTAAAATTAATAATTTATTTATGTCTGTGGTTTGGCAATCGCGATCTCACAACTTACTAGCCAACAGATACAATTAATTGGATACCTGCATTGCATTTACTGATATTTTTGAAATAACTATCTATATAACCTAATTTGGCACTTCATTTAACTTAATTAGTTTATGAGGTATTTCTCCCGCCTTCTTAGCATGTGTTCGTGGTGCAGCGGTCAGCACGGTGGACGCGTATTCCAGAGGTCTGTGATTCGAATCCCGGAGAGGGCATTGCTCATTTTTCACATCTCCTGTTTCGAAATAACCTAATGTCTTTACAGCTTCTCTCGAAATAAGAAAGGTGGTGGATGATAATTCTCCATCACCGGGATTTGGGCGATTGGGTACTCTGAACTCCAGTCGCCCTTTAAAAGGGGAAGTATATAAAGTATTTCTCCTGCCTTCTTCGCATGCCTTCGTGGTGTAGCGGTCACGCTAAGCGCGTATTCCAGAAGTCCGTGGTTCTAGTTCCAGCGAAGGCGTTGCTCATTTTTCATCTCTTCTGCTTTCAAAAAATACCTAATTCCTCTAAAAGTTATTAAGATGGATAATGCATTGAACATTTCGTTGATTTATTTAATAGTAATGTGATTACGCTTTAGCAATAGGTTGGGTAAAAGGAAGTTTTAATGTAACTCTATGTATGCCCTGCAACAGCGATTCTAAATGTCTAATGCTAGCATTGTTATGAAGTTTGTCTATAGATAGATGATTTTGGTGGAAATATATGTGAAATTGCTGTATTTTTCTGTGCAATGTCCCCCTACTGAACTACCAGTGTTAAGCGACTTTGCACTATGCTATCGGTGGGTCTGGATCTTCCAGAAACTTGTGAGTTCAAGCAAATATGAATACGCGGTTACAATTAACACAAGTAAAACATATTTCTTTCCAGAAAACTTAAATTCAACCATATGATCAAATAACGAGTGCAGAAAGACCTCATAAGCCAATGCTTTCTAATAGTACTCTAAATACTATTAGAAAGCATTGGCTGTATGTAATAAACACTATCCTTATTCGTTTACGCATTTCCTATTGGTGACACAGTCCATTCCTGTTTAATATTTACCTATGCGAGTGGGTAGTAAATGTTGATTTTCCTTAGGTAGAAGACGCCACCCTCCTCTACAGTAATTAGATTATAGTAATCATTAAGCATATTGTTGGGATTCAAATATTTGTCAGTTATCTTCCAACTGCTAGTTGGACGCTTTACTAATTTACACTATGAGAGTACGCGCAGAGGCAATGAGATAGTTCCTTGCATTTTTTCCCAATTAAAAGGAAACTGTGAACAGACGTGAGAACCAGTTGATTAAATCCGAGTAGTGAAAAGTTGGCACTACAAGCCTACACAAACTATGGATATTCTGCTTGCCATCAGGGATGCTAACCACTTGATTCCCAAGAGAACGCATGGAGATATGCAATAATTCATTATAATATTACTCAATGCTTTCTCGCAAAGAACCTGGCTCTAAACGTTCAGCAAATAATGGCTTCTCCAGTTAAATTTTTGAAAGATATGCAGCTTTTAACCACGTTATGATATTCTAATTATTTGCTTTCTTGAGTTCAGTTTTCTTAAATTTTGGGATGTCATTGTTAAGAAAACTCAGCAGACAAATTTTAGCTTTATTTTAATCGAGTAGGGTACAGAAAGTTTCCATTGTGGGACTAAAATTGACTAAAATTAAGGGGAAAATAATAATATCATCATTGCTGAGCAGTAACATTAGCATTTTCTTAAACCTTAATTTTCCTAGTTGGTGATCAGTTACGCTAGCTACTTTTATCTATGCAACTGAAAACATATATGATGTTTGTTTTTTTTTTTGTTAAACTGAAAAATCAGCCAATAAACGAGATTCATTCTAAAAGCCTCAAAGTGCTAAAAGTACCATTTCGATTTTTTCTCCTTTTTTTTACCTTAGTTCAAGACAGTTGAGTCTTACGCTCTGATAGCCTAATCCGGCCAATACAGAAGTAACGAAGCAAATAGAAAGAAAGAATAGAATGAACTGAAATAAAAATGGTGAAAAAAACTAACTGATTGGAAAGATTAACTCAACGTGATATAAAAAAAACGACAGAAACGAATTTCCCGAAATCGTTCTTAGAAACTAATAATGTGCCTACTCAAGTTTGAATCTATGAGATACTTTAAAGAAAGGGTGATGTTTTATTTGCACCATATATTTTGTTTCCGACCGTTTTTGTAGCTGATGTGAACCGTTTACGGAAATAATTTGGTTCGACTGTTTTTTTTTTTTTTCAAATTCCCGGAAATTTAATTCATACGCAATTTGTTCAAAACAATTTTGAAATTATTTTTAACATTTTTTTATATATAATTTCATCATAGTGTTAACAGTTAAGATTTCTATTTATAAGATATGATCCCTTTTAAAATTAAAAAATCGCTAATATGATTAAAATTATGTGCTAATAAAAATAATTTTTATAATCTGCTTAACTAAAATGATGAACAAGATAAAATTGAATTAATTGCATTGTTTCCAATTCTGTTCTTTTTGCTTTTACTTTCTCACCGAGCTTCAACATAATGGAAATTACGTAGAGTTTAATAGCGTGTAGCGTATATTTAGAGAGATTATTTCGACAGTAAGTAATAGCTTTTTATGTAACCAGTGAACTATACCCTGTCTGCTCACTGTACAGCCTGTGATGCTGACTTTATTGTTGCAATGTATAAATAATTGGTTGGTGAGATATAAGAGTTTCCGAACTGAAACTTGTAGCATATTTAACGGTATGTGTTGTTTAACGTAAATATTTGATTTAAATTTACACTTTGTAAATGGTGGTTAACGATAATTCTTAATTCATTGAAATAATGTTTGAAATCTGTCTCCAGACTAGTTTAATTGTGATCTTGTTTGTCCGTGTAAGATACGTTTGGGATATATAAAAAGAATTAAAGCTCATCAAAATTATACTATAGTTAAAACATTCATTTCCTATTTTATCATAACTAAGGTTTTAAGTTTTGTATTCCCTCAGAGAAAAATATGTATTCTATAATCAAAACAAGCAGTATCAGTATGTAAAACACAATATAGTAAAGTGTAAAACAAACAAAAATTTAGGGAATGAATCAAGTATCCATATTTTTTGATAGATTATGTCAATTATAATTTGTTTACTAGCTAAGTTACGAAAGCAGAAGCACTGAAGATTTCGATAAGTTACAAACGTACTTTGCAGTACGTTTCAAAGAAACATTTTCCATACTTCTGAACAGCTGCTATTTGATTTTCAACTAGAAAATGTTGCATAACACACTGTTACGAACTATTTATGTATGTAAATTATTTTAGTGAAATTATAATTAAAAATGTTGAATCTTTTGTATAATGTAGCACGAAATGCTTGAAAGAGATGAAGCCCTGTCGGAAAAATAAGATTACAAGGGACAAGCCTGTTTAACATTGAATAAATTACTATCTCACTAAATTGGCGAGATATCGCCAAACTTGACGAATATTTTGGCCCGGTCCCTGTATAACTACAAATGGCATTGTAGTTTGTCCCTGTGTTGTAACTGTAACTGTGTAAATTTAACAATATACATCTTCTAGTAATTTCAAGAAATGGAAGGTACTAGAGATATGCCGCCATGGGTAAAACTCTATAGGACAGGGCAGAGCATCTGCTTTTAGTTTCTCAGTTCATTTTAGTTTCTCAGTTTTCAGTTTTCTCAGTTGTCGACTACGAAATATTGAGAAATCTCCATGTGCGCTTTTTAGTTGTGCATGTGGGCTCTTTAGATTCGCTTTGCATAGCATAATGAATCATTTGTAAGCATTATTGGCGATTTCAATGAAAAACCAACTGTACCTACGCCAGTATTCGAACCATTGATCTCTCAGTTGTTAACTTGACATACTAATCACTTCCACCATGAAAGAAGGCACGAGGTAATACCATAAATCCTTACATTCTACTTGACTTGGACAAAGAGACAAGACCCAGTGGATGAAATCTGTTGGTGACGAGTGACAGTTTACCGTATTTTATTTCAAGCGCTACGTTAAAAATCATCAGCCATTTCAAACTAGAAAACGTATAAGAATTAATTAGTAGCGTCATCGGGATTTCCATTACGGATTTTGTAGTTGCTGGCTGGAAATGTAAACGTCTCAACGCAAGAGATCACGCACGGAAGGGTGTGGGAGATGAAATAATTTTTACGCATTTAGAAACAAAATTCTTTTTGATAACATTTTCATCCCCTTTTGAAACTATTCAAGAGACATATTTTTCGATAGAAATATTATTGTTAAAACAGCAGTCTTTAATCAGTAATTCTCCTACAATAAGCTTATACTTCTTTTATAGATCGTTGGCTTTTTTTGGGGGAAGCTAAGAGAGGGTAAAAGGAACGTCTTTTGCGAAGTCCTTCTGAGATAAAATTATCATTTCACTAACTGTTCTAATACTCTATTGCTGTTTCATTTCTGACACTCATAGCAGTAATATTACTTGCTGCATTTTATTAACTTCTGTGTCACATGAATCTCTATCACGAGATTCTACTGCCCAATAATTTCAGAGAATTATATAATTACATTATGAAAGTGCATACCTTAAGTGTTTATGGACAAGGTTTCGAAATGTACGTTTAGTAATGTTCTATGGAAAGGTAAATTTAACCAATAAAAACTACCTTTAATGCCACATGTATCGTCATTTCTCCAAAATTGTAGTTTATCCTAGTTTCATAGATATTAGCAAAAACGTTATGTTATTTTAATTTATTTTATGCTGTATATGTACATATTTCATTAAATTTTATGGTGTAAGGTATTTTCTCCCTCTTTCCAACATGCCTCCGTGTTGTAACGGTAGCACACTTGGCCCGTATTCGAGAGGCCAGGTTCGAGTTCCGGCGAGCGAATTGCGCACTTTTTCCGTCTCCTGTTTAAAAAAAACTAATGATTTTACAGTGACGTAGAAACTAAAAGGTGCTAAACAATATTTTGTCACCACTAGCATTTGGCGATTGGGTTCCCTAATCCCCAGTCGCCCTTTAAAAGGGGGAGTATATAAGGTGTCTTCTTCCTCCTTCCAACATGCCTTCGTGCTGTAACGGTAACAAGTTAGACGCGTATTCGAAATTTCCAGGTTCGAGTCCCTGAGGAGACATTGCTCATTTTTCGCATCTCCTGTCTCAAAAAAACCCTAATGGCTCTACAAAGGAAATACTATATTTCCTATGCGAGTTCCTGTAGCGTAAGATTTTACCTAATATATCTTACAATCGGAAAACTGGTTGTTCATTTTTCCCAATTTTCGATCTGAAAATCTTGTAGTTTCTATAGTGGCATCCGAAAAGGAATCTTACAATACAATCTAGATCTGGTAACTACTGATACCGAAAGAACAGATGCAAGGGGATGGGATAATCTCGGATAATAATTATTAAACTAATTAAAATCCATAAAATGTCTCAAAATAAAATAAAATAATCGATATAAATAATAATAAAATGAAATAATAAATAACATAGTAAATAACTATTACAATAACCTTTTTTAACTATTCAATAAATTATGAAGAAACTAATCCTAGCAAAGAAAAACCCTGAAATCTCAGGATATACATATTACTTAAAGCATGTTTGTTATAAAACAGGTTCTATAATAATCAACTATTTAAATTGCAGTAGACATTAATAAGTTGAATAATATTTTTATACTTACTCAATATATTGTACCTTACGCCAGAGGTCTCAAACTCGCAACCCCTCGTGGGCCGCATGCGCCACCAGAAGCAATTTTATGCGACTAGTGGATGCAGTTTACTTGTGTATTTGTTGTAAATACAACGTCGAAAGTTTTCATGTGGATACGATTATTCAAACAACTAAAACAGTCTGCGGAAGAGTTTGGAATTCTCAAGTTTATTGCATTGTTTGAAGAAACTGGAAGTGAGTATAGAGAAATTATTTGTATAGCAAGTACTTACATCGAGGATCTGTATTAAAACAGTTTTGGGATTTAATAAATGAAATCAAAATTGTAATGACGTTAAAACAAATAACTAAAACCACTGACAACTTATACAACGAGATATGATAACGGATTTCGCATTTTTTTATGACTGATTTATTTGTTTATGGCAAAGCACTCCAGAGCTGTCTGCCTAAATGGAGGGATGCCTTCGTGCAGGACTTTCTGAGGGAAACTGGCTCGTGTATACGTTACACATGGAGAAAACAACGAAAACGTCATACAGCCAGTCCGTTCACGGGATTCGAACCGAACTATTAGTGTTTAGAGATTTTACCGCTTAGCCGCTGGTGGGCATCTTCATGATTTAAAAAAAAATATTTAAATATCTCAACAAACAGCTGCAAGAAAAGAATAAATCTGTCATTCGCATGCATACATATATTAAATTCTTAAAGTTAAATTGGGATTATGAGAGTCACAAGTTGAATCAAAATAATTCATTTACCCTTCTTGCATCACAAAGATTTGCCTATAATTTCATATGAAAAATCTCAAAAATATGCAGGAAAAGTAGCGTTTTACGAGAAAAAAATTGAAGAAAAATGTAACGATTATAATAATCTGTTGTCAAATTATACATCACGTTCATTATCATTAAAATACCGAACGTGAGTCTGCCGGAAATCAGCAGAAAATTTACAAATGGAGCTAACTAATGTAGTGGTTTGACTCAAATCATATTCAAGTATATGATTAACTTTGAATCGTACTTTTCAAAAGATAAATATCCAGATTTCCGAAATGAGAATAAATGCTTTTTTCAGGTGTGCCTTTATATGTGATCACTGTTTTTTGCGTTTAAAATTAATATTTCTGAGAAAAAAGTATTATTGGCAGATACGTTTCTACAATACGTGACAGATACAGTTTTCAGTATTTTTTTCCAAGGCTACAAACTTCTTCAGAATCAAACTGCCGTCGAGTGTCAAGTTGGAGTAAGAAAGCAGAAGTTTATAATTGCTTACATGCAAATATCTGTATTTTTTCTGCATCTGTTGAAAAAAAATTATAAATAAAAGACAGAGGACTGTTATCACATATTCTCACATTTTGTTCCACTTCAAATGTTTTCTCAAGAAATTTGGAAAGTTTTCGTAAAATTTGCTAATCCAAAGTTGCGTTAGCCCAGAAGGGCTATTAGTCTCGAAACGACATTTTGTGTCGGATCACTAAAATGCGATGTATCACTTTTCCAATTCTTGCCACTATTAGCGCCCTGTATTATATTTAAAGAAACTAAATAATGAAGTATCTGCAGGAATTTATGTATGTTTCTTGCATTGTGAAAAATCAGCGGCCTCTAGAGTGTTAAATGTTGAATAACATGGGCCCCTATAGTCCAAAATTTGGAATATGGAATTTGTTCTATTGTCTATTTTATGTTTTCTAAAACTTTAACTAATTTTTAATTTTAAAATTCAACAATTTCAAAGCAAGCATTGGTAACACTGTAGGGAATGAAACATTTTATATGGCTGTTTATGGAGAATTCTAAACGTATGCCATTTTTAAATATTTTAAACTCAATGGGGCGTTAACCCAAATACTCTCGAAACATGCATGTGTCTGTAAATGAAAATAAGCCCGATGGGGCGGAATATTAAATCTGTTAAATCTTTTTTTTATTTTTAATTTAGGTATGTTATTTAGCGGCTAATTAAACATATTAGAATTTTTTTGAAATAAATGTCTGTTTGTAAATTTTAAATTTAGCTGTCTATACAATTGAATTTCGAAGTATAACCTACCAAAAGGAAATTCTTGCAAGTGCCAAAATTTAGATTTCAGAAGAAAAATAAATAATAATTTCTATTTGCTTATTACGCTTATATTAATATGACTTCTGTTATGTTTTGATAAATGTGTGTAAGGGATTTGACACCTAAAGGAAATAGAAAAAAAAAGTAATCGAAAGAAAAATTTCTCTCATAATCTCATAATTTTTGTTCAGGGAGAGATAGAAAAAACTAAGTTTGAGAAAAAAGAAGTAAATACTTTAAAGCGATAATATCCATACATTAGGATGCATGCAGAGAAATACACACACATACACACCTATATACATTGAAAAAGTCTTGCCCGTGAGCCCCTTCAGATTGGGCAATCGGCCTGTATGCAGTTTGATTTTAAACCACTCACTTACGAACGTAGAATATCCCTTTGACTGAATAGCTCGAAATATTCTCTAAAGGCTTAAAAGCATGCAAATAAAATTTATTAATTTGATATAATGTATTTAGTATTTCACACGTTGACTAATTCAAGTATTGCATTTATTCAACTCTTTTAATTAAATTTGATAAGTAACAGTACACACACGTAGCATATCCCATACAATTCATAATTTTCTTTCAAAGAGTGCATTAAATATATGAGAATTTTCCTTCAATAAACTTCATTTGATACTCGAGTATCTTTTGTCACTTGAAAGGAGTGATGCGTTTTTCTAAAGCTTAAGACATTTTTATTCTAACAGCATTTCAACCATTACGACTTACTTCAGATATGAATAGGTCCCTCTGTAACAGAGGCCCCTTTTTATTCCATTATCCTATCCTATATCTTTGAACAAGTAAAATTTCATCGTCGGTTTCTTTGCCAGCTTATGTATATATTCTTATTCGCCTGCGAAACGAATTCATAAATCATTTCTTGAGCTTCTAGCCTGTCATGTATAGCGATAGTTAAATAAATAAAAAAACCGCAATATAATGATGAATGTATGGCTTCGGTTGTTGCAATCATAATTTCGTTTTTTCATCTAGCTATTTGTTAAAAGTTTTTAAAGTATAGCGTTTTACGAATTGTGATTTATGATCCTTTTTAAGAGGAAATTGAGTTATTATTCGGCTCATTTTCCGCTTATTTACTGACTGTTTATTCTACTCATCCAAATTAGGAAACTAGAGGAAGGTTCTGAGGATCCTATTTACAAGTAAATTGCTAATTGCTGATGAAAAATTCATCATCATTTCTGAATAATTTTATTTCGCCATTTCACACGAGTCAAGAATTTCGTTTCATAAATAATAATTACCAAATAGAAGATTTTTAAAACGATTTATGTAGCAATACACACTATTCGATTAATTTCAGCAAAATATAAGTGAAGGAATTAAAATTGGAAAATTCCGATGCGTCCGATAATTCTGAAATAAATTCTTAGTAAAAACGAAAACTGATGAAAACGACCAAATAACTAAAAATATAATGAATTGCTTAGGAAAACCATAGACTT
The DNA here is from genome assembly GCA_000611955.2 of Stegodyphus mimosarum. NCBI lineage: Eukaryota > Metazoa > Arthropoda > Arachnida > Araneae > Eresidae > Stegodyphus > Stegodyphus mimosarum. The sequence continues at coordinate 132,128 of KK116582.1, forward strand.
CAACAATTATTTATTGCTAAATTCCAGTATTACTGTTACAATTATTTATTGTTCATCAATTATTATTGTTAGTTATTGTTAATTATTTTATATTATTTATTCTTAATTAATTTGCAATAAAGATGTAGTAATTTTTATAATGTCCCAAAAAGGTTAATATTTACTAAATATTAAATAATTTTAGAAGCTACAGAAAAATGTTCCTTAATATTGTAAGATCGTTCTTATCGAAGAGCAGTTAAACTTTCTTATTGCAGGAAATACTCGTAATTATGCATAGCAGAAAGAGTAAACATATGTATTTATCCTCTTCCGCCGCCCAGACGATACAGTGGTTAGCGGAAACTATTGCGATACCGAAGGACCCGGGTTAGAATCCCGGAGAGGGCATGGATGGTTGTAAATGTATAGTGTCTTTGTTGCATCGGTGAAGTTTAAATATATGGCGAACCGAAAATACTCTCCAGAGGCTGGTGGTAGGAGAAGAGGGGTGGGAGACCCTGAGACCCTCCGGGGTGCTCTCTAACAAAATTGAGGCCGGAAATGAACGAAGTCGTATTGTCACTTGTATGGCTCATACAGTCACTCGTAAGATGCTCAAAGCTCTTGCCAACGACAAGAGCATCCATACCAAGATGAATTTCGTAGACTTAGTAAGATGTTATTGTCAAACAAGTGAGATAGGTCACAACACAACAATTAGTTCTCTTGTAAACGTACAAAATACTCAGTTTATGTTAATAGAGATATATGCGCTCGCATGAGTGGCAACAGTCTCGCGCACTGGAGATAAAAATCTGCTTTATTTCGAAATGTGTTGTCAGTGCTCGCTTTCAAATCGTACAGTTTGTTAATAAAAAGTTTCTGTAAGTTTTACAAAGTTATGAAATAAAAATAGCATTGTCAAACATTAAATACATTGTATAAGGTCATATTCTGATTTATATTACATATTCTGACTTGTATTACATATTATTCATTCTTTAGCGTTCGAAGAAAGCAGGCGACTACATGTGACGTCATTGTATGTCGAAAATGTTTCGTTAATATCAACATTTTGAATGAATAGCTACTATTGGCAACTTTTTTATTTCAGGTTAGGATAATTGACACATGTTATTGTCACAATAATTCGTTTATTGGTATTAAGAAAACGTTTTTATATTACATTAACTTTAAATCATGACGTCATACGCATGCGTGCTAACCTGAAGTGTCAAATGTTATTGTGTTCTCGTTTAGCAACAAACCAGTTATTTATTAAATGGGTGTTGCTTGGAAAGAATGAACTGATTTCATCCATGTTGAAGTGTTTTTATACATTTTCTTTTAAGTTGTATGTGAAACTTCTAAATTTTGCTTTGGTCGCAGCCCGCTCACCTGGCGGTCTTGGCCGCTAGTTTTTAATATAACAGCTGTGAGCTAAAAGCATGCAAAAACATAAAGAAGAAGATGTTTTAAATAAAATATAGAGATAGTATAAAATAATAAACATTAATAAATAGTAATTCACTTTCCATCGAGAAAACTATTATTTTAATAGAAGTGTTTCAATAAATAAATCCTTCAGAATGGTAAAGGTAAGGCCATTAATACACGGCAAAGATGGCCTTCAAAAAGTAAGCCATTAATACACGGCGAAGATGGCCACAGAGAATTCTGCAAAGTTACCTGTCTATGGAAAAAATGCATTAGATTTTATTCGGATTAAGAAAGTGTGAATAATTTAAGCAATATTGCTCTAATTAAAAGAAAAAATTCACACGACATACTTCTTTGTACGGGCTATTAAATTACACATATTTTTTGCTGAATTTAATTTAAATTTATTTCCTCAAATTTATAATTAACCGATCTCTTAATCAAAGTTGAAAATGACATCAGAACTGCAAAATTTGAAACTAAATATATCTATCATTTTTGTCGTACGGGAGATGAAACTATTTCCTTAGCTTCATATTCAGTGGAAAGACAATATTTTAATGGGACTTAAAAAAATCGATGAAAAATTAATCGTTTAAAAAATCGATGGAATTACCGATTTAAAAGTATACCATAATACTTTTAGCACACTGAAGAGAAATTTTAAAATGATCCGACGGTAATAAATGGTATAAAATGTCTTTAAAAATTTTGACAGCCCTTTAAATGCCACGCACCGTCAGTGTTTATTTTTTTTTTTTTTAACTGTGTCAGTAACTTCTTAAATATCAGTGCAAAAGAAAAGAAATGTAATTAAGAGTAACTGCAAATATCAGAAAACTCTGTTTACACGCATAAACTGATTAATTTAAATAAAAAGTTAAGTTGAAAAAAACCTTTTTTTCACTTTTAAACTGGCAAGGTTTTATATATATATAATAATATATATTCATAATGAAAGTAATTAAAATATTACTTATTATAATATATGTATATATAAATATATATATATATATATTTAGCTCAACAAATATTTCGGTGTGTATTTTCAGTCAATTTTGCTACGCTTCTTCAAAAGCTGAAATTATTTATGATAAGATACGAACATAAGAGCATTGTGGTGTAATGAAAGTAATTAAGTTCCTGAGTGTAGCATTAATTAAAATCGTGCTGGAACAACTATTAAACTCTTTGGTTAATTAAAATACACCTAAATTAATTTTAAATGAAATTCATAGCGAGACTAAATGGCTAGAAGAAGAGAAGAAATTTATTATGTTGCTGAGTGGGTTTAAATAAAATGTTTTATGTCGGTTCAAATTTCAAATTTTGCATTTTGAAAAAAATGAATGAAACGAAAAATTAATGTTATTAATATTGATTAAGTATGTTTTATTATTGATTAAACATATTTTAGGAAATAAATTATAATTAACTCATGTATTAAAATGGTTTTGAACATGTCTTACAAGACAAAAACATGTGAGAAAAATTCTACTTGCATTTTATGATTTCTTTGCAATATTTCTGGCTAGATAAGATTTTATATAAAACCTTGTAGTTTATGTTAGTATTAAAGAAATGAATAGTACTAGGTTTTATTATACATATTTATGTGTGTGTGTATATATATGCGTATATATGTATAAACGTGTATGTAATGAAACTCAGTAATTAAATTTTAAAAAAAAAACTGAAATGATTTAATAACCATTTGGACAGTTTACATTCTTTAAACTGCTTTTTCTTAGTTTACATTTTTTCGATAAGTCCATTTACTTAAAATCCTAAAACTTATACAGATATGGACTAACATATTGAATATTTTTACTCATTTTTTTAATATTATGTACTTAATAGAAACAAGGATAGGTTTCACAAAATACTATAAAGAAAATATATTGGAGTAAAGCTGTGATTGAGATCATATTTTTTTTTCAATTTTTTACATAAAAATGTGCTTTTATGTTTTTTCTAAGAAGCTAATTCATTAATTACAAAATCGATCAACTTTATTAATAACTCTCTAATAAATAAAATTTAAAAAATTGCGGGGAGGGGTAGGAATCAGTGAAAATTGTAGCAATAGAAAAACATTTTAATTGTTAAATTTTAATTCAAAAATTTAAGTTAAAAATAATTGCTGTTAAAAAATATTTTTCATCTTTCAAATTATTTTGTCTTAAAAAACCATTTAATAATATTCATAAAAAAGCAGATGAAAGTTCTTAAACAAATCAAATAAACTTTCAAAAGTTACCGAGTCCCCTTATAATTTTAGAACATTTCTGGTCGGATACCATGACAGCTAGCATTCAATGTTGATGGATAAACCTTGAACCGCGTAAATGAGTGAAATTCGAGCGGTCGAGAGACTAAGTGGAAATAATTAAGTTAAACCAAGAGTTTACTGCATTAAAAGTGCATACATGTGCATGTGTACTTCATTTAAATAGGTATATGTGTACGGATTTGTTAAAAATATTTACTATTTTATATGTCCCATAAAATTAACAGACAAATTAATTTTCATTTGAATGTTATTAAGTAGAAAAGTTCGTGAAAGCTGTTATGTAAATTATAACTTACGACCGAACAGGAAATAGCGATGTGTTGTGAATGCCATAAAACTTTATATGCATGAGATTTATGCAAATCATTTTCAAATGTTGAAATTTTATTCGTGCCAAATGAATACGATTTTCTGCTAAAGCGAGTTACAAAGGAATTGTTTATGAAGTAAGAAGTGTAATTCTTGTCGTATAACTTAAACTATCCATGCGTATTAGCAGTGTTTCATTTTAAAATTAGCTTTAATATATTTTTCAAAATAACTTTTTAAGATACACATTTGCTTTCTATTTTCAATTTATAGTAAAGTGAATTCGTAATCATTTTACCAAAGTAGAAAACTGGATAACATTATAAATAAGCTCAAAATGCACTTAATATCGTTTACAGTTTCATTCTAATTGAATAAATTAACAACAGAGAGATTTTTAAATAAGGAGATTTTCATTAAAAAAGTGTCACGTAAATGATCTCGGAAATCACGATTTTTGAGTTTAAAACTAGTATATTTCATTTATTTTTCAAGATAAATATCACCACCATTATTTGCATTGATGAACGCATTTAACTTTTTTTATATCGGTATGTTTGTATTCTTTCGTAGCTCCTTACAATAATAATTAAAGAAGGAGAAGATTCGCTTCTGTATTTTATGTTTATAAATGGCCAAATGATTTATTGCTTATAATTTTTAAATCAGTGAACATTTGGTATCTAAAATGAGAAATAAATTTTCTCAATAAGGCAAACAAAATTTATTTCGTTCAAATATACATGTTTCTATATTTTACTTAAAAAGGATGATAGTAAATCAAAGGAGCTTCGATAGGTCATCCTCATTTCGAATTCTAACCAAAGTAAATAAAATTAAAATTACACTTCCAGTGAAAATTAATTTTTACTCACCTTTCCTGGATACATTTTCTAAGTCCTTATTCATTCTTCCCCACACTACTAATTCTACTTTCTTTTCTTTAAGAAGTTTTATTTATATTTTTAACCCGAGTTCCTTCACACCAATTACTTTAAGCAAATGGGGACTACAAACAGAAAAATTCACATTAATTTTTCTCTCTCCTTCACAATGTTATTTCCATAACAAGTTGCTTGGATAAAACTTTTCTGTTTACCGCTGATTTTAATTTACAGAGTTCAAAATGGTTTTCTCTTTTTAAGGCGCCTGGAGACTTCAGAAGCCCGTGTTACTTTAACTCAGGTATTTCCTTGGTTAATTACCTGGCACGATAATCTAAATTTTGATCATTTCCCTAGTGTTTAGCTTTTAATTTACGAAGGTGTAAGTATCTTAGTTTCGTTTCTGTTCATTGTTCTTTGTCCTGAATGAAACCAAGAACAAAAAGGAAAGGCGAAAAGCAATTGAATTTCTTTCAGATTCTGGAGCTTCAAGATAAACACACGGGAGTATGTTTTTTGCGTTTATGGGAAATTATGTACTATATAATTCTTATTTCATTGCATGAAACCATTTGATAAGATTGCTTTTAAATGCAAAAGGAACTTCAGAGAAATTTAAAGAAATTAACTATAAATGTTGCGACGTAATATTAAATGAATTCTAACTGAATATAATAGTAAATCTAAGCAAATATACTATCATTTGCCTTTAATACTGGAGCAGTGCTGTGCTGGAGCAGTGTACTGGAGCAGTGTACTGGAGCAGTTTAATACTGGAGCAGTGTTGTAGTTGCATACATATTATGAAAAAGAAGATGAATTAAATTTGCATTTTCTCAATAAAATATATGCAATTACAATTCTCGACTAGCACAATTATAATTTAATAACATGTCGCACTTGTGAATACGTCAAATCTTTTGAGTTTTAACTCCAAATTACTATATGAACTATGAGCCATGTTGTTTCATTCTGATTTATGTTATTAGTCTCGAAATGACATTTTGCGTCGAATCGCCATAAATGGCTGTATCACTTTTCAAATTATTGCCACCAAATACTATCGCCCTGTATCACATTTAAAAAAATTAAATAATGAAGAATCTGCATGTATGTAAGTGTGTTTCTCGCGCTGTGAAAAGCAACGATACCTAAATCCATCAAATTTTGAATAGCATCGTTCTCCCCCCGAACTTGGGCACTTGGAAGCCCGAATTTGGAATTTGTTTTATGGTGAATTTCGTAATTTGTAAACTTTAATGAATTTTGGATTAAAAAACTAAGAAATTTCAAAGCGAGCAGTAGCAATGCTGTAGGGAATGAAGCATTTTTTTTTGTCTCCAGCGCGCGAGACTGACTGTCGCAAATTCTACAGTTACATTGTTATTAAATATTTTTAGCCCAAATGTTCTCAAACGTGTATGAGTCTGTAAATGAAACAAAATGCCAGTTTGGGCGTAATATACACTCACGTTTGTGAAAATTGCAACACCAAGAAGGAATCGTCATAATTGAATGCAATTTAATACACAGTTGAGTGGTAGTGGTACAAATAAATGATTAAATGTTCAAAGCAAACAAACAAGAACAAGAGATCAGAATCAGTATTTTGTGTGGCCACCACGCGCCGCAATAAGTGCTGCTACACGA
>KK116582.1:155940-233362 GCA_000611955.2 Stegodyphus mimosarum
AGAGCGCCATCTGTTAACGATTTTCTTAACTAAATTTCCTAAACTTTTGTACACCATTTTTACAGTTTTGCTAATAAACGTACAGTTTACTGCATAATTCTATCGATCTTTGTTGTAGAGACATTTATTTTGAAATCAGGGCTTATTCGCTGATCACCCTGTATAAAGTGCACTCTGTAATTAATTTTTGATGATTATAATAACATGCAGTTTTAGCTATTAAAAACTCATAGTTACCTCTTCGGTCCGAGCTTGAATATTTTTTAGAAGTTTGTGCTGGAAAAAATAGAACGACTTTTATTTTTTGGACCATGTTAGAGCTTTTAATTCACTATCTTATAACTACGTTTATTCCTCGCGTTTTTCGGGAGCCCACTGGCTTTAATTACAGTTGTTTTCACGGTTATTTTCTTATATAGAGGAAGATTCTTTATAACAGCCTGTTCTGAATTTTTTTAATTCCAACAAAATTATTTCCTTTCTGTATTTCTTGCCTTCTATCTAGAGTTTGCTTCATAAAGAAACCTAAATTTGATTTTTTCAAATAATTGTCATAGTTTGATAAATTAAATACATTTCCTTAAGTTATGTCTTTTTAGAATAATTAAGACACTTCTAACTCACCATCATGACCCTTTCGTGAGTGTAGTAGTGTTTGTTAATTTTGAGGAAAGGCATAACTCTTGTTAGGTTTGCAGATACTGATTATGGATACGATAATTGCACTTCAGAAATATTTTACAGTCTGATTACTCATTATTGCAGTCCAGTATACTGAAAACAATTTGAATTGCAAGCACTTATAAATATAATTTGTTTCCTTGAATCTTTACATAGTGATTTCGTTTCTTTTACAAATTAATTAAACTGTACTTTTAACAAGTCATTAGGTAAAATTTGCCCAAACAATATTTTATAAAGTAATTAATATTAATGTTCGACGATTTTGTGTTGGGTATTAATGGTATAGTCAGTTCATGAAATAAAAAGAACATCTCTAATATTTTGTGATCCAAGCGTAGTTTTTTAATACGTTTAGAGTATCTATTAAATATCGATATCCATCGAATAAATAGTAGACTATAAAGTAACAATAATGCTTATTAGTAAGGTAATTGGCAACAGGGGTCACAAGGATAGCAAACGTAAGCTCATGTTAGCACTGATAGTTAACTCAAATATTTTTGATGCAGGTCCCAAAAGGAATAACCGATCTTCTTGCGGCCTACAGGGGCTCTGAACATGCAGCAATGTGGACGTGCCAGAATGTGGACAGAATATTCCAGTTAACACTGAAGTATTTATACTTCAATGCAATATTACTACATAAGTATAAAATTTATAATATAATAAACGTATATCCTATACGACATTTATGCATTCTGGAGTACAAGACAATAACTTGGTGTTAAACATCACATACAGTTACAGTACTGATAATAGCTAGATACCATATAACATGATTCCACATTAATAAAGTTCAAATAAATATAAGTTATAGTATTCAATATGTAAAAGGCATGTTTTTATGTACACCTCGCACAGGAAAGAATGGGGCAATTCTATTTCTCCCGTTCTACCGGACAGATTAGCTAAATTTAACTTGCGTTTGTCATATTTCGATACCGCAACATGCATTGGATTTATATACAGCATTGTTCTAACACAGGTATTTCGACACAAAAATAGACCTTTCTGTAATCACACACCGATGTTTTTCCATATTTCGATTCTACAATCCAAATTAGGTCAAAGTGCCCAAATGTGGCAAAATCGCCAGGGTAGTTTTTAAAAAATTAACTCTCAAACTCAGTATAATTGAATTTGTTATATATTTATTAATATTTCTTTTTTATTATTTTGATTAGACTTGATTACTTTTTTCATAGTTCGAAATTTACGTTCAGTCCAAATACAATTCGCAGCTATTTTCTGGTTTGTTTTCAAAATTAGTATTTTTTAGTAATTTTTATAAATGTTTCAAAAACCTTTTTGAATTACACCCTACCAATTTTTATCATCACCTTAAGGTATATGCATTTTTAGGCATACCTGCAAAAACATTGAAGTTTATTCAACATTTCCAAAATATATCAATTTATATATTTACACTTTTGAAATCTAGCGTATTTGTTATAAGTGATAATAATGCCAAATGTAGTTTAAGCAGCTAGTTAAAACTGTTTGAAAGAACTAACGACGCATCTTTTTTCCGCTCATGCACAATGAAAAACAGGAAAATGTTAATAAGTTGCTGCAAAATTAAGAATTTCACCAAGTGAATTATTCTTGACACAAACTGAAAACGTGCACCAAGGTAAAGCTTTTGATTCCTCTTTAAGTTTCTCACCAAATTTTATAAAATTTAATTATCAACTTTAATATTTAGGCATGATTTGGCTCGTAAAATCAAAATATGGAAAATATCAGCATGCCATTTCAGAGAAACACCAATTTTGTGCCAAAATACTTAGGTTAGAACAATGCTATATATAAATCTAATATATATCCTAAGTCGCGCTTTCAAGACATGAAAAACGCAAGTTAAATTTCGTCAATCGACCCACTAGAACAGGAGATACAGAACTATTCCTTTTTTTATGTGTATGTGTGTGTGTGCATAGTGCATACTTTTTTTAACTTGCCTCTATTACTAATATTCTTCTTATCTTCCCATCAGGTCCTGTTCTTGTATGCGGTATGCAATCTGTTCAGAAGGAGGTAGACTATCATCTTTGTGTAGAGCAAGGACATTACACTGGCTCTGGCAAATTGCCATTTTTTGCGTTTATTGCTGCAAATGATTAAGATAATCTCGATACCAGTTTTTCCAAATTGACTGAACCATCTCAGGAGTCAAAGAAATAAAAATGCCAATATAGACCTATTGCAAACACCTCTTCTTTTCTCTTCGTAAAGGATTGCAAAGAACATTGTCCATATTAATAAATGGATAGGCTCGGTAATGTTTATGCTCATTCAGAATAAAGATTACCCATTAACTGACTCACAGCCGTTGGGCTCATTTTAAAATTAAACATTTATGGACATAGCAAAGACGAAAGCTCTTAAGAAATATGCTTTCCCTGCAAGCGATACGTATTCTTTCAAGTCTAATTGAACCTGTGGTTAATATTTGGAATTTCTGGCATTATAAATAAATATAAAAATCAAGTTTAAAATTCTAATAAATTTCATATAATTAGTTGTCGTAGTCGTTTCATCCAGCACATAATTATGTTTTATAAAGTTGTAGTCACAGTCAACTTTTTATAACGTTGTAGTGTAATATTCAGGTCAACTGAATATTAGTTATCCACAGGACTCATAAGTGCCTTAACCATAGCATACACATTAAGTAGAAATGGCGGCCGATGCCACCCAGTCTTATTTGGTGCTATTTCTTCTGAATTTAGATCTCAAATTAAACCGGCTGGATTGTTCTTTGATGAATCGTACTCTATATAACGTTTTCTCTGAGATCTTGTATTTTGGTTATTCAACTACTTATAAGCGTTTCAAGTGAATCAGGAGGTAAGTCAAACCAGGCTAAAGCAATCCTTGAAACTTCTTCACACGGAAACTTCACTGATATCTAATTTCAGACTGGAGATAACCTTCTTCATCGGTTGTGTTATATAACTGTATGCATACAGTTTGATTCTCGGTTTAGCGATTGATTTTTATAGTGAAACACGCGATTTACTGCCCAACAGTTGGCTACAGCATTATTCACTAGATATTGATTGAAGGTAGCGAACCGCTCGAAATGCTGCTTCAGAAGCGCAGCAAAAACCACGGAATACAATTATAGCATTCCAGTTTAACAAGGAATGCGAAACTTCTCGATTTCTGTAAGTATAGAGAAAAATTGTATCCTTTCTCAGATAACGAATTTGAGAAGATTTTCATGTCATTTAATAATAATGAGCCATAATCATTACATGAAGGTTTCTGCTCTTGTTATCTCAAGCTCAATTAAACCCTAAGGATTGCATATGCGGATGATATCTGAAAAATATATTTTCGTATAGATGAAACGTAAACTGATAGTTATTTTGCAGAAAACGTTGTTATTTCCCTACTCCATTCTGTACCTAAAGTATTGCTAATCCTTCCATCAACACTGAAATGAAAAACAAAATACTGATTTGTGCAACCATCAGTATAGAAAAACACAAGTATTTATTGAAACTTGGAGCACAACTGTTTTACTTGATTCACTTCTGCTCTCACAGAGAGAATGTCAACCATGTAAAAGTCTGTTAAGGCAATAGAAGACGCAAGAGGGAAGTTTTCCTCCTCATAATAAGATAACTTGTATAAGATTCTGTAGTCAAATGAGGAGCATATGCAGTTCCATATGATACGGCGCATAACTTTTCAGAGATCAATTTACGCCTGTGTTCTACAAATATCTTTGAAGATCAAGATCTGAGCAGATCTTTCATCTGATATGGGTGATTTGTGATATGGGTTTTGAGTATTGTTCCTCGCAAAATCATTATTTATTAGTTTATCTCTAGGTCGAATTTTGTTATTCCTTAACCTCCTAAAATTGTTTCATAGTTTCATTTGATGAATCTAGACATGTTGTCAAGTAACAGTATTACTCTGTTGGTACTACAATTTAGTTTGTAATGCATTCGAAGCTGTGTATCCAAACATTATTCACAGAAAAGCAATCCGTTATGTTCAGACATAATTTTCCCCATCTTTAAAAATTGAAAAAATAGTTTTGTACGTATTAATAAGTCTGTTTTCTTTGTTTCGGAAAAAACTGAAAAATCAACCAATTCTAAGTTTTTGGAACAGTATTACTTAAAATTAATAAAGTTTTCATGGAAAATATTAGTGATTTTGTGAAAACTAGGAACATATGAAGCCCGTTCAGATGTATGTTCTTTATTTGATATTTTAGCTTTTATTTTCGACTTGTCAAGTTCTTTGTTTTGGTAAAACAAATACATTAGCGCATGATGAAGCAATATAGGTAGTTTGCGAAGCAGAATAATAACTATTGCTAATGCAGAACCTTTACAATTTCTGATATCGTGAATGCAAACTACAACTGTAATTAGCAAGGCAGTTTTGATTTTAGTTGAAGTAATCAAAGAGCTTTGGCAGACAGAATTTTAAAAACTAGGAGAACTGCATCTATTTCCCTCTCCTTCTGTTACATATGCCCTCTTCAGAGGTTAGGAAACAGCTATAGTTAATGGTGGAATCAAGTACTGTGAAGAGGGGAAGCTGCATTTCCTCGAAAAGCTCTGTCGCATTAGAACTATAATAAAGTAAAAAGTGACACCTACTCCCATAAGAGGAGCAATTTGTTTAGGATTTATTATCATCTTATTATATTATTATATTACCTTGTGGTATTTATTGTATTACCTTGTGGTATATTACCTATATCTTATTATATTACCTTGTGGTAGGGTTACAAGCTCTTAGGACAAAACCTGTTTCCTAACAAGGTCAATGGTTCTGCATTTATATATCGAATGCATTGAACTACATATTCTGCATTCTTATTTTGTGTTGTTAGATATAATTAGAAAGATTTTAGAACGATTATGTATATATATAAATCGCGGAATTATTCGACTTATTCAAAACCTTATCTTGTACTATATTTATGCAGATGCTTTCTATGATCTGACGTCTTTTTCTAAGAAGGAAAAGAAGTCATCTAACATCATTTGAACTAATGGACATCTTATATTTTGGGGAGTTTAAAGGTTCAAATGTTGGAGTAATATATTTAATAATAACGTATAAGTCCGGCAGTATATAGGGATCATAACTCTGTAGAGACATTAGGCATTTTTGGAACCAAGAGACGTGAAAAATGAGCAATGCCTTCGCCGGGACTCGAACCACGGACCTCTTGAATACGCGCCGTGCATGCTGATCACTATACCACGAAGGTATGCTAAGAAGGCGGGAGAAATACCTTATATACTCCCCCTTTTAAAGGGCGATTGGGGATTAGGGACACAGTCGCCACATCCTGGTGGTGGAGAATAATAATCCGTCATCCTTTTAGTTCGGGCGCCACTGTAGAGACATTAGGTATTTTTGAAAGCAGGAGATGTCAAAAATGAGCAGTGCCCTCGCCGGGACTCGAACCACGGACCTTTCGAATACGCGCCGAGCGTGCTGTCCACTACAACACGAAGCCATCCTAAGAAGGCGGGAGAAATACCTTATAGCTTGATAACTTCAATACACTCAAGTTCGTTTTTTAAACTGCCTAACACATATTTCTTTCGCTGTTTAATATTCTAATGTTGGATAACGTATCATATTATAACGTATGAGTATCTACTAAAATTCTTTTGTTTCCGTATCTTTCCTCCAACATAATCATCAACGATACCTAGGTGTCAGCTGCGATTTCAGTTTGCTTTGCTTTGTTATTTAGAGATGCATTCAAATAGAAAAACCCTGAGATTATGCAATCTCAGGGTTATATGCATAAATGAGATCGGAATTTAATATCCTTAAAATATTTTATAGTAAAAAATAATAGTGATAGAGCTTGCGACAAAAGACGTCTGATTCGGCATTGCTACATTAACAGCTATCGCTGAATTCAATTCAGTATTTGATAATTGATGTACTACAAGTTAAGTGTAAAAGACTTATCTAATTATTTTCTATACTTGCATTTGTTTTCTTAAGTTTCATATTTATTTCTGGCAATTTTTCGTCTTTAGGTCCTCCGTAGAACTACTTCCGTGGGTCCTCCAATTCCTTTGCTAATTGTCTTATACAGTTCAATTTGATTCTTAGATCCTCTTCATAGCCGAAAGTGCCATATTCAAGGTGCTATCACGAAAAAAACATTTCTAGTTTGTAATTTTTGTTTTCAGGGCAGAATTTTGCCTTTTAGGGTAAGTTAACACCATCTCTGATCAAATCTCCAGCTTGACGGACCAAATGTTAAAGACTGGTATCTTTCGGATAAATAGTGGGCTGTAAAATAGCACAACTATATTCATTAACAAGTAGGACTGGCTACAGGGAGAGTAAGGGTAACAGCCGTACTCTCTTTTTTGCGTTAATGGTTATTACAAGATATTTGGCGCAGGTGCCAAAAGAAACAGCCACAATGCTCGTAACACATACAGGTTCTGAACATTTAGGAAAGAGGACGTCGAAGCGCTCTTTTGTAGAACTAATGTTACCATACAAGAAAGGGACGAAACAGTATCAGTCTCAATTTTTTATGCTATTTTTTGTTATGCTAATTCGCATTTACTCTCCGTAAATGTTTTATACATTGCAAAAATTAATCTTCCAATAACAAACATATTAACAGTTCCAGAAAGTTATTTTATTAACAACTGCATGTATTCTTTCGCACAAAATGAATTCCTGAACAAACACTAAACACAGATTTTACCTGAATATGTATTTGTAGGATTGCTTATAAGAAAGGAAAATAAACATGCCAATCTCCATTCTTAATCAAAGTTCAATATAAATTTAAAATGAAATATCTGACTTACTTATTGTTTAAATTATCAATAGTATTTTTGCTTGAATGAATCGAGATAAAAATGATTTAACAACGCTGATCATTGAACAATATTCATCAACAATTTTCACTTATTAGTTTCATCATTAACAAATTATGTATGTATTTTTCTGGTCTATTCAATCGAAATCTTTATTCTAAGAATTTCAAGAAATTGCCTTTTTAATGAGATATTAATGGCTTAAGTTGCTGCGCCATTAAATATGCCTCAGTGCCCTTGTTCAAGAATTCTAATCTTCATTCTCTTTTTAATCATTTAGTTTTTATGTAGTATGTACAATATGCAATCTTTTCAAACCAATTTCTGATGCAAAAACATTCATACAAACATTTTTTGTATTCGCAAACAATAAGCTTGCCGTCATTCTAATTATATCTACAGCCTTTCATGGCAACCATCAAAAAGCGTTCTGAATACCCAAGAGGGATTGCGGTAGCCTTTGCGTCCTCTAGAGCTTTCAGAGTGCCATTATAGAATTCAAGTCAGAATTCCACACTATCTGCAGCCTCAAGGATAAAATGCGTGTAATATAGCACAACTTTCGTGTAGAGATATAGTATAACATTCGAAAACAGCGTAGGAAATGACAATTTACGCTGACAGATTGCTTTTATCTACATCTCAACAGCTCTGCGTGCACCCTCAAAAGATAATTTTGGTGCGTAATATTCTATTATAAAATCTATTCATTTAGTCGTTGGCGAAAATTTCCTTTAAAATTCTTTCAAATATTTTGAATACCTTATATAATGCATATTACAATAATTGCTATAATTATGTAAATCTAAAGCTTTTTGCTATACTTCTATCATCAATCTTCTATCTTGCTATCTATCTTCTTTTTGTCTATACTTCTATCACATACTATTCTTAATATTCTTTTTCCTTTTCAAATTCGTAATTTATTAAATTACGTTTCATAAGATTTTATAAAAAAGAAACAAATTTTCATTTACAGCACCGTCATAACAGCAAAGCTGAGAATAATCTAAGTTTTTTAGCTGCTTTTATTAGAATTTTGTTTTAGTACAATGAGAAATATTTACTTTAATAACTTATAAGAATAATATGAGTATCTTCAATTATATTTAAGAAAAATGCAAATAATAATTCTAAAGCCAGCAGAAAATTTTAAACCACTCGCGCTTATATACATATATGTGTGTGTGTAAGATATAATGTACGAAAGAAAATTGTTGTCAAATTACTAACTTAATTTTCAGTAACCCTTTTAATTTCTAATTTAATTTTGGATATGTCGTCCTTCAAGGAATTTGTATTGCATGACTTACGTCATTATTTCATCTGCACTGAATCGCAGTACAAATACTCCTATCCAGTCGCTGTTCAGAATTCAAACAAAGGATCACCAATTTGTTTATACCCGTTGCTAAAGTATTCGTTTGTTTTTCCCTCTTCTTTCCTTATGCAAGCACGTAACTAACCTCTCTGCAGCTTTCAACTATTGTTTAAAAATGTGATATGCGTATATAGAATTGTTTAGTGCTTATAGCACACATAATGTTGTGTAAAATAAGAAGAGATATCTTAAGATACGTCTAAGAAATCATTCGTCAAAAGAATAAAATGATGTTGTGACTATGAATCTAGTTGTGCTTTCCGAAGTTCCTTTTATCTAATACGCAATCTATATGCCTGTAATGCTCACCATTTTTTCAACCACGGCTAAAACGTTAATGGGTGTCGTTGTTTCACCCACAATTAAATAGTCATTTACATATCATAATTATCAAAGTCAGAAGTCTCTTAAATTTACTATCCACTTATTAAGTCGCATTCTGGGATGAACAATTAGAATCTACAAGATTTAATTGTCTTTGATTAATCAGTTTTAATTCTTGAAGTCTAATCTTTCATTTTAAGAGTTGAGAGCAAAAACGCAATCCTATGATCTAATTTGTCATTTAGCTAGGATTTCCTTAATACCTATTTTCCTTTTCGCGTCATTACAGCTATCAAGCAAGCATATCCTTCAAAAAGAAATATGAATTTTCAATATTAAACTTCACACAAACATCACGTCAAACCTCAACTAAATAGAAATTAATTAAGGTTTGGTATGATAGTTCCTTTCAAAGTATTAAGCAAAGCCAATCAATGCGGGTGTGTCTTCGTCGCACATTTATTAAAGGTACGAATTTTAACCATTCTGCGTTAGCTAAAAGCAAGAAGTACGCCAGAACAACTGAAGTGGGTTTAATGTAAGCATTTGGCATACATTAAGTGCTCAGTATAACGCACTGAAGATTTATTTTCGAACGTTGGCGCGATAAGACTTGACATAAGGTTAAATGAAAATCTAAGTATTTCAAAGTGGTAAAATTTTTAATACTGAACATTGTGTAAAATTACGCCATATGTTTTCTATTTGTATTTGTTACAGGAAAATGAATTCGAAAGGGAATGAATTGCGTGAGATTTGCAGCTGTATATATAAATTCTTTATTCGATTTTAAATGCTATGCTATATTCCACACTAAATGCAAAGCATGAGATGAAACGACAACAAAAATAATGAAGAAAATCACTTTAATTACGTATTTATAAGCAATCTTAATTTTTTAACAAAATTCATTTTAACCTAAAAACCATATCGGGGTTATATATAGAATATCGATACACGTTGAGTATGCTACCTTTACACCACGAAGGCATGCAGAAAGGGGGGAAAAGTACCTTATAATGGGAAAAATAAAAGCATTGTTTAATTTAAAATAACTTGTGAAGAGTGTTCAAAATCTACATCATATTATATTCTATTTGCTTCGTTTCCTTTCACATCCTTGCTTGTTTCAAGATACATTTGCCTTTAATTTTGTCTAGTATCAACTTTCTCGTACAGTGCGCTTGTCATTAAATAATTAGTTTGAACTCAAGAGGTATTTACAGGATACATTGTCCATGTTGTTTAATTTACATTGGTCACTAAGAAAGCCTTAGTATTTCACGCTAAGGCATATGAGATGTATGTTCGAAAAAATTAAACACATGAATCTTCTGTTACCCAAAATTATTGGACAATTTCTATTTTTCTGCAGCCAAAAGTATTGAAAAACTTCTCCCGTCTATAAGTTAGATTTTCTAAAAACGTATTACTTTCATAAAAATTTTTTAGTTCTATTTAACGATTCCAATACCATTCTGTCTTTACTCTCAATTTTAAGGAAATTATTCCATGATTGTTTTTATTTTCCATCAATAGATGGCGCTAGTAGCTTGTCAGTCTTCCTCTCATTGTTATAGCCGGAACACAGGCTTCTCTCTCTTCTGTCGTTTGCATTTCGGCAGCTGATAAAAAATTTCTATATTTAGACCTTCGAATATAATTCTGCAAATTTACGAATGTTACTATCAAATAACCTTTCTTCTGGACTACAAACCTGAATGTTATTTGCATGATAGAAGGACTTTTTGCAAAATTTCCAGAGTTATTGATTTCCATTCCTCTTCTACTATTTTCCAGAATTGCGGTGAATATTTGCTTAGAAAAGAACTCTTGTCAAGAGACTAGAGTCACAATATTCCATAGGTGAAACGTCAGGTGATTTCTCAAAAGTACGTTTCAATACTTGTGTTTGTCGTCATTTTTTCAAGCAATGCAGTGCTACCTTTAGAAATGCGACTTGTTCCTTTGTGTTGATGAAGTTTCAGTCTTTGAAAGTCTCTGGGGGTAACGAAGCGAAATTTCTTTTATTAATATCGGGCAACAAAATTTCTCCTGAGAGTACGTTGAAATTACTTTAACATCATTTCTCCATTCTTCTTTTTTTTCACTATCACAATGTAAGAGAAATCCCAAACCCCTTTATGAAACTTTCTTGGAACTGCCAGAACCAGATTTGTAAGTTTTTCTTTTTGTTTTCGATAATAAACAGAATTTCTTTTGTTGTTCTTGCTTACTTTTAGATAAGTCCATGCTTCATGAAAGGTCACAACACATTTTCATTTACTTCCTGCTAAAATAACTTTCATACAGTGTTCTAAAAAGTCCCATAACTCGGAGATAGTTCTTTTAATTTGTAAGGCTTGGAATATTATTCTATTTATTGTTGCTGCTTATGTATTGAATGATGGAATTTATTTCTGAGTTAGCGGATTTTCTTTTGTTACAAAGGATTCAACTTTAGAAACACTAGAAATAGTACGCACCTTTCTCGGGAATTCATTCAGGGTCTTCTTTCAATACGGAAGTAAAGATTAGTGGCTTTTACCTTGCATATTAGAAATGCTGCTGATTTTCTACGTAGAAATTTTAATAATATGTATTTCACAACATTTTTTAATTATGAAATGAAAATACTTCGCTTTAGAAAGCGCAAAAACGTATTCTTCAATCCACAGATTGTTTGTAAGAGACGTTTTGAAAGAAGAATAAATTTAAAATAGCAAACGGTATTTTTCACTTTACATAAACTGTTGCCAGATATTTGTATTCACAAAACATTTGCATTTATTTAATTCTTTATTGAAATTGCTCTAAAAGAGTTTAAAAACCGTCTATAAAAAATCAGATATACATAAAATTGCTCATAGGTCTGTCCATTTTCCTTTAAATTTCATATTTGTTTTCAGTGGTGCTAAATGACCATTTTTACACATTTTTTTTCTGTGTTAATAAAAATTATCTTAATACGAAGAGGTTACATACGGAACAACCTCTGAAAATTTGGGAATCGCTGAATCGCGCATTTTCATTTGTTTCCAAAGGATTTCTCAGAGAAATCAGAGTTTCTTTGACCTTGAGAGTTTGTTGCACCTGGTAAGATAAAATTTGGATTCTATTTAAAGAAATTTTGCTGTTGCAGTCTCTCACAGTTTCTTGACGTCGGCAAGGAAATCGTTTATTAAAACATAGAAAAAAAAGATATTAATATTCATTAAGATAACGATGAGAAAATTTTGTTTCCTTATCAACACACATCAATTGATTCGAAGGAGAAATGAGTCAGTTTTTTTTATTCTTGAAATACAAAGCGATCGAATGAAATGTAAGCCAACTGACTGTAACATCACTAATAAGTACGTAACACCTAATTTTTAAAAAGGCTTTTCTAATCTTTTCGAAATTCTAGAGGGGTACTTAAGAAATAATAAAAATGATCTAAAGTTCAAAGTGTAAATATACTATAGATATTTTACAATACAGTGAAACTTAGCAAAAATTTCAATTTAATTTTTTAAAATCAAACTTTGCATATACATCACAGCAATACACAAGGGCTATAATTTTTTTTCACTGACTAAAAATAAAAACTGCGGACATAAAAAATATTTGTAATTGTTCATTGTTATCATTGTTTTTCAAATGTTAAATTAATTAGGTCCCTGAGGAGAATTATTTTTTATCGTTCTTCTCCATCAGCTTATACATTTCATTTCAGTTTATTTCGACAGATATTTATTAGCCCTTTAGTTAAATAATCTAGCAATTAAAAATGTTTCATATATTAAAATAAAACTCTGATTTAATACGCTCAAACTCGATTCACATAAGCGTCTTCTTTCTGTGTAGAAAATAATGCAAATCTTGATTCACACAAAAGTTTCTATGTAGTTTCCTACGAGATGAAAGAAAATCGGAACAAGTGAGAAAATTTCAAAGTCTCTATTTTGCTTCCATTTTTAGTACTTTTGTGCGCTTTCGACTTTAGTACTTTTGTGCGCTTGACAAATCAGGTCTCTAAATGCCATCTTTTTAATTATTTCGGGTAAAAGAAGTTATTTAAAATGTTCTACCAGTTAAACGTTGCATTAATATTAAACAAACAGGAAATAAGCCACCTTTTCCCAATAGATCAAGTATATTTTATTTTTAGGTTCGCTTTATTTCGTGTTATTCTTACGTTATAGACTGGAGTCTTTCCTGAATATTCAAAAGAAGGTCAGTTATGCAAATATCTTCTAAGATTTATATCACCTTAAAAGTTCTTTTTCTATTTTTACTTCACAGACATAGATTTTTTCTTATAGTATTTGAAGTTTGGGATAAAACAATAGGTAAAATTACAGTATTCAAGAATTATATTTGATAAAAAACATAATTACTGATATTATCTTAAATTCTTTATATCGAAGGTTTTTTTGCTGAGCTTTAATTCAAATGATTTTGTAAATTCGATTAAAATTTACTTAAGAAACTGCTGCGAATTCTGTTTTTTTGTTTGTGGCGTATCCCACCTGATCGACAGTAACATCAAATCAGGTCTCTGACATCAGAGCAAGCCCACGAAATTCATCGTAACAAGGGGTCAACATGGCGCTCCTTTGGAAAAAGCCTTACACTGTCACCATACAGGTGACAGTATGACTTTGCTCAATTCAACCCTCCCCCCCCCAAATTTTGATGGAGAGCAACCTGGAAGAAACGGGTCCGAGGCTCTCCCAACCCTCTCACCACCTCTACCACCAACCTCTTGAGATGACTTTCGACTCGTCGCATATTTAGAACGCTTTCATTCCACACAGACACTACACATTTACAAACATCCATGTCTTCTGCGGGTTTCGAATCCGGGCCGTCGGGTACATCAGTCAGTGTAGCTAACCATTATCCCCTTTGGGCGGCAACTGTGAATAATTTCTTCAGTTGATCTGAATGCTGATATAATGTTGTTTATAAGTGTAAAATTTTCTGTACTGTTTTACAAATCATTTTATGAAATTACATAAAAGCAAACTTTAAATGGAATCGAAGATTAGACTTCATGTAATTGTTTCATTTTTGATCTCCTAATATTCTTAAATATTCACAGAAAATTTTAAGGATGTTTTTACGAAATAATTAATAAATGTTATCAATAATTTTAAAATAAAATAATCATATGTTATGCATTTATGTAACACATTCACAGAAAACGAAACAATTAGAGACATTCGCATATTCATTGAACATCAGTAACATCTCTGTCCATCTGTATGGAGAAACAATGGGGAAAATATGAAGCTTTAATTTTTACAAATGGCGTTTACATGTTTTAAGAAATAAAAATCGACATGGAGAATCAAATTACTATCGAGAAATTAAATAATATATTCATAAGAGTCCGAATACAGCATTTTTCAAACAGCAAACATAGCCTCCAAAATAATTTTGAATCTGTGCAATCCTATGACTGTAAAGATGCTGTAGATTACACGCCACTAAATTACCCGAAATGTATTAAGTAAATCCATGTGATTATTAAATGAACTAAATGTATAATTGTAAAAATAGTTGGCAGTTACCACATTCAACGCCAACATTGCATTGGAAGGTAAATTTCTTGTGAATACGGGTAAATCCTAAACCTGATTAACATATACGGGAAATTAAATCTACTTAAAATAATATTCAATATTGGAAGACTGGAAGTAAATTCACATTTAGATGCAGAAGTAGATGTTAACGTAGAGGACTGACTCTAAACCATTGCAAAAAGAAAGCAAATTAATTGAAAAGAATTTAAAGCAATTAATTCACGGAAAATATCCCGATTAAGAAGCATAGTAACTGGACGCTAGATTATGGGAAGGATTAGCAATCCATTGAGCCAATATTTACATTGCACCAACAAGAAAAACTTACTTGGAACCTCATGAAGCATTGGTCCATTCGTTTATTTTCCTACAGTACGAAAGGCAGGATATTTCTTGCTTTAAAACTGTTTCCTTTCGGCGAAAATAGGTTTATAAATACTGTGCATCAATAATATAAAATAGCTAAATATCTAAACACGCAGAATGCCCGTCTCAATGTGTAATTCAACCAACTGCATGATTTCTTTTCTTCTTGCTTTTCTAATCTATGACAATAATGCCAGGTTTCATCGAATTCAGACTTTTAAATATTTGTTGAAGATTACGAGTATGATTCGCACACATGTGTTGCCCACAAAAAAACTAGATTTCTCTCTAATTGGAAAAAATAAAACGAAATATTGTTTTAAAATGTTAGTTAATTTCGTATGCTTCCCAGTCTCTTCTGTGAGTTGCTAAATACATTCGTTGATTTGCTGTTAAAAGAAAATTCTTGGATACGTTTGATTTATAACTAAGTCACTTAATATGTTTCTGCTCTATTATGTGCTGTTTAACATTTTGAACTTTTTTATTCAAGACATATATATATATATATATATATATATAAATTTTCTCCTTGTGAATTCTAAAAGAGTGTATCAGATATTTTCAGTATTGAGAACTGCACTGATTTTAACAGGTAGATCAGATGCTGGAAGTTAGAGCTATCCATTTCGAATTTATAAACGTCTCGTTTGTATCATCATTAAATTAAGGTACGTCAGAGTCATCACATAACAAAATTAAAAATCTGATGTGTGCACTACATGACTTCCTCGTACGGAATATAAAATTATACGTATTTTGTATTTCATTTAAACATATTGGATTGAATTAAATCTACTTCTTCGATAGCGCATAAACCTGAATAGAGTAAATGCACTTTAAAATTCACTATATTGTTTACAATAGCGACACTCTGGCATTAGATTCATTTGACACCGGTACATCTCAGTTAATTTTATAACTCAGAATGCCCAAAAGTTATGTATATCATCTGAATAATTACCTAATCGTTGCCACATGTTCCATACAAATCCTATAGTAAATCTAAAACGATGTGTAAAGAAATTAAACAAACAACAAAAAAAGAAACAGTTTTTCACAGACGATTCAGTATTTCTCATTCAATTAATTCTGTCCTGACTTTGCGACAAGGCAAAAATAAATGAAAACTCAAAATATCTATATTAAAAACTACGAAGTAAATCTTAAACACTTATTTCTTCGAATAAATTCCTGAATGGAACAAGCATGATTTAATTCGCAATAATAATAGAAGGCGTTATCTTTCTTGCTACGAAGCTTAGTTTCTCTAGATTGGCAATAAATCCACTAAACAAATATGGCTGTCATATGAAAAATGATTAGGATTAGCCGCACTTAAACAACTTTTAAATTGTTGATAATTCTACAGCTATTAATATGTAGATTAACTAAAGGCATAAAAGCCTTAGCCGGAATATAAGAGTAACATAATTCAATTATTTTAAAGCAAAAAATGCATAGTTTACAAACATACAAGAATAAAGAAACTGAGCACACTCAACCGAGTGACAAAGTGGATATACATACATATATTTATTTACTTTTGGTGCGGCCGATTGCAACCAAATTAGGAGGTACATATGTGTAAAATATAATAATAACAAAGTATTAAAAATATAAAATATAGTAATAATAAAGCATACATGTCATAGAGTCCTATATACAAAACATCAACGTTCTGAGGCTTCTCGTTTTTGAGTTATGCGAGATACATACGTACGTACGAACAGACGCCATGAAAAAATCTCTTCGGAATCTATTTTAAATCAATTTTGTAATTTTTAGGAGGAAAAGAGTTCTTTATTCTGTCCTTACGTACAGATGTCACGCAAAAACATCGTTAAGTGGCATTCGACAGCGGTCAAAATGGATATTTTCGTTGAAATATGATACCCAAAAATTTTCGCGATTACAATACTTCCTTTTTACTTCGTACAATGAAGTAAAAATTAGTGAAATTACTAACTATACATCAGGGGAAACAATATTCCACAATTAATTCTGTTGCTACTATAAACAAAAATAAAAATTAGTATTTTAAATTTCTCTCTGTCTTAACAACTGCTAGCAAACTGAATTTCTGTATATTTCAATGTATTTCTTCATATCCTGGGAACATTTTATTTCATACTTTCGCTTTAGACCAACTGTAAAATATGAAAAAAGAAGTTAGTTTAACTCTAGAGAGCCTCTGACAGTAGATTATTATTATATTTTTATTATAAAAATGCATTGCAATATCTGAATATAGATTATTATTATTTTTATATAATAAAAATGTATTCTAATATAAATGTTACGTTATGTTGTCTTCCAGGGAAAATCACCCAACGGAAATTTCAGTGCAGGTAATGCAATAAATATCTTGAGTATAAAAGTACAATACAGAAACTTTATTATGTCTCTATTGAACTGATACTTGTTTTTTTATCAAAATCGAGTGACATACCTTCTATAAAATCTTTTCTTATACCGGAGTAAACACATTTCTCCAAAACCAATAATGTCCGTAAAGTATTAGGGAATGCTAGACAGGAAATATTAAAAAAATTAAATCAAGTTTCATTTGTCATTTTGAAGAAAGGAGGGGCTTCCATCGAGTATTTCGAAACAAGCTTTGGTCTTCTTCATTCGAAATCCTTTTCTGATTTTGAATAGAAAATAGAAGTTAATTTTAGGACATGAAATAAGAAACTGAAAATCAAAAACAGTATTGACTTTTTCAATTCTCTTGGGATATTTCTATGTGTATATAATTTGTAAAATAATATTGATATATGTTTTTATTAAAGGGAGTGTTAGCAATGGTTTAAAAAACACAATCATTTCTTTCAATATCATTTTCAAGACAGAGGCTTCATTCAAAATTTAAAATATTTGAGTGCAACACATAAAAAATATAATAATAAAAATAAATCTAAAAGGTTTCAGATTTTAGCGGTCGCTCAGAACGGTTTGTTAAGATTTTTTACGCTCTCGCCGATCTTGCAGACTACCCGTTTGCTGTTACACTCACTGCTGCTAGTACTTTTTTTTTGTCTTTTTAGCCTTATTAGTAAGCATAATTCACTTTTCAATTGCACGATAAACAGTTCAATAGCAAAGTTACAAAAATTTTAAAAGCAGCAGTATACGTTTAGAATTCCCGATGCAGCGTAAAGTTTGACATACACATTTCTGTTTTTTTCAGACTTTCTCAGGTCAACATTTCACTTTTCTTATTAAGATGACATTTATTATTGTTATTTATTATTTACAAAATTTCTTTTAATCTTTTTATTATTAAAAATTAATTTTTATTATTAACGTTATTTATTAAATGTCACGTTCTTAGTGCTTACGCCACATAAAGTTCGATTCAACAGCAAAATCACAAAATATTTAAAAACAGCATAAGTTTAGAATTCATGATAGACAGTCTCCCGCGCTGGATATAAAATGTTTTCTTCTGTGATGCAATGCTACCTCTGCTCGCTTTAAGTCTTTTAATTAAAGCATTCGTTATACTTTTGCAAAATATGAAATAGATAATAAAACAAACTCGAAATTCAATTTGCGAGCTTCCAGGTGCCCATGTTTCTGTGGAGGACTATGTTATTCAAAATTGGATCGCTCTAGGTGTCTTTTTTTTCAGAATGTAAGAAACCTACATACACTCATACAGATTTTTTATTACTTAATTTCTGGAAATATAATACAGGGCGATAACATTTGATGGCAACAATTTGAAATGTGAAACGCGCATTTATAGTGAACCTACGCAAAATTCCGTTTCGAGACTAACAGCCCTTCTAAGGATTCCGTCCCTTTGGGATAAAAATTAAGAAATATAATTTTAGGTGGCATTAAAAATTAGAGATAATATTTGTTGGCAACAGTTTGAAAAGTGATACGCCATTTATGGTCATTCAACGCAAAATGCCATTTCGAGACTAATATCCCATTCGGGACTAACGCACCCTTTGGTCTAATAATTACACACTTAGATAAACCGCCGCTGAATAAAAATTCAAAAACTAAACTTGCTAAGATTTTTATGATTTATCTTAAGCCTTGATTAATTTGAAAGAAGTAAGTTCATATTAGAAAAATGAATTAAAGACAAGATTATGCATGTTGAGTGAACGAGGAAAAAAGTTGATTTTGGTTATATCTTGTAATTTCAGATTAAGTTTAGATATGCAATATTTATACAACTACGTAAAGTTAATTGTATCATTAGACTATTTAAAACTCTTATCTGTTGTCATAAAATAATTCTAAAGAAAATTTAGATTTTAATAGGATTCATTGGTTTGTCACAATTTACTCACATTTTCCATTAGCCTTTCATATGATTGATTATATTTCGCATAACATTTACACCAAACACTCATTTTCGATCAAGTTCAGTTATTGTTAAATAAGATAAAGTAACAAATTCCGGGTATAATTGTTTAAACTGATGCTAGTAATATTCGGTCATGCTAAGAGAAGTAGGGTTTACTGTCAAAACTTCCGTGGGAAATCTGAGGTTATTAGATGAATTCATGGTAATTAGTCTATAATTATATGAGAACTACCTCGCATGATTTTAGATTAAATCTCAAGTTCAAAGAATAATTTCTTAACCTTAATGAAAGAATAATTACTTAATGTTTAATAATGCGCGCTAGACCAGGTTCAAAATAAATGATAAAAATTTAATACTTCAATTATCATTTATTAGCCTAGCCGCCCAGATGGTATGTTCGTAAGAAAAGCCTGCTGCGGAGTCAAAGGACTTGGGTTCGAATCCCCGAAAAGACATATGGATGGTTGTAACTGCTTGTCCGTTTATAGGAGGCAGAGGTGGCAGCCTCATATATTTAGCAGATACTGAATTCGTTGTCCATTTAGAAGCGGCCAACTCTGAATAGGTAAGTGCCTTCCATTAAACGTAAACAAAATTCTCGGTATAAATTCAAAACTAAGAAAAAAGTATCATCTTTATGCATTTTACATCCATCTCAATTTAAAAAAAAAAGTTTATAACTTAATAAAAATGTAAGAAAGTATTATTTATCCATGACTTAATAACGTTACAAAGAACATTATTTCATAATTGCTAAAACAGTAATTATTTTAAAAACCCATTCATTTGAAAAGTTTAATATAATACATTCTAAAGTTATTTCTAAATACATTCTAAAGTGACTTTCGAAATATTATGGGTAGAACTGTTTTGTCACTGTTTTAAATGTATATATGCTGCATAAAAATTCGGATTCAAACATTCAGATATTTAAATATATTCAGAAATTCAGATTAAAACATTCAGATATTTGAACATATGCGGAATTTTGAAGACTCTGTGCGAAATAGAATTTATAATGACTGAGACACTAATTTACGTTATCTTATAAGAAACTCTGTCATTCTCTCGTGCGTGCTTTTGTGATGTAAGGGGTTCGCACAGTTAATGACACTCACCAGATCGTCAAACTGAAGTTGTCAAACCTCTCCCTTAAAGTTCTCGCAGCTATGTATGTAAAATTCCCTTCATTTACATATTCTAGTGATGTAGATGAAATAGTAGAAGTATAGTTTATAACTTAAAATTGTTAAAGGCTACTACTTATCCATAACTTAGTAATGTTATGAACAACATTATTTCATAAATAGTAAAACAATAATTATTATAAAAATGTATACATTTTCTAAGTTTAAAAGAATTAAATACATTCTAAACTGACTTGTGAATGATTACTGGAGACTGTCTTCTTACTGTTTTAAATCTGAACTTGCTGCATGCAAATTCAGATTAAAATGTGCTATATTTGAAAATCTCGGAAAGTTTAAAGGTTCTGGGCGAGGTAGAACTCACAGTGAGTGTAAGACTGAGATATATATTTATCTTGTTTTAAAAGGAGTTTTGTCATTCTCTCGTTCGTGCTTTTGCGATGTAAGTAATTCACATATGTAGCTAGTAAAATAGACGATCCGTAGCCCGAATACTGGAAGACCACAGTCAAGCTTTCACGTTTGCCTCACTGAAAAGTGTAATAATATTTAAAACCTTATATCAGACCTGCACATTTTTACTGCTGTAAGAACGATTACCGAGAAAACTACAGATGTTATTTTTTGTATAACAGAATATATTTGGTATTAGATATGTTCGGAAACTTGTCCCTTGCATTTGCACAGTATCGGTGAGGCGTAAAGTTCAACGCTAATATAGAAGCCGAGCTGCTGTGTGTGAGCGTGAGAAGACTGAGTTTGTTTCGATGTTCTGGTTATCGACGTGGCCAGTAGCCGTGATTCTCTTCAGCGTGGTGCTGCGATTTGATACATGGAATTCTGACATGGAAAGCAGCTGTCAAATATTATAATGGAAATAGGAATCTAGCCGTCTGTCCCAGGCATTTATATGGCGTATTGCACGGAATTGTTGCAGCCAAGAACCTGACGACATACCAGTCAAGTTAGTCACCCCTTATCCAACTCATACCTTCTTCAAGTTATGTTTGTTTATTCATCACATGCCATAAGTTGGCATATCCTGCTCATCAGTTTTATTACGTTCAAGAAAAATATCAATTAAAGTTTATGTTTAATTTATAGGACGTATGTTCTTTTGGCAAGAAAACAAGTTTCACACTACGCCAAAACTATCAATGTCACTCCAAATTAAAATTCAACAAGATGGAACTCATAGATATTTACTTTATAAGGTTAGTCGCGATTCATGTGGAAACCGAAAAGTAAAAGCACGAAAACACTGAAACACAAAATAAAAAATAAAATTTAAAAAAAAAGTTTTTAGATTTTATATTACGTCCAAAAAAGTTTTTTTAACGTTTTGTGTATTACCTTTATTTATTAAATATCATCGTCTTCGCATAATCCATAAAATTCAATTCAACAGCAACAGCGCAAAATAATTTTAAAATGAGCATATCTTTAGAATTTCCGGTACGTAGTTTCACGCCCTGGATATAAAAATGTTTTTTTTTCGTAGAGTGTTGCTACTGCTCGCTTTGAAATCGTTCTGTTTGTTAATCAAAAATTAGTTAAAGTTTTACAAAATATTAAATCGATAATAAAACAAATTAAAATTTAGGGCTCCCAGATGCCCATATTTGGTGAAAGATTACGTTATTCAAAATTGGATGGCTTTAGGTACAGTCGTTTTATCAGACTGGAAGAAACATACATACATTTATACAGATTCTTCATTATTTAATTTCCTTAAATATAATGCAGGGCTCTAACATTTGGTAGCAACAATTTGAAAAGTGATACAACGTGTATAGTAATTCAACGTAAAATGTCACAAACGAAATTAATAGCCCTTCTGGGCTAATGCGCTTTGGGCTAAAAAAACCTAAGTTTAAAAGGAAGTAGAGTTTTAATGACTCTATCGATTCTCAGCGATTAGAATCTGGTCTCTCTTTTTCAGGAGAAAAACACTAATCCCTTAAAACACGTACGCCAAACTAAGCTTGCGTTTTCGCCCAGCTTTAAATTTTACATTGGCAAGTTCTATTCCAATGTTGAATGCCATCAGAGTATTAAGATTAAGGACACAACATCGGTCAAACAATGTCCAGAAACGTTCCAAACAGTTCATAAACGTTTGAATAGAAAACTTTGAATTTCTTAATTAAACTTTTGCTAAAGTATTACAAAATATGAAATTGATAATAAAACAAGTTCCAAATTAGGGCTCCCAGATGCCCATATTTGCTGAAAGATTACATTATTCAAAATTGGATGGCTCTAGGTACAGTTGTTTTATCACAATGCGAGAAACATATATACATTTATGCAGATTCTTCATTATTTAATTTCTTTAAATATAATGCAGGGCTCTAACATTTGGTGGCAACAATTTGATAGGCTTCTAGATGCCCATATTTGGGGGAGAATTGCGTTATTAAAAATTTGATTTTAGATGTAACACAGGGTGACAACATTTGATGGTAACAGTTTGAAAAGTGATACGGACGTTTACAGTGAATCGACGCAAAATGCCAAAACGAAATTAATACCTCTTTTGAGCTAACGCTCCTTTGGGGGCTAAAAGCCAAAAAAGAAGAGAGAGAGGGAGAGAGAAATAATAGTTTTTATCATAAGTATGTTTATTTATGTCTAAACAGAAATTATTCAACGAGCAATAAGGAAACAAGTTAAATATCTAGTTTAAGTGTAAATATAAAGACCTAGGAATAAATTTTTGTAAGAAAACGTCATTTTGCTGCTGTAACAAATTTGTTTGTGTTTTAAATAGGCTTATTGTAAAGTACAAATCACGAAATGTTTTCCATATTCATTAAAATGCAAAATAAAATTCAATAAAAGAAGAATGTAAACCTAACATTTTATTAAAACTGCAAACAGTCATTAATCTAATAACATCCGTGCAAGATGAATATGAATGTGAATTCGGTTTAGCCTGTTTTCGAGAATTCTAAATTAATTATAATACTTGATTGATAAGAATAAAATAAGCGATTAATATAATATCTGATAACCTTATAAACAGAAAGTTAAATTTTATGTGTAATTTTACTTTGGGTTTAGATTCCAATAAATTTAGTTCTCTTTTTTTTCTTTTTTTTTCAGAGATTAGGAAGAGAAAAAATCCTTAACCCATAAATATTAATTTTAAAATAATAAAATCATTAAATAGTTAAACATTAACTATTTAAATTCAGTTAATATTACAATTTCAACAGGTTATTTTTCATTTTCTATTTAATTATTTAATAAATGAAAAATGTAATTACAGATCTTATAAATATTATTGTCAATAAACGCATCAGGAAACAAGCATATTTAACTATTTTTTATTGTTTCAATAATAAAAACGTGTTATTATACATTCATAAATTTTAGCTCTAAATTTTCAGAAAATAATAAAAAAAATAAATATTTGAATTTCAGATTTAATTAATTTTTATTTCGCTGATTTCCAAGTTCGCAAAGTTTAAAGAAACCTAAGGAAAACGTTTATTTGTAAAATAACTTAATAATTAAAAAAATTGTTAAGTTTGAGTATCTTAGACATCAATTTCGATCATGGAGCAATGATAAATTTCTATATTTTATTTATAAATATTTGAGTACAAGAAAAGTATCAACCAAACTGCTAAACATAGATTATATAAAGCATTGTAAATCATTTAAATACTCTTTCTTATAAAATAATGTTTTCAATATGATTCAAAAAATAATAGCAGAATAAAATTTAAATGATGACATCTAAACATTTTAAAGGCAACGAGTCGAGTATATTTTTTTCTTTTTAATATTCTTAATTATTTAACATACTGCAATTTTTCCTTTCTCTGCTAGATGATTCGAATTATAATTAAAAGTCAAGTATAGTTTATAAAAAATTTTAAAACTTATTTTATTTCTATACGTGTTTATCAAACGTATTCAACGTATCAAACGTTTATATATTCTAAAGATATATTTGTAAAAGTAGGATCTTATTTTTTATTCAAATATGTTTGGGAAGTAAATTCATAATGTGAACAAAAATTGGGGTTGGGACGGAATCAGTTTTTCAATACATTCTCCCTTTTCAATTTATTGGTTTCTACCGATTTACATAGATATTTAGAGCTCCAGATTTTTAATAAATGATATTTTATCGTACCGAATAAACATACGCATCGCAACTTTTCGTGCAAAAGTAAAGGAAATCGATAAAATAATTCGTATTTCTTATTTCGATTACTAAATTTACTGAGAAATGTTAATATTTATTTTTTTAAATGTAACAATGCAATGTGACGACAATATTTTTAACATGTTAACAGAATAATCGTTATGCCATTATATACGAAGAACTGCGTACTCTTCCTGAAGTGCGCATCCAAATTCTTTTGTCATGGTTCAATAATAAAGAGATTTGATTCTTTGAACTGCTGCTACTCAATAAGGCGTTTTCTTGTAATAACAATAAAATGATTCTCTCTTATATCGTTTAGGAAATTTTTGGACTTGAATGTAATGATATTTCTTTCTATTTCTTTCCAGTGTTCGATTGATTTTTATTATATTTTCCTACAAATGGAAGACATTTTTATATCTGCATTGTGATAATGAGATACCACGTACTTTCACTTCTGTGCATGTGAAAGAGAGTAAAGAACTTTAATTATTTAGTTCCGTTAAAAGATTTTTAAAATAAATACATTTATAAGGAAAGCCATGCTCACGGTTTAGAAGGAAGAGCTGTTAAACAAAACAATTGTAAAAATTAATTGTTAAATGTTTTGAAATGCCTGCGAAATGTCAATATTCCTTAACGTAGCCAAAATGTAAGTTCTCAAACATGCCCAAGCTTTCTGCACCTTTGTACTCACATTTCGGGCCGAATACAATAGCCAGAAATGCTCATTCCTAAGCTTTATATGTATTTTCAAGTTACAAGGAGATCCTTCTTCAATTCTGAGCTCACGTTTCCATATTGACAGTCACAAATATGTTAAAAGGAAATTTCAACTCAGCAGCTGTCGGAACGTATTTATCTTTGCACGAGTACTTACACATCTTTTCAATTTTCTTCCACTCTTGTCTTTGACGTCCTACAGATTAGCATTACTAACGTGTTACTCAGTTCCCCTGTTTTCTGTGATTCTTATTTACTTCATAAAAGGCCTCATATGCAAGGCAAGTGATGCTGCAAATGCTGAAAATCTACTAGTCTGTTATTAATGCTTAAAAAAAGATTGATTCTTACTTCTGTCGTCCCTTGACGCAGTATGCTATGTTACTTTCAAAGGTCTATTCGGCATGGGAAATTCTAAATATACGCGAGCGAAAGTTCTCTCAAGCAGTTGGTGGTAGAGGAAGAGAATTGGGAGACCCTGGAATCCGTCTACTCGGGATACCCTCCATCAAAATGGGGGGGGGGGCGAAACTAAGCCAGGTCGTACTGTCACCTGTATAGTGCTCAAGGCTCTTGCCAAAGACGGGCGCAATCGTGTACTCTTTGCCACGATGAATTTCGTGGGCTTCTTCTGATGTTACTGTCAGACAAGTGACATAAGTCACAACATAACGGCAGTAAAATTATGCATATTTTCTTGTCTCACTCGTCTTCTGCAGATTGATTAAAGTGTAAAATTCCCTTATTTTCTCAGGTAACGGAGAAAACATTACACCGTAATGTACTCTTTACATTATTTAGCTTCATCATATAAAAATTGTATAAACTGCAGTACATTGCTCAGGATATTTTATTAACGATGTATTAGTGTAATTTATTAAAAATTTTTAATCGCCAATATGTTTCATACACGAATATCCAGTTTAGCTATATTTCGCTATTAACCGCAGTATCCCGCTATTAACCGCACATGACGTGATACCCGGGACCTGGCCTGTCTGAGGGTCGGATGAGACTTGCCAAAGGAGCTTGCTCCTACTTGGTAGTATCGGACGTCAAACTCCGTCGACCTAAGGTCTCGTATCCCCTTGGCCGAGAAGCGTACCACTGAAGAGGTCGCTCGAGGGCGGGAGAGACGATGCTAAAAAAAGAGGGCCGCAGCCTCAATGAAATGAAATGAATATATATAAATGAATAATTCGCTATTAACCGCAGTTTCACTTGTTCGCAAAATTCTCAAGAAGAGTAATACTCCACAGAGAATAATAGTAGCTGTAATACAAGTCAATCATAAAAAATAATTATTTTAACTGAATTTACGCTTAGAATGTTTTCGCTCGATTTCGGAGAAACGTATTTTGTGGAGAAACTATATGTATGAGTCTATAAATAGCTGTTTGTTTTAACTAAACGCATAACAGGGATTTAGAAAACATTCACGGTGTGAAGAGCCGTATTATTGCGTTATCATGCACATGATATGAGGGAGTAATATTTTAAAATATCTGTCTACTTATGATATCAAGTAATTTACAGCGGAACATATAATATGGGTAATTTAAGATATTCCTATTAAACTCTTGATTAACTTTTAATAACTGAAATACTGAAAACATTTCAGAATAAATGTAGCAAATATTTAAAATTCTTGAAACTTCATGAACGTTATGAAATGTTTGCAATTGTCAAATACATACTTTGGATGACTTTAGAAATCCGTACGCATATCACAAAAATGTTGGGAATGACTGAGACATTTTACATTGATAAAATTCTCATTAAATAGCAGTAAATACATTTTATAACATTTAATTTCATAATTTAATAACGAAAGGTATAATGAAACGCAATTCATGTACTTTCACCAAGGAATTTAATTCTTTCCAACAATTTCTTCTGTGATCTATAAAGTACTTCTTTCAGAGAAAAACAAAAACAGAAGTGTATGAGACGTACTTATCAAATTATATAGCTATCTTACAAGTACATAATTATGAAAAGCAAACTCAGAACTACATTTTTGGTGCTTATTTGTAAGTTTTGGGACATATTATGCTGCAGTATTTTACAGAAGCCATGAGCTATTATAGTATTAACTAATATATTAACCTGTTATTTTAAACACAAAAGCAAATATTTAACTATGGTTTTTGTATTAAAAATGTTGCATTATATGTTAAGTTTATATTCATAATGCGAAAAGAAAAATATTTATGTTGCGATACTTTAAAAAACAGGAAAAGTAAAAAATGCTGATTTTTTGCTGTTGTTTGAGTTACATTCTTTACCTGAGAAAAACATTTATGTACATGAAAGACGATGAATTTTTTGTTTTATATTGTAAATGTTGAAATATATTCTAGGAACTAAACTTCCGATGTTAAAAGTTTTATATGGTAGAAAAGCAAAACTGTATGCGGTTAAGCCTAAATACATTACGGTTATTACAAAAATAGTTTCATTAAACCCATGCATTAATCGTACGAATTTTATATTCGCTGTCAATTGATTTAAATGGCTGTTTATCGACAGTAGAAATAAAATATGATAATTTTTTTCCCGCCGTTAAGTGTAAATGGAGGAAAAATGACACAATGTTTTAATATTAGTAGTAAAATAGTTTGTAACAGAATAATATGTGTGTGAATAAATACCATGATTATATTTGTTAAACTTTGTACTTAAGAATATACTTTTGGTGTTAACCAATAAGTTGAAGTTATCGACTATAATTCCTCTTATTGAAACTAAAGTTTTGATAAATAACGCGCTATGTAGCAACAAGACAGTAGCATTTAATGTTATGCATTTTGTTGTAATGAACTGGCTTCTCAAAACTAATGTTCTCCAAAGATCATTAGAGGTATATTAAATACAGAAAGTTAAATTGTTTAGTTCAGTAAGAAATATATAAATATTAACTATTATGAAGAACGATATTTTATACTCATTTTAAAGATTCAGTTCAGAATGATGACGTTTCATAATCCGCTTTCAGGTCCATTAATTGTCGTCATGAAATTTTAGCTTTATTAATTTTTAAAAAGTATAATAAAATATATGCCATATATCGAGAGTAATATTATTTCTTTATCAGGAAACGCAATATTCTGGAAAATAGTTCTATTTCAAAACTAACTATTGTAAATTAATTGTAAACTTTAACCTTATTAACTTTCTAAATAATCTAATTACGTAATCATAAAGCCGTTATGTTTATGGTATTTATTAAATTTTATTTCCTTTAACACTGAAGTGAATCAGGATAATACTGAAAAAAATTCCCAAGTACCTATGTCTGTATAACCTAATGATTCCAGTACTTATGTGTTTACTACGAGATAATATTTTTGAAGAAAGATTATGGCGGCTTGTGAGTCAGTCTCATTATAAAGCATAATTCGGAGAAATATCATATAGGGTTTTTACAAAAATCCACCTTTTATATTTTCCAACATCCTTCTATGCCTAGTCATGCAAAACGCACGTTCTAGTCTCCTTTACATAAAGGTAAACTGAAAGTCCATTTCTCGTTCTAACAGTTTCAGAAGAGAAAATATTCAGAACCGAGTTTGAATATTTGTTTGGAAAAGAAGATGATTACAATTCTCATAGATAAGAAACTTCGTGTGTGCTTTAATATTTTTCCTATTAAGTAGAGTAGAAATAATATCTTACCTGACAACACCGACGAAGTAGTCATTGCGACAGCAATGAAAGCGCAAACACGGCAATATGCTAAGAGTTTCATCATCTTTTTTTCAGTAGTCCACCCATTAATTCACAGAAAAATTTCTCGCTGAACCTTTGGCGGGGGGAAATGTACGGAAACTCGAAGAAGGAAATTGATCACAAGAGTCGGAAATGTCAAGATTTCTACTTGCTTTGTTTTAAGTTTTAGTACACAAGATGTTTTAAAAAGAACACAGCGGAGTCTGCACGTGAGTTCAGAAGTAACACACAACGTGGATGCTCTCTTAAGTCACCCAGCATGATATCAAAAACTCCGCGGTGTGACTTTCTCCCCCGTCACTTCCTCTCCATTCTGATCGCGACGTTCGCGTGCGGATGTTCCGCTTGCACAAGTTGGAGAGTTCCGCGCCTACTCTTTTCGCTGGCCGCCGATAAGTAAAAGGATAACCGGAGAACACAGGTTGTTATATAGTGGGCGCGACGGTTACGGAACGCGCGTGCGCCTTCCGGACGAAGAGCCAAGGGAGGGAGAGTTAGTTAGAGATACGTGCACTGTCCATCAGCGTGAGAAGGGGGGATGAAATCTGCTACTCGCCGTCTGGATTCGCTCAGAACTCGGATAGGGCGTGTTGTTTCGATATCTCCAGCCTGGGACATGTGTGGGAAAGTAGTGGTTAAGCCAAATTTAATAAAAAAAATTTAGTTAACAAATGCATAAAAACTGCAGATAAATGAATAAATAAATAAATACCTGAAAATCTGGAGGTGGAGTAGATGTCTACCTTGTTAGTATTGCGTAAATTGAAATACTCAGGGCTGTTTAGTAAGATTAATCGTGGTTGGAGAAAAGTGGATTTAGAATGCGCGCTATTTAGAATTTTTGTGGTTCGTGTTTGAAAAATCGCACCAAAGCGTTCCCTCCTTGAATACCAGGGAAAAACAATCCTCTTAAATGAAGACTAATGTGAGTTATTTATTACGTGCGTTGCATTTTAAGGCTTGCTTAGGATCGTTAATATTCTCCGCTCCTGAGATTAGGAAAATGAATATGTGGAGAGGAGAAACAGAGAGAGAATTAGAAAGAACGAAAGTGAAAGGCGGAGAACGAGCCACTTTCTGAATTTTCTTCGCAGTAAGGATTTCGAATTAGAAGTGGTAATTTAATTTGGATTT
The DNA here is from genome assembly GCA_000611955.2 of Stegodyphus mimosarum. NCBI lineage: Eukaryota > Metazoa > Arthropoda > Arachnida > Araneae > Eresidae > Stegodyphus > Stegodyphus mimosarum. The sequence goes on from KK116582.1 coordinate 186,349, forward strand.
GTATAACTTTCACTTTCTCTTTTTTAACTGATGTGTTGGAAGATATGATGTTTTGTCATCTCTCAGAGATTTTTTAAGATTCTGGGTTTAAGTCGTTGAATAAATTGTCAAGATTTCTTTCAAAAAAAGGCTTGATACATGCATATCCATTGTTTTTGAATATGTTTATATTTAATTTCATAGGAATTTAAAAACATAAATTGTTAGAGATTTTGAAAATTTTTAGCAATTCTGTGATACTGTCTGCTGTTCTAAAGGTGAAACATAGTAATAGCGATTGTTCTTTGAATATAAAACGACGAAACTTCCAATGAAAAATAAATAAGAATGACCTTGAAACATGCGAAAAGTCCAAATACATCTATGCCTGGGAACATCTGGAAATCTGGAACTTGAAAGTCTGTTTTTGCTTAAGCTAATTCATTAGCCAATTATCACCTGCGTTTTGATTGAATTACCTCAGTACTCGAAATTAATTAAACTATTAAGTTTGCACAGAACTTCAGAAAATTAGAAAATTAAAACAGATTTCATAATAAGAAATATTCTACTTACATTGGTCATTTACCCATTTTTTTATCAAAACCTCAAATAATTACTAATTAAATTTCTACCAATCAAAACCTTGCAATGAGCTCAGAAACTTTCATACAAAGCACAGGAACATTTAGCATGTGTTTACAATAACAGAAATACAATTGTAGCGCATAAGGTAAAGTGACTAATTTACAGTTCTCAAATGATAAAGTGTGAGCAATTAATTAAAACTGGTTACCAAAAATAATATGCAAGTCCAACTAAATATATACATATAACTGTAACAATCATCCGCTCTTCGGGAAATTCTTTCACATTCCTGAACACCTTAAATATTTAATTTCGGATTTTATAAAATTAAATAGAAAATTTAAAATTAGAAAAGGGATTTTATTCAGAAATGCAACATGACGAAAAGCTCTGCTCATGAATTTTGATGGTTGTATGGAAAGGTTCCAGTTGCCTTTGATAAATCAGGACTTTCCTATGAAATCAGCAGTAATTATTTTGCTTTATTTTTGAGTTTCCTATTTCAACTAACAATTCGAGTTTAACTATTTACAAAATTCCAATTATTATTTTAAACAAGAGTACATATTTTTAATCTAAATTACACTTCATATTTCATAGGAGATAATTTTCCTTTATTTATTCCTTCTCTCTCTCTATATATATATATATGTATATTGAAATCAGCAGTAATTATTTTGCTTTATTTTTGAGTTTCCTATTTCAACTAACAATTCGAGTTTAACTATTTACAAAATTCCAATTATTATTTTAAACAAGAGTACATATTTTTAATCTAAATTACACTTCATATTTCATAGGAGATAATTTTCCTTTATTTATTCCTTCTCTCTCTCTATATATATATATATGTATATTATATAAAGAAGAAAATTTTAGGGCAATTGGTTGAATTTAAATCATAATATAGAACGAATTTTTGGAATTTTTGAGTTCTCAGACGTAACAAAGAGAATCAAATTTTAAAATGTCATGAAGTTATGATAAACTAATGAATAGTATAAGAAACGTATAATGAAATACAATAACAAGAAATTATCTTGGAAGTCATTTACTCAACGTTAAACGTAGTTAAAAACTTTAGTGAGTATTAGACATCTTAGTAAAAATTCTTCTGTGAATATTAGACATCTCATAGCCCATAATGTGAAATTTAACAGTAAAACTTTGAGTCATAATCTAAACTTGAAAAATCTAAATTGCATAAAATTCATTCTAACCCATCCATTATCATTTCAAAGGCCGGCAAAGGGGACCAGCCACAAGTCATAAGCAGGAAACGTACCAATGATTTCAGTAAACTCTTAAACAAAGGCTCACATCTGATCCTTAAAGAACCTCCACCTTCAGACCTCTGAAAAATTAAAACTACGATAAATCTTCACAAATCCTTCCAACAAACTTAAAAATTACGTTATTCAGTCTGTTGCGAATTCTGCCAAATTACATGCTCTACCCCAAATTCATAAAAGACATATTCTATTCCACCCTAGTGTATCAAATTTAGACACTGTTTAGTATCCGCTAGCTAGATATTTAGTTCCTAAATTTTCAATTTTGTTGGATAATAATATTTACACCGTAAAAATTTCAGTAGGGTTTTTTAAAAAAGAAAACTGCTTTCCCCCAAGAAATTCCATCATTCTTTATTTTGAAATAATATCATTATTCATCCTTATTACAGTGAAGGGTGCACTTAAATAGTTAGAAACGGAAGTTCAAGAATTTCATTTCTCCTGTATCGAAATCGATGAGCTAATTACCCTAGTCCTGTCCTTGCTGATATCCATATGCATTACTATGAATCTAAGTATTTGAAATTTTAAGCTTTCCTGAGTGGTTCCATTGCGTTTATCCATTGCGTTCCCTTACCCTGTTTGATGGTAATAAGGATGATTTAAATAAAGTTCTTTCAATAAGTAATTCCATTGATTCTGTCATTCAGTTAACATTTTAACTTGAGACGTGTAGTTCTTTCGCATTCCTCTAGGCCTTGGTCATACGCTACATATCCAACTTCAGTTCTACTGTTTACCATAAACCTTCATCTGTTTGCCTTCCACCCTAATTCAAATCATATCATTCTGTTAACCAACTTCATTTTATTCCTTCGTTTTAGGTGCCCTTCACGTTTGCTCCTCCAGATCGGCTCTTAATCAGTAACTAAATGACTGAAAAGCAATTGCCATTGACAAAGACCTTCCACTTAACGATATTGATCAAGCCGTTAAAAATTCTCATGTCAGCAAATCAAAAACACTATCTCTCTTCAGGAGATTATAAGTTCTCATTACTCTGTTTCCATCGATTAGCTATAAAATTCCACGTAGTTTATAGAAATTCAACTTTCGCGTTGTTTACCCTTCCATCTATAAAATTGGAAGTTCCATTCTTAAGGACCTCACTCCGGATATGAATTCCTGGGCTATATGCAGGATTCCTTACCAATATGGTTTTATTTACATTGTTAAACTAAGTGAGCCTTAAAATTTAGCACTAAGGAACATGAGGCATATGCTAGGAAAAATGAAGCACATAAATCCTTGTTCCCCAATGCTGTTGGTCAGAAAATCAATTTCCCTTTTTCTGCAGCCGAAATTATTAAATAAATATCTTTCTTTGGCAAATTAGATTTTCTAGACGCGTTTAACATTCATAAAAATCCTTTAGTTAGGGATCTCAGTTTTAGTCAGTCTTTATCCATATCTTTTAAAAAAATTATTGAACAGTTGTTTTCATTAATAGCAATAGATGGCTCAAGTAATTTTATATTCTTCCTCTCATTCTCATCGTCTTATCTTATCATCGGCTTCACTTTCGTCATTTGCACTTCTACAGCTGAAGAGGTATGTTTCATATATAAACCTTCAAAACTAATCCTGCAAATTCATAAATATTACGCTGATTCTTATTACATTAACTCCCCAAATAACCTTCATTCCCCAAATATTCAGATTTTGCATTACTTGGAGAATGTTTCGTTAGCAAGCACTTTCAAAACAGATGTTTCTTATATCATGTACGTGGAAGTTTTCATTGTTTAAAAGCCGCATTTCATTTAACCAAACCTGAGAGTTAATTCAGAAAAAAAGTGTAGAAATAATTGCGTTATATCGAAGTATAAGAGGACAATCACTAACAATTCGCATTAATTTCAATTTTATATTTTTATTTTTCCTTCTGATTGATTTAAGTAAAAATACATTGAATTTATCATATAGCCAATTAAAAATGTAAAATATTTTTATAAAATTGTATTAATTTTTTTCTTTAAATATGTAGAAGCTATTCAACATTTCTATATTAGACTAAATTCATATTAATTTAATGTCGTATAAAATATTTCGTTATTTCTCCTGGGCCATCTCTGTCGATAATCTTTGCTGATAAACGATAAAAAATCTAAAAGAGCCCTTTTGGTTGTTCATTAAAATATGAAACTTTTCAGATTTTTTTCTTTTTTAAAATGTTTATGCATGATTATTTAATAATGCCTTTTATATAAATAATTTCTATTGCCTTCAAAATCTAGCATAAATTCACAAACTTGTTTCCTATTCAAACGCTTCTGAAAATTGTAAAATGTAGAAAAAAAATTCTCACTACATTTTTTAAAAGAATTTTCGAAATGCATGATATATTGTTTTACATATATTTTTGCATGACTTATTATATTTTAAAGTAGACCCGCCATTTAAATTCACTTTTTTTTAAATTACCCAAACTACACATCAGAAATCGGGCACATTCCAAGACAAATTTTGGTGCAATTTTTGCGGATATGATAGGCGCATGTCTGCTCCTTTAAAGTCATGAATTTAGGCATAAGCTCATCGCGTAAGTAATATTTTAGTTTCTTTTATTCCTGTCTTTATTCTATAATTCTTCTAATTCAAAAAATAAAGAAATGTCTATTATTACAAAGAGTAAAAATAATGAAATCCAATTGTTGGAGAAAACTGCCTCTCAGAAACATCACGTTTTTTTCACGGTATTACGCTTTTTTCACTAAAGATTTAATAAAATTAATTCAGGGAGAAATATTCATAAGCAAATTGCTTCATTGAATAGATAAATTGTAATTTCAGATCTGAAGAGCCTTTATTGGATGTAAAAATATCTTATTCTTTGCTTTCTCCTTAACTTTCCTTTCCATTTTTTAATACTATTGAAATAAGAATTATTATTAGTTTCCAAATATATTTTACACAGAAATTGTTCACGGCAATAAGATCACATTTATAAACTCTGTAAATAAATACGTAGAAGGAACAGAGTTTCAAACTAAAGAATCTTTAACTGTTCATTTTTAAATCACAAATGTTTGAAATAGGTGAATACAAATCATAATTATACCTTTTATCTAGTTATATCGCCAATGGAATGATGAAAGTGAAAAAGAATATTTTCTTCTCCTACACTAAGGCGCACTTATAAATGAAGAAAATATTAAAAACAAAAGCAGAATTCTACGACATTTCCACAGCCATTTTGACTGCAGATCCACAAAACGTATGTCAACCGCCCTGGCGTTCAAACCATGTTGTAGACGTTTTGCCTAAGCGGTAATTTTGCTGTCGGATATGTTTTCTGAACAACGGTCATTCTTATCAGATATAAAATATTTAATAGTAATATTACATCAATTTATTATTTAAGTAAATATATCATTGTCTGCGTATTACATGAATAAATATAAAAAAATATGGTTCCGCTTTCTTGCTATCTTCGACAAAAATCTGTAACAAATATAATAACAATAGATTGCGAAACTTCTGCCCTTGAAAATTGAAAGCTCTTGCAGTTTCAACAATATCTGTTTGCTTTAACTTGCCTATCAATCTCACAATGTTTACAAAAATCTGAAAGCAAAAACATTTTATTTTCTAAATGCGTTTTGTATCATATTACTAGTGGAGCTTTTAATCTTGGAATTTCTCTAAAGCAAGATGCAAAATTCTAGGTTTATTGTTCAACTGAAATAAACAAAAGTCCAGTAGTTCTTGTATAATACCAAAAATAATGCAGTGTGACATGTATGCAAAAGCTTGCGTTATGCACTTATTTCAAAATAATAAAAATACCGAGATATATATTGGCTTTCTTTAAAAGGTAAACTTTCGCATGAAATCAACAATAACAATAGAAAATTTTACATAGTTTTGTCAAGTATGAGAGCAATTCCAGTAAAACTGCTTATAAAATGAAAGGACATTTGAAATAGTGTTGTTGTTACTGATTCTAGCTTGTTAGCTATTAGGCTAGACCATATCCATTGAGTCCAAGAAGCGTCAATAAATCCGGAACGAAAGTAGGTCTTTTCGATAGGTCCTCTTTCACAAGTCCTAAACGGGTGAGAAGATGTTCAGAAGTGAAATGATGAGTATTACATTTCCTACAGATGGGTTAGATCTTATTTCCCGGGTCAAATTTGAGGCATTTCAGATATTCACTTAGAAGCCTTGTCAAAGTAATCTGCTGAGCACGATTACTCCCAAAAGCAATAGTTCATTACCACTGAGCCCAATCTGTAAAAGGATCTGTTTCAAATATATATGATGATAGGAATAGTAATAGTTGTAGCAATTGACCTCAGCAACTTTATTGAAAATATATTTAGGACAGAAGAGATGTTATGGATGATGTTACCAATAATAAACACTCGTTTTACGTCATCTGCATCTTTACTTCTTCATAAATAATACGCTTAATTAGCCTAATGTTTCAAATTTTCTAACTTCGCGTGGTTCAAGACATATTTTAAAATCTTCCTATGAGAGAATGTTCAAAGAATTAAAATTTGAAATCAACTAAAAATTGTATTCTCCTTTTTTATTCTGCTAAATGAAGTGCCGAGGAACCTAAAGAACTGTTAAGCGAATTATCGCTTAGTTCAAAGGACAGAAATCGTAAACTCAAAGAAGGTTAATTATCATTTATTCATTCAAACAGTCGGCCCCTTTCTTCGGGCTTACCGCTAAGTTTCCACTTGGGCTTAAACAGAAAAGTAAGAAACAAGAACCAACTAAGAAATTTAGCGGAAGCTAGCACAATTCTAACGTAGTTGGCCCGTAATCTTAAACTAGTCGGCAAACTATCAAAAGGCACGTTATAATGTGACGAGCCTAAATCAGCTTAGAGAGTCGTAGCCCAAAGGCAAACGCGTGCTATCCAGAATTCCTAACTCTTTCTCTCGAAGTCAATTGAACTTGATTTAATACTATCTTCCTCATTTGGATTCAAAGCGCTTTTATTTCTCTTTGTCTTTATGCTGTAATAAATTTATTTCTTTTATTAATTATAAAAAGCTCCTACAGTTAGCATTTTAATGGATACTGATTTCTCTACGTTTACATACAGGAAATGAGCTGGTCAGATTCTGGAAAAACCAGGGAAATAGACGTTTCAGAGATAGTAATAAGAAGGAAGCGTTTGCAGAATGAGGTACCACTGATAGTCACCCAATTTAATGCAGTTTGAAATTAGTTACGTAATGTGCAATTAGGTACATTTTTAAACAATTAAAATATAAAAAAATGAAAATTCATCTTCGAGTCCAATTTATTTTTTAAAGAAATGAATTTTGTTCAAGAAAACAAAATGTTTGCAATAAATGATTTGATAGATTTCATCTAACTCTTTTGTATTCGTTTTAAACTAACATGTAAAATAATATTAAACTTTTCTTTGACCACCAGGTTCGTTAGTGCATTTGATAAAAAAGTATGATGTGGACACCATATAACTTCCTTATACGGCCTGTTAAGTTATAAGTTAGTTATTAAGCTTTTTACTGCATTTCATTTAAACTTATTCTCTCGAATTATTCTAACTTCGTAAACTGATCCCTGAAGGCAAGCTGCAAATGACATCAATAACTGCAAATTTTGAAATTAAATACCCGATCAAATTTTGTCCTAAGAAGTCAAATTTCTTGTATTTTCGTTTTTTCACTACGAGTAAAAACTTCCCAAACATAAATCTAGGAACTGGGTGACCGTATTAAAAGTTAGATTTCGATATTTGTCCAAAATGATTTTTTTAAATAAGATAACTGTCAGTTTTCGTCATTTTAAACACTAATGTATTTTTCTTGAACTTTATATTCAAAACTTGGTTTCTCGAACTATTCTAACTTAAATAACCAATTTCTCAAAGCAAATTATAAAAATGGCAAATTTTGAAATGAAATATCCCGGTCCATTTCTTCATTTAAAATACTTCTGTAACTGGAAGTAGATGATTACGACCAACGATTGCGAAAATGAAGGCCGGGTAAAGACTTTTAAGCAGGGTTAGAGGTGTGGTATATCCACATATGTTTGTCATTGTCGATTGCAATAGAAAAATGAGGTGCATAACTAGATGTTACAGCAATCCCATATATAACATTTCAAAGCTCTACGACTGATAGGTTTTAAGTTATGCCAGATATACACATACGTACGTATGTACAGATGCCACGAACAAATCACATTTGAATCCATTTTAATTCCATTTTTCAATCCATTTTGAGAAAATGTGTCTTTTATTTTGGCCGTACGTACAGATGTTACTCAAAAATATTCTTCTAATGCATTCAAGAGCGGTCAAAACGGATATTTTTGTTGAAATATGATACCCGAAATATTTCGCGATTGCAATACTTCCTTTACTTCAAACAAGGAAATAATTAATGACTTAAAATTTACTTTTAAAAACAAGTCCTTGAATATTTTATGCTATGTATACTTCTCATATACCCAGTTAAATTAACAGCGACGCAACAAAAGTATAGTAGATATTATGAGTTTATTTTGCAACCGCATAAGAAATGCATATGTTCTTCACTTCTTCATCAAAGCGCTGAGCCATTCTTTTATGAAATGTAGTCTTTGACATTGAAACAGTTGTCAGGTACCGGTTAGGAAAACAAAGTCGAAGCAGTTTTGACGTCTATTATATCCGTTGGGAGAAATTTAGATGCTCCTTAAAAACATATGAACGATGACAATTTTAATAAAGAAAACAACATGATGTTCTAAATTTAAGAGTTAAAATAAAAGATTTTAGATTTATTCCTTTTGTGATGATTTCGCATGATATTAACAGAATAAGTACTATCAGCAAACGCCATAGGAGTAAAACAATGAATATTAAATTTACTTTGAAATAATTGGAGGAATAAAAAGGCAGTATTTTAATAGGATGGCTATAATTGCAACATTATACTTGATGTTATAATTTATTTGATGCTTTTAATTTTAAGGAATTATAATTTAAGTACGCAGTTGAAATTCGGCAAAGATCGTGCTAATGATGAAATTCCTCAACTAATAACCTAATACACAATCTTCCCAGAATTGTGAAATAAACATTTTGATTTAGTTTAGTTTAATTGATTAGGACATACTCAAGAGCTCTAAGGCAAGGGATGCTTTCATGGAGAACTTTCCACGTATCCACATAATGTATGAAAAAAAAAAAAACAGAAAAACGCTTAAAGCAGTCAGCTCGTTCGAATGGTTTCGGAAATAGTCAAAATGATCATTTCTATTGAAATATGATACCCTAAATGTTTCGCGATTGCGATGTTTCCTTTTTATATCGTTCAAGGACGTAAAAAATACTGTACTGTTTCTTGGATTTAACTTTAATTTTTTCTGTAATTTAATTATCATTTTCAGATAATACATTGTTGTCAAGCAGTATTCAGACAAAATACAAATATAAAATTTTTCTCTTTAATTATCTACAGATAAATAAACTGAAAATCTTTAACTCAACTGTTTGTGAATGATTTCACTTATTATTTACAACTCTGTAACGATAATGAAGCATGTGTTTGAGCTAAATAGAAGAATTTCCGTTTTTGAGGCACACGTTTACAAAAATGTTTCTGGTGTTATCACACAGCTGTATACTCTCTGTATATTGAAAAATGTACAGAGTTTTTTAATTGAAAATACTCATACATAATTTACTCATTACATTGAAAATACTCATATGTAATTTACTAATTACACTGAAAATACTCATTACATTGAAAATACTCATACGAAATTTACTCATTACACTGAAAATACTCATATGTAATTTACTCATTACACTGAACATACTCATTACATTGAAAATACTCATATATAATTTAATATCCAGCTTTATTGCAATATAATCCGCACAAATGGATTTACTTTGTTTTAAATAGTATGAAATTTTGAAGATGCAAAAATAATTAGATAAACAAAGCAGGGTATTTTATGGAAAGACATTTGCTCAAAAATAAACCTAATCTCACAGATCCACACTTAACACGTTGACTGCGAGAGATTCTCAGTCAATACGAGCTAACCCATAGCAGCATTCTGGCCTTAGACGTCATTACTAGTGTACCCGTATTTGTCCCCTCAATTCGTATTGTCATGTACGGTTTTCTCGCACTAAATGCGTGTTAATTATTCATACTAGAGCCTGGGGTAAGAACGGTAAATATTTATTTCCAAACACAATTTTTTTAAATATTTTTTCATAAAATAATTTACAATCAACAGTTTGCACAAAAACTATTTTAACATTAAAGTTAGTAATGCAACAAACTTAAGTTGGGATATGATTTATTGTGAATGATTAAATCAATTTCGATTTTTATGATTCAATAGATTTCGGACAAACAGGTACAGGTCCTTCTTCTTCAGGAGCAAAGAGATCTGCAAATCTGGTTACCTATACTGTTTGACAGATTTCTTTGCTCCTGAGGAAAAGGGGCCAGTACTTGTTGTCCTCGAATCGATTGAGATCTTGACTAAATTAACCCAAAATCAAGGCCGTTGTGTTACTAATCTTATGCATTACTTGACGTGTTGTTTTTCTTCTGTTTTCATTTTGGTTTTAACATTATTATTCAGCAGCAATAAACTACAAAATACATATAATTTTCATCAGTATCCGGGCAATCTGAATCATTGATATATGCGTGATTCCCTAACGCCTTTTCGCCTTATTTTTGACATAAGTATTATGGCGAGGCAAATGCAAATTATTTGAATATAAACAGTTTAGTGTCACATAAAACAATATCTCACAATCTGAACTCACAAGAACAATACGCATTCATTAACAGTACGTAAAAAGAACGGTATCGTACTGAGTGTTTGAAGTTAGAATGCAAATATTCCCCGCGGCAGTGAACGCGTTGAACTTCTCTCTAAACTCTAACCGTTCTGAATATATGTCAATTTGTTTAAATCCCGCAGATTATAACTTACTGGCCATTCTTACTCCCTCTTACGGTTGAATTATGTCTTCCTGCACCATTTTGCAATTTTATTGAATTTTTTTATCATTAATGACAACAAAATGGCATAAAAAATTCAAGGTATAAATCGTAATAGTAATAAAATGGGAAGCTTTAAAATTTCAATACTACAATTTGTAAAATATATTAATGATCCATATTATTTTTTACATCTTCTATTATAAATAAAAGCTTTCTGATTGAAAATTCATATACTTCATATATGGAAATATATGACAGTCAATTCCATATATGGAAGAATGATACTCTTTATGTTTTTTTAGAAATTATTTTATCGAAACATGAGGTTTACGTATATTGAAATATTTTATCTTCTCTCTGGAACACATGTAATACAAACTCGCTTGGCTTTGATAATTTTATATGCTGAAATATCACGGAACATTTTATGAAGTGACAGAGGCATACGAAATGTAATTTTGTATTCGTGATCTTGATATTTTGCCAAAGCATTGTGAGTCAAATCGTTATTTCTAAGTCCCCTTTTTATTTTGTTTCTAAAGAATAAATAACATAAAATGAGATACAGTATTAAAATATAAATCTCTTCTGCCGCGTTAAAAATATGAGATTTTTTTATGCACACGGATTTAAAATTATGAAATTAGTAAGGTACCAATGCAACGATATAACTTTCCGAGTTTTGAAAGGAACGGGAGAATGATTTTCTAGCATTGGTGAAAAGGGTGTATAAGTCAAAAACCTGATCTTAAGCACTCTTACCGAACGAGATTTACGTTACAAAGAGTCAAAGACTCTGAACTTATAACCGGCCATAGTCTGCTAGCTGACGTCGTTACTCAACTAGGATATAACGTCAAACAGTTTCGAGAAAAAATAAAAATAATTAAAAATGCGTTTTCTAGAAACTTTCAGAATATCGTGAAAATGATTATAAATCAATAAACATGTCGAAAGCTGGGTAGAACAGTTTGTTTATTCATATTTCCTTTTCTACTTGATCTGAACTTATTACGCGAAATAACTTTAATATTTAAATTAACACAGATCTTCTAAGTTTTACTAAAAGTTTTACTAAGTTTTACTTACTTCTAAGTTTACTTTTCTATCACTAAATTTGCGGCAAGCCAAAAGTCTTCTCGAGAGATTGTGGTTGGGGAAGAAAAGCAGGAAACACTCAGACCCATCCCTCTCCGGGGTGCTCTTCATCAAAATTGGGGCTGAACTTTGCAAAGTGGTACTGTCACCTATATGGTATTCAAGGCTTTTGCCAACGAGGAATGCTATCTTGTACTCCTAACCGCGATGAATGTCGTGGGCTGGTTCTGATGTTACTGTTAGACAAGTGAGATGAGTAGCAGCAACAACAACAACAGACCCTTTTATTTAATTCAAGTAAAAATTCAAATAAAACTTTCAAATTAAGTACAAATAAACTAAAATGAGTTTAATTATTAATCAAATTATTACTTGTGGTGTTTATATGTATTTTGTTATATTTGAATAGTAATCAAACAAGCACTCTAACTCGAACTTACTAGAAAAACTCCCCATTTGGAATATACTGGATTTGTTGATTATTTATTTCAGGTTAGTATATTAACTCAATGGGTACAAAATTATATTATGTCTTTGTCCATAAAAAAAATTTTCATTCTATTAACAGTTATATTGAAATAATTCAAACATCTCTAATTCTCTGTGCTGGCAAAACTATTGTGATGTAGTATTAATGCTTCAACGATGTAAAGTTGAACTTTAATGAAAATTCTAATGATGTAACACAGCAAGAAAATTTTATTGAACGTCTAAATTCAAAAGGCTACATACAATCGTAAGAGAAAAACCTATTCTAAACAATTTGAAATCAAATTCATATCTCTGTCAGGAGTGAGTGTTCGGTGCATATTCTTGGCAAACATCTTCGTGAAACTCCTTAAGTACTGATCTGGAACAGGGAGCTGAATGCAGCTATGTTCTGTGGTACATACTGTGTTTCAGTGGTAGAATAACTGCATTTGAAATGGATTTAAAATCATCTTTTATTAAATCACTATTATTTACAAACCACTTCCCAACTCGGAAGGGATACAGAAAGTAAAGACCAAACTTGGGTCTAAAATGAACAATCAGATAAATTTAAACTAAAGCTAAATAGAAATTAAATAGTTGTTGCTCACAGAGCTTATAGTGCGAGGTTGGCCTCTAACTAAATGGTGCGTAGCAAGATTTACTAATACTGGCGCACTTGGATTTATTTCAATAAGCAATCACGTAAAGAGCTATGGCTTAGAATTTAAATGCTAGCTGGTCAGGCGACCGTCGAATAGAGGGTCTAAAAGCTCTCTCACACTGAGAGGTTTCTATCTCTGGCTTAAATAGAACTTGGCTCCACTTCAAATTACCATAAAGCTGAAAACTCGCGCTTCTTCTAACGGGAAGTTGAAAATGAGAAGGGATAGAAAGATTTAAATTAAAATTAAACTTTGTTAGTTTAACTAAAACCTTACATCTCTACGTTTTTCGTGCGAGAGCTATACGTGGCTCTCGAGCCTGCGTTTAAAACATTGCCAACATAAAAATATTATTTGTTTTAAACAATTAAATCAATTAGCAACTATTGAAAAAACATATTCGGAAGTTAAATAATAATAATCATGTTATGCTCTCGAGACAACCTTTCTTATTTTTAATGTTCAGCTTTTTCTGAATTTATGCGAACTTATGACACTATACTGTGAATAAGCTGACAAACCCTATTGTAAGCTATACTGTAAACAATATTATAAACACTGTAAACCATTCTATAAATCTTAATAATATGGTTCCTTATAAAAGTACAGTAAACCGCACTGTAGGCATACTGTAAACCATATTATAAGCACAGTAAGCTGTACTGCTATAAACTGTATTATAAGCTCAGTATTAGACTTCTGAAAAAGGAAAGACGTTTGTTTATTCTTTAAACCTTAGAAAGATGAAATCTGTGTTATTCAAAATTGATATTTCTCAATAATAGAATTACATTAACTGCTTTAAAATGGACAACGAAACAGAATTCATTATTTTCCTAAATAATACAGCAGTGAATGCAATGTGCGGCTTGAAAATAATCTAAGTAATATCTCCCAAGTCTGTTCTTATATCTGAAACATTTAGGCTCTTACTTATTCGAGTCAAGAAAAAACTGAATTAAAAAACAAAAGTCTCTTTTTCCTAATGCCTTTCAAAATCATCATCATTTTCGTCAGGATATCCCTTCCAACTACTTCGCATTGAAAATGTGAGAACCTTCTTTAGCCATCGTAGGTGTAATTTTTTTGCATACAAATGCAATTACGAAAGAACTAAAGGGATTTACGTAGTGCGTAGAGTTTTATCAAGACAACTCTCATTTGTGATAATTATTCTGTGAGCTGACTGGATTTGGGAACAAGGTTTTTCCTTTTTATCTGCATCCTCTTGAAAAATATTCTCGAAATTGGATTAGCAAAAGGATTATTATAACAGATCATTACGAGGCTCTGACTTCTTTATTACCATAAAAAGTAGTTCCAAGAACGGTACCATTTATTCCTAATATATTAAACTTTATTTTTCACACCATAAAAAGTAAAAAATATTTCTATATAAGGGGGTGGAATTGTCTTAGTCGGGAAGTTCATTTGAGCTCCGAGTTAGATAAATCTAAATTGAGACTAACAAATTTTTTCATACATTCAAAAGTTTCATATAATCACTAAAATGTTGCTAAGTATTCAGCTAAATATACAGTTGTAATGTTGTTTCATTAACAATGCTATGGTTATCTTTATTGCTGAAAACTCTTGGCCCCATATTTCAATCATTTTTAACCAGCAATCTCATTTTTGTTTCTTAATGAATACAGAGGCTGTTCGAATATTTTTAGACTACTTTGCTCGACTTTGTAAAAAAAGATCTTTCTTTTCTATAAAAAATCGTCTGCTTGAGAAAATGTTTTTTAACTGCAACTATATTTTTGAAAGTGTAAATTATCATCTGCTATTTGTAAATTTTGTTTTCACGCAAACTGGCGCTTTTAAAGAAGAAGAGGAGGGCGATGTTTGTGCTCTTTTCGAAAATAATTATTCGTAGTTAGTTATTAAAAATGCTTTGAAAACCATGATGTTTCGGTATCTAAAGGAACAATAGATAGTATTGTCAATAAAAAAGCGAAAACACTTAAAAATTCGGCTTCAAGGAGATAAATTGTTCCAAATGCATGTCCAAGGAAAAAAGGAATGTTTAGAATGTTGCAAAGGTAAGTACTTTAATGCTGAAGGAAAATTTGCGAAATCAAAGGACAGTTGCATACACATTCAAATCCTCAGTGTCATCAATAAATAAAGTGATTAATACTAATTTGAGTCTTACAAAGGCGAAAAAAATGTTATATGCATTGTCTTTCTCCACTGCATATCATCGAAAGCAGAATGCAGCACAGATTTCTCTATGAGAAACAATTATTTGGACAAAATTGAAAAAATGTTGTCACAATAGCTGAATCTCAGGTATACTTAAGGGGCCACAATAAAAGAGAACCATTTATTATCGTCGAATAGAAGAAAAATATTTTAGAACAGGGTTCAAAGTATTTAAAGAAAGTTTTTCTAAGGTATTTATGATTGTTGCTGGTTTTTGACATCACGACCAATAGAAATTAAAGACAGTGCAGTAAACTGTTAAGGTCAACTCTATATATTAACAGGAATATACTTTATATCTAATTTTTAAATATGAAATACCTTCTCTTAATCCGCATTGTCATCAATCGGTAGAACTGTATCAAACAAAAACAAGCAGCCACACGTCAAAATCTACTGTTAATTTTCGTAAAAAATGGACAAAGAAACGTATATCACTACTAAATTATCTGATGTATCATCCATGGAATTTTGCCATTTTGGACTTTTAGAAAGCGAATTGTCCAAACGTTGACCTACAACCCTCCTAGGAATTTGGCAAGCTATTCAAGAGGAATGAGATCAAATGCCTCTGTTGATACTAAAAAGGCTTTATTGTCTTTGACATTACTGTGTAGAAAGGTAATGAGTAATAAAGGTTATCAAATGAAGCATTTAAAAGTCCAAAATTATAGTTCAAATATTTCTGTAAATACAATGAAAATCGTCTAAAATGTGTGCTGACAGAATCTGTAGGCTGTTCATAAATATTATTTTAAGAGTTTCTGTAAAATATTTTCAGTATAAGTTTCTACAAGGATTTATGCGTCATTCTAATGATAATGACGAATAATAACGAATAAAAGCATTCCTCCTAATTATTAAGGATAATATTCCTGTTAATAAAGAATAAAATATTCAAAAATAAATAAAAATGAAAATATAATCAAAAGTTGAATAAAGACCAGACATATTCCCGCTTAATGCTAAAGTACGTTTTAAAATTAAACGCGTGTAGTCTGAAATATATACGAACAATCAAAACATTACAGTCAAAATAATTTTAATTGAAACTATATGTCCATAGTTGAGTTGCACAAGAATCATAATATTGTCGTATTCTAAAAAGGGAAATTTATTGGCACGTAAACGAGCAGAAGATCATACTAAGCAGAAATAATCTTGAATGTTGCCATGTGATAAAGCCTTTACATTATTTATATTAAAAAAGCAGAAACATTAACAGGAGTATTCTGTTGTTACATTATATTAATTATTATCATCATTAATTTGAATTTAAATCCTGGCGGAAGTTTCTATGCAGTTTATGAACGGTAGGGTACATGCGGAAGTGTACATGAGATTCAAGATTTTCTGAAGAAGTGCACAAATATAATTTAGAAATGCGTTTTATTAATTTTACGATATGCTATTTAAAAAATATAATAAATTCAAGTTAATGATCACGTAGATCATATAATCCCAAGATTTAAAGAACAAGTGATAATAACACTAGTTATTATTTGCAACTGTAAAAATTTTATTACAAAAATATGGAACATAAAAATATTTGGTTTTGATTTGTAAATATTTATTTTGCATATAAGTATGCAATTTTTGTATTACAAAAAAAAAATTTCTAAGCTGCATTCATTGACATAATGTGATTAAAGGCTACAAATACGTGTATTTCACCATTTTGTGATTTAAAACGGAAGGTGTTTGACTAATAGTTGGCCTGTGAAAAACAGTTTCCTTTTCTGTTTAATAGTTTAAGAAGAAAACAAATAGTTTAATAGTTAAGAACTGCCTCAAACTCACCACACTTTGTGTTATTAAGTGATGCCCAAACTACGAGGGTAATTCGGAAACTAATATCCATTGTGGTGTGGCGCTAGTAGAAATGAGCGTAGCGCAACATTGTTACATCACGTATTCTGTGGTTCTATACGCTTCCTGTTGTCCTAGTGAGAATGTGGTACTGCCTCGCGTATGCTGTTTATAACGTCACAAAATGTCCGCTGCTATTGAAAATACCGCCAAATGCAAAATAAGAGATTTCTTTCGGAAAAAGAATTCTTTGGTGTTTAGCAGCAGACATTCATCATGAACTGCGTGTCATATAGGGCCCAAATATTACGAGTGAAGGTACAGTGCATCAATTGATAAGAATTTTCAAAGAATGAAAAACAAAACAAACATTCATTATAAATCAAGCAGTGGGAGACATCTGTAGGAGTGGTGATCTCTTCAAATTGACTGCAAAATCCATCAGACCTGTCGATTCACAGTTTTGGCAGTTTTACAGAAATTACAGAATATTCTCGGACTATATTGTCATAGGAAATCTCCGGAAAAGTAGGCTGCAACACGTTCTATGCTCGATGATTATCGAAAACTCTCATGGAGATACACAAAACCGAATTACTGAATGGGCGCTGCAGTAGACTTTCTTTACCGCTACCACACAAAAGGAAAGGATTTTTGAACAGAATAGCGACTGTCGACGAGACTTTGGTAGCGCATGCAAATGCTGAGAGAAAAGGATGGTCAATGGCATAGGTCATATCGGTTCTCCGAGCCAGCTGAGGAAAGCCTGTCGAACTTTGTCAGCGAAAAAGGTTATAGTCAACGTGTTTCGGAATGCTAATGGAGTCTTGCTTGTCTAATCCATGGAACGTGGTACAGCAATCAATTCTAAAGTATACTGTAACACTCTGAGAAAACTGAAAATATCCATCCAGAACAAACGTCACGACCTGCTGACATCTGGGGAGATCTTTTCCTACATGATACCACTCGCCCTCACTGAACTCCGCGAACACAGGATCTTTTGCGCCAATTCAAATGGGACGTGCCTCAACATCCCCCTTGCAGCTCGGACTTGCTCCTTCTGAATACCATTTCCCCCTGCAATGAAGAAGTGGCTTGGGGCACAATAGTTTACTAACGATGAGCAAACTTCTGTGAAAAGCAGAGTGAAGAGGCAGGCGGCTGAATTTTAATGCAGAAGGGATTGATAAGCTGGTTAAACGATATGACAAGTGCTTGAAACTACATGGTGACTGAGTTGAAAAATAGAGGATAGCTGTACCTTTCAGATGTGAATAAAAATTTTGTTGAATCTATGCGGGTTTTTTGTTGACAGTGAAACAGAGGTTAGTTTCCAAATTGCCCTCATATCTGCGGAATAACATCTGTTTCTTGCACTAATTATAAAACTTATTATTATATTATTATTTAAAACTTATTATTATTAACTTCCTTATTTCTTCATCCTCATATTTCATACTTAGAAGAATAAAACATATTTTATTTCGTAAACTGAAATGAAATCATTATGATGTAAATGAAGGACAGCACAACTGCCTTTGCTTAACTAGCTTGACAATAGTATCAGCGATTAACTTTTAGCCCTTTTGACAGATGTCAATTGATATTAAGAATAAATTCTAAACTTCATTTTCTGAATGGATGTGTGTAAGAACGTTTCTATGTTAGGCGCAACTTTAGCAGCATTATGATACTAACGTAGCGAGTTTCCTGATTAAATGAAAATTTAATTTTTTTTTCAAAATTATTTAAAAGATATAATTTTCATCTTCCCAAATTATTTTCTCCCTTCATACCCCGTACATTTGTGATGTAATTAGAAAACACGTTCAGCTAATATCGGGAAGACAGTAAAAGGTATTTTTCCCCTCTTTTCTGCATGTCTTGGTCGTGTAACGGTAGCGCACTCAGGGCGTATTCGAGAGCTGGTATAGGTATAGGTTTCTATAGGTTCGAATCCCGCTGAGAGCATTGCACATTTTTCACATTTTTCTGCTTCAAAAATATGACCTAATGGCTTTACAATGGCAACCTAACTAAAAGGCAATGGATGATGATTCTTCACCACCAGGATTTGGAGTTTAGGGTCCCCTAATCTGCAGTCGTTCTTTAGAATAGGAAGTACTTAAGGTATTTTAACCCTCTTTTTCTGCATGCCATCGTGGTGTAACGGTAGCACACACGACTCGTATTCGAGAGGTCCAGGTTCGAGTCCCGGCGAGGGCACTGCATATTTTTTGCATTTCCCTACTTCAAAAATATAAAATAATGTCTCTATTACGTTTCGAATCTGGTGAGGACATACATTTCATGTCTCCTGCTCGAAACTAAAATGCCACATAACGGGTAAGAATGCTTTTCAACGTATGCTGAGATCACCTTTATTCAGAATTTTAAAAGTTTGTTGTTTATATTGAGATTCCCAACGTCCTTTTTTGGAAAGACGGAAGGTTTGAAGATTACAGTTCTCAAAACGATTTCCCACATGTGGTTAAAAAATACAAATTTATTATTATTTATTTACTTTCCTTTTTTTTTTCATTGGTGTTATTGTTTCAAGGTATATTTCTGTGTGTCTGGCAAAATAAACACTAAGCGTATTGGTTTAAATTTTCTTATAAAAATGATGTTGCACTACATATTCATCATATAAATTTTCTTATAAAAATGCTGTTGCACTATATATCATTCATTCATGCTATATAATTCATTGAATTATAAAGCAAATTTAATGCAGAATTTTAAGGTCTAATTCTCTTGACATTATTTAAAAATAAGATAACAGTAACGGTTTTTTTTTTAAATATGATTTAAGTTTTTACCCTTTTGGTGGGTACAATTTTTACATGTTTACTGGGAAATGTAAAGAATATTTCTATGGTATGTTTTGTAATAAAATATTTGAAGTCATTCTTGCATATGAGCTTTCCTTCAGCGTTAAGTTTTCATGAAATGATAAAAAAATTATTTGAAGATAAAGGCTGTTTTCGAAGGATTAAACCGTCATTGTCGATTTCGAGAACAAATTTATTCATTTCGTCAATAATAAAGAATATTTCCTTTTATTATGATTAGAATTAAATTTTTAATTGATATGAGAATATTTCTTTATTTTCTCTAGAAAATTCGCATTTGGTTCAGTTCATATATACACGTAGGCATTTTCTTTGAGTTAACCTATTTTCTGTTTTGTAATAAACATTTCGTAATGTATTGCTCGAACATATGATATTTTAGTTTATAATGTTTAAAAGGTGTTTCACTATTGGAGACCAGGATTAACCTTTTGGTAGATGATAAGTGACTTTTCCTATGTCTGAAGTGTGAAATAGACCTGAGAAAGTGTAAAAGACCCTTTATTTGCATTTGAATAAGATGCACAGAAGGCGCATCTGGTGCTTAGAAGTCTGGTAGCATTTATGGCGCAAAATTTAAAATAGAACGTCAAATGTAAAGCTAAGTTTAAATTACCGGTAGCAAAGGCTACAAAGAGCAAATTAACGAAGTTGGCTCGGACTTCACCCTATGTTACCCACATCTCAACCCTATGTTACCCAGCCTTGTCGTCCATTAACAAGAACCTAGGACCAACAGCGTCCTTAAAATTCGAACATAGAACTCTAATATCTCCTCTCTATACCTCTGTGGTCAGGAAGCTTTAGTCAAACACATGAGGTATGCGCAGTCATGTAATAAAATGCCTGCCCAAACCATTATATCTTAAGTGTATTCAAGGACATGATTCTTTTCCTTAATGAGAGAAAGATGATATTGTGTTTGAAACTCCCTCCAGATACATGTACGCCGAGAATTAGTGTCCAGGCTGAATCTCGACTCATCTGCAAAACGCACGGTGCTCCACCGAATGCGCATGTCTACCAAGCCACATGTTGTCTCCGACATAGTCAACGTGAATTCTGTACTACAATTACCGGGAAGCAAACAGTGAATCCCTTAGCGTTCAGCACTATCTCATAAAGCCTTCGGGAAGCTGTAGACAATGAAACTCGAGTCCCATTGGCAGCATACAGCTGACTTGAATGCCGTGAAACTGTAGCAGTCCTGTATTGCCACGCTGAAAATGCCAAATAACGATCCTCATTTGTGTTGTGATCATGGTCGACCTTGTGCAAATCTTCTCGGTATAGATAAATCAATGCCTTATAACTATTTCCACAAATTGCAGACGATACTGAGCGCTACACTGAGCACTGTAGACACCTGTAATTGTAATTGATCTGCATCCAATCTACCAATAATTTTCCATCTCATTCCGTCATCCATACGTTCGTGGCGACTCATTTTACCCGATATCTTATAAAGTTTACTTAACTCTTACTAGGAACACGGCTAATGTCGTGAAGGAGTACGAGCGCACAAATCGCCGAATCGGGAAATATCATTGGTCGGTTTTTGACGCATAAACATCTGGAATTTTAACCTCTATTTGGTGGTGAGTTCTCAGGCTTTTGGCTGGAAATAGAAAAATAAGCGCTTTCGCGCAACTTAGATTAGTATCTAAGTTAGACAAACATTAAGAGATAATCTTCATAGATAATCACCGAAAACTCCTCGTGGGCTTATTGCTTCCACAATCACAGCTCCGCAGAAACGCACGTGTACGCTTAACGTATTCGACTCTGAATATTTGCATAATTCTTAAGTGTCATTTAATATCTTTGGTTTAATACCTTTCGTAAAAATAGACATAATTAACAAATTCTCTTAATTTTGCTCACGAGTGTATTTAAAAGATATCGTTCGTACGGGATTAATGGAGACAGTATCTATTTTGTTTGATCACAGATCAAAATTGGATTTCATAACTAAGTTTTATACATACCTTGATGCTTAGAATTTCTAAAATTCGTCATTTTAAATAAAAAAGCAATATGGCAACTATAAGAAAAATACGCCTATTTGGCCATTTAGATTCACTAAATTCAGCTAAAAGTTGTCTTTGATTTCAAATAAAAAGCTTCAGTTTTAAATAAAATGCCTTGTGAAGGAATATATACTTTATATTTCTTTCAATACGGAGCATTTGCATTGCCTGTCAGTAAAATTATATTAACCTTTGAAACCCGCTGATCTTTGGGGAAAAAATGTGTACATGATGAAAGCAAATCACAGTCTCATTTATGCAAGAGTCATGATATTTCTTGAGGTTAACATACCGTTCATGCAGCCAAATATTTCGTTTGCTACTTTCTCAATAACAACATTCAAATTCAATCTTAGTAAAACTGATTATTTGAGTCACATGCGCCTTTAAAATTTTAACGTAAATTTTTTGCTTTAAATTTTGATTTTGATTTTTAAATCCAGTACCATAATATGAAAACTGTTTTAAAATATTCGTTTTAAGGCAAGCTACTCAATCATTGACGGAATATTAAGATTGATGAAATCAGCAAGCAGTATAATCGACTATCGTATAATTTATATTTAATTTCTGACTCGCAATTCGTAATTCGCAATTCGCAATTCTGGTAATTTTTTTCCGTGAGATGTATGCAATATATTTATTATGTATGTATACTGCCTGTATGTAAATCTCATAGAATTCATTCGAGTGAAAAAAAAACACATTTAGCTAAAAAAAACATATATACTGTTGCGTGCGTACGGGTTCGTTATGGATTGAATGCACAAGTCGTTAAAGGGTTAATAAAATTTATTCTTTTCACAAGAAATAAAAAAAAATGCTGAGATATTTCCGCAGAGATATTCGTACAATATCACAGTATCTCAAACTTTAAGCAAAACTCAATTAAAAAACAGAGAAATTAATTCTATTTCACAGCGATATCGCTAAAATCAATAACAGCACTAAGTAAACAAACAGTTCGCTTAAAGCAGCTGTAACTCAGATGAGGTGTTTTAATTCGGCTTCTATAAGATTTTTAATTATTTACTAGAATATTCTGGTAAACCCTCGATTTTTCTCGATATTTGTGGATGGCAACTGTAATTACGAGATATTTATTTATTAAACATTAAGTGCGCGCTCTCTTTTATTTTTGCTTTTCTGACGTAGCTTTCTCTTCAAAAATCGTCTGCGTTGCATGGTAAAATAAGGCAATTTTAATAACAATTCTAAATAAATAGCTAAATAAATACAAAATACGTAACACTGTCCCCCTCCCAAGGACTGCACGTCCCGACCAGTATAATCCCTGGACAGGAAGTCAAACTTACAACTAAGACATCAATGCAATAATAAACATTAGACTAACAAAATAAACAATAATTGCAATAAGTAATTTTCAGCACATCATATACTATCAACCACCAAATAGAAATCAAATATCAAATACTACATATGCTATCAAATACTAAATACAAATCAAATACTATCAAATACTAAATACAAATCAAATACTATCAAATGCTAAATACAAATCAAGTACTATCAAATAACTAAATACAAATCAAATACTATCAAATACCAAATACAAATCAAATACTATCAAATACTAAATACAAATCAAATACTATCAAATAACTAAATACAAATCAAATACTATCAAATATTAAATACAAACCAAATACTAAATACAAAAAGGGCCATGGTCTTATACTATTTACAGTTATATACACTACGTACTATGACCACAGTAATGAACTAACCTGTCGTAATGAATGACTTTAGGCTTAGAGTTCGATGATTTACGGATCCGAACCATTACGTCGTTCAGCCTGTTTAGGACTGCGTACGGATCATCCCAAGGTGACTGTAGTTTCAGACAGAGTCTATTCCGTCGAGTCGAATTCCATAACTACACCTTGTCTCCTTTGTTGGAACGATGTTCAGTAGCTCTTGAGTCGTATCGGGTCTTCATCTTCTTTGTCGCCATGTTGACTCGCTCCCGTGCAGAACGGTGCATCACTTCAAACCACGCCTGGAGATCTTGAGCATATTCCTCAGACGATGAAGGCGCATCCGGAGGATGACGAAACAAGAGATCACTAGCCAGACGATGATCACGTCCGATGAGCATTTGGCATGGAGAATTGCTGGTAGCCTTGGGTTTCTCTTCGACCCTAGTATGATTTCGGCAGCTTTCTGAGCAGGGTCTTTCCGACAAGACGTCGACGTTTCCAGCTGAGAATCCCTTCTGATGATCGATAGTCAAGTCCTGATATGCTGAAATCAGTTTGTTGCTTTAAAGTCCAAGAAAAACTGTATTTCCTTACAAGGTCCAATCCGAGTATGCAAGGATCTGTAATACCCGCCACATATGCTGTGTGATAGTAGGTGGCAAAGGTAATGTTCATGTTTAACTTTCCATCTATGTCAATTTTCTCGCCGGGCGCAGTCTGGAGGGTAACGCAGACTGACGTTCAAATCAGTTTGTCCTTATATTGTTGAGCTAAATCCTTTCGAATGATGGTAATATTAGCTTCTGTATCAATGATCATACTGCAAGGAACTCCATCGATATGCCCATTAATGGATAGTCCATTACTGTTGCCACTCACTGTAGTAAACCTGAACCCTTTAAGACAGGGTTTTTCACTATCGTTCAATCTCTGCTCATGTTATGATCATTAAATAGCTTCCTGCGTCGTTGTTGGGAAATGATCTTATTTTGTGTACCTCGGGGTGTTCTGCAGCGAATTGTCCCAGCGAATTACGTCAAAATACTCCCCTTTGAAATTCAGTTTAGGTAGAACGATTTGTCATATTTTCCCTGCTACCAGTCAGTTTTCTTGCTTTCAGTATTCTTCTCAGGTCAAGTTTACGAATATATCCCCGTCCATCTTCTGGCATCGACAACAGGATTGTTTGCAATTGAGAAAATAAGAGCGCCTCTGAATAATTGCTTTAAAATTGTCTAACAAGAATGAACTTTTCTTGATCATTCCGTGAAGATGACGTGCTGCATGTTTCCCTTTCGAAATTTTCTTTATTTCCAACCAGGATGGCACATAGACTTTTATAACATAGTCGGCTAGAAGTCTCATGCAATTACGAACTGTGTCTCATGCGAATAAAGTCAGTGCTGATAATCACTTGAGGTGTGGAACCTCAAGATATCAATATTTTGGACAGAAATTTGAACACAATTTGTTCTAGCCCATTTTAAACCATATAATAAGTCAGGCAATATGAATTTAAAAACAAAACGCTTTTTCGCTCTGTCCTATTGCTAAAATTAATAAGTTTGATTCTTTTGTTTCGTATAGCTGATATTAGTGCCTGAATTCATATTTATAAATCTCATGGCTTATTCCAAGCAAAATTTACGGGCTATAATTATATGAGTTTCGTAAATGTTTCAAATAAATCAAATCACTATCTATATAGTTAGTATACGTTTAGCACTGCTGCATATAAAAAGAAACATCTGTGTGCATGCTTCATTTGTCCATAATAAAAATTAAGCAGCTATGTTTTAATGTATATTTATTTCGTTAATTTTCGTTTTGCTACGTTAATTTTTATGTATATTTATTTCAAGGAGTTTAAAAGAAAATTTGAAGTTTATATTTCCATGACCAAGGCATTTCCATTTTTAGTTGAAAACAGTTTGAAATGAAGAACATTTGTAGTTATGTTCTCATTTTCCATATATATATATATATATATATATATACAGATACATTCTAGAGGACATAAAAACATACATTTCCTTAGTTTATTCAGGCTGCAAAGTATTTTGCCAAAAAGTGCCAAATTGATTTTATTTAGGAAGAAAATAATTGCCAAATAGTTCCAAATATTTTGAACTGTTTCTCAAATATTTCAATTTGGCACTAAGAATCTTTGATGACTAAAAGCGAAGGAATCAAGTTCACGGACCAGTTTTGCAGGTCAAAAACTGCTTCGTTAATCCCATTAAGGGAGCTGTCGTAGTGATAAGCCTAGAAATTCAAACTCACTTATAATCTGAGGCCAAACAAGTCCTTTATGCTGTCTACATCCGCACGCAATTGGAACTGAAAACTCAACGCGCATGAGTAGAACAGCTATTGCTGGTTCCTCGTCTTTTCCCTCACTTGCATTTATATTGAAAGCTTTACAAAAAGAAATATATATATATTAACGTATTTTTGGAAACATATTTTGCAGATTTATGAAAATGAAATTTTAAAATTCATTTGTGCACATACGCTTAAAGATAAGAGAATAAGTGCGAGTGCTAACGATTGTGTTTACATAAGCATCCACAGCTAAAAAGGACTTTTATATACGTACTCTTGTTTAATGCTATTTGATTTACTTAACGCAATTCAAGCACATTTTACGAAGTATTTATTGCACATAAAAGTATTTTTATAACGTAAAACAAATTTTGTACTCTTTTAAATTACTTAAAAATGAAATCTTAGTTTAATATAAAAGGGAATTTTTCTTTTGTATCTGCAATTAAAATCGTTTAATAGTATACTATAACTCTTGTGATATAATATTACAAAAGGAGAAGAATGGAATATTATTCGAGGCAACCGCTTTTGGATTTTCAGATAGAATTGGAAGAAACTTAGCAAATGAAGCAAGTTTGAGCAGAATTGTTGGCGTGAACAGTAACAATGTCGCAGAAAGGGGGTATTGTTTAGTGGAATTAAAGGAAAATATTTATTTAAAGCATTTACAACCGAATCTTGGCGGAAAACTGAAGTAAGATAAGATAAATGCATCTTAGCAGAAATAAAATATAAGAATAGCAGCGAAGGTAATAATCCTTATGAATTAACTATTTAATGAATTTCTAACTAAAGTAGCTAACACGTAAAATTTAAATCTACGTAAGACTGAATTCAATGATAATGAGAATGAATAAATATACGTATATATTATAACTTAGTAAAATATTTCAAATAAATCGCGATGCACTTTGAGATTTAATATTTGCTTTATACAATGATTAGAATATAAGCTGAAATTTTAGTATACATGTTTAAATCATAGAATCCCTAACTCAGAAAAAGAAATATTAATAAAAAATTTTGATTGAAATTATTCAACGCTGTAATGTATCAAACATTTCAACTTTATATTATACTTAAAACGTTATATGTTACCGAACGTTATATATGATAATATAGTTGATATTCCGAACTTTATATGTGATCGATAATAGCAGAATTTCAAATATTCTTAAAGTGACAAAATTAAACCTTGTTTAATATCTGAATCATTACAAACTGCATTACCTGAACATTTTGGAGAATTAGATAAGTAATCAAATTTTCCAATACTTAGCCAACATTTAGATTTTAGAAGCATTAATTATTCATCAAAAATCTACGAAGTTCAGTTTCTTACACAGAGCAACTTGGCAGATGTCAGAAGTTTCCCTTCTTGAGTTCCATTTACGAACTTGAAATGAGAATACTAATGAACTCTAAACGAACATGTTTCAGAGAGCTATTAATGTTTATAAAAGATAAGGTGATCAATGTACTAATTACAAATCGAAGTAAATTGATAATAGGTAAAAAATTTAAATAATAGAATTGCTACAAAATTTGAGCACTGTATTTAAAATAAACTTTATTTATTATTTGAAAGTAATATTATAACATTATTTAGCTCATAATACTTAAACTAACTTTTGGATTAATTTGATAAATAGAATTAATTTTTTGGATCAGCAAATATTTTAGAATTTAAATATGCTGATTTATAAAAGTATGCAATACACGTTTTTCATCTGCGCGCTAGCTGAAAATGATTGAGATAAATAATGTGCATAATAATACAATACTTAATTAACACTGAATTAACTTCATTTCCATTAGTTTGCAATTGATGGAACTCAATTAGCACAGAAATTCATATAAAACATGTATTATAGGATATTTCAGTCTAAGTAGTGACAAACATTTACAAATTACACTAAGAGCGATTACAGATGAATAATAATCTCTACATATAATAAAACAAAGAGTGTGTGTGTGTGTGCGTGTGCGTGTGTGTGTGTGCGTGTGTGCGTGTGCGTGTGCGCGTGTGCGCGTGTGGTAATTAAATTTGGTACGTAGGTGTATCTACACAAGAGCCAGTGCACCTCGAAGCGATTTTTTCGAAATTCGAATTAGAATTTTTTTTATTTTATGTTTTGTGACCAAATCGCGTCATTTTGAGACATAATGGGCTACAGGAAAGCGAAATTTCACTCTATACATTTCATTTTTACATCGTCGTGAAGCGTAGACACTTAGCTATTTTACGAACTTAAAATAAATTTCGTATTTCAATAAATCGATTAAATACGAATTTATTTAGGAAGGTGAGCTTAACACCTTTTCAGCGGAATTTTTTTAAAAAAAACTTATTTTAAAAAATGTGCTGTTTATTTTCCTTTGATTTTTGGACACGTTGAACTTTAATCCTTTCGACTCCTTTTAAAAAAAGAATTTTGGAAAAATAATAATATTTTGTATTTTTTTAAAATTTTTTAAATGAAGCTTCCGAATACACTTCTCACATCTCAGATATTTTAAAATGTAGTTTTGGCAACAATTTTCCTTTCTTATTGTTGTTGATAGATTTTTGATGAAATTGCATCATTTTGAATAGTTTCATTCTTTTAAAAATTTCGGTTTGGCAACAATTTTTCATCGTATTTCTTATGTTACTGTTTTTAAGAGACTGAAAAGTTTAAGAAATTAAAAAGTTGTTTCTTTTTGCAACGGTAAATTGTTTAATTACTTTATTAGGATAATTAACATTTGTATCAAGGGATATTGCTTATTTCATTGTAATATTATGTTTTAATTATATATAATTTTAATTATAAAAAAGTTTTGCATGATATTTTTTAATCTGTTTAAGTTCTTAATCTGTTTATACCATTTGAGTTCTTAAGATTTTGCAAAGGGAAGTTGGTTAATTTATTTATTAGGATAAGTAATATTTGTATTAAGGGATACTGCATATTTCATTGTCATTTTTTATATATATAATTCATTTTTATTGATTTCTTTTTTGATAAAGTTGTTCTGCAGAGTAAAATTCTGCGCAAAATGTTTTGTTTTTTGAGTTTCTTTCATGTTATTTTTTGCTTATTTCACTGTTTGTAAGATATTGAAAAGTTTTGCATGATTTTTTTGCATGAGCCAGTGCACCTCGAAGCGAGTTTTTCGAAATTCGAATTAGATTTTTCTTTTAAATTTTATGTTTTCTGACGAAATCGCGTCATTTCAAGACATAATGGGCTATAGCAAAGCGAGATTTCACTCTATTGAACAGTTTAAGAAATTGAAAGATTGTTTCTTTTTGCAAAGGTAAATTGTTTAATTAATTTATATATCTATATTTAAAAGGACGAGTCTTACTGTGTGTGTAGGTGTTCTTTCGTTCGTACTGCGCGTAAACTAATAGACCAAGGCCTATCAAATCTGGTACACAGGATGCAACTAGACAAGAGCCAGTGCACATCGATTTTTCAAAATTCGAATGAGGGTTTTTTTTTTAATGAAATATTATCAAATTGATGATTTTCTTTCATTATATGAACAACAAGGGCACGCCGCAGCCATTGTTGCTGATATCAGCACTATTGCGACCCGCAAAAAACAGGGCGATAATTCTGTGCAGTTTTTAAATTTAATGTTTCTCTTGGATACTGGACGTTTGTATAGAGAAGGCAGCAGGAAGTTGGTTAATTTATTTATTAAGATAATAAGGGATATTGCTTATTTCATTATATGCTTTTTATATGTAATGCATTTTTAACTGAATTTTTTTTCCGTTGTTGTTTGTTTCTTTTTCGATAAAATGTTTTTGCAGAGTAAAATTCTGTGCAGTTTTCAAATTTAATGTTTGTTTTTAGGCATTTTTCCGGTACACTTAAAAGCCAGACGAAGGCTGGCCGCGCAGCGGCTAGTATTTTAATATTTTTCATGAATAAAACAAAACACGTTTTGTTTTATAATAATGAAGTAATGCTTATTATCGTATCTTGTATTCAAACATTTTCTGATAAGGTCTAGAAAGCTTTTCTGTTGTCGACTATGAGTGCAATAGCATTTGATTTGATAACGGAAGTAAATATATAAGGTATTTTCTCCCACATTCCGCATATCTTCATAAATGGAATTGTGTAGTATGTGTAATTGGAAGTATACTAGACGCGCATTCGAGAGGTCCAGGGTTTGAGTCACAGAGAGGGTACTGCACCTTTTTCACATCTCCTGCTTCAGAAGTATCTAATGACTCTACAAATATAATTTAAAATCTCATACTAAAATAAAAATTATAAATTTCAGTTTTTCATATTAATTTTAAATGTCTGTTGTTTAAATTAGCTTAGAAAATGAATAATTTACTCGAGATAAGTCTTTGAAACAAAACACGTGCCTTCAGCATACCTATAGTTCCTAATAGATGCACAATGAAAGTATTACAATAGATATATCTTCAAATTCATGTTAGGTTTTTATAATTGTACTTACTACTATTTCTGTGTGGGAGGGGAGCTCTGCGTCCTTAGACCCAGGAAGGGAAACAGCCTTCTGTTTAAATTAAGCTATGATTTCATGTCCTCTAAAGAAGGAAATCTACTATCTGCGTACCCCGGCCAAGGGCGAAGAGACCAAGGACCGACATAATTTAAACAAATATTGTTGAGGTACATGGAACAAATATTGTTGAGTTAACGCATTTGAAGGAAATATGTTATAAACTTGTGTTGGAACAGGTGACAGTTGACTGAGGACGGGGACACCTGGTGGCTAACAGAAGTAAGCAGGAATACGACTCATGTCTTCCTTGGAACGACAAATCCCTGGGCTCCACAGAAGCATCACTTCGGGAGTTTATTGAGCAGAACTGTTTGTGTTGATACGAGTTTTGTTATATCATAAGATTAGGCATATTACTGCATAAATTATAGGATTATTTACATCAGTTTCATAGATACACATTCTGTGATAGGTATTATAGGAACTTTTTATGCAATATATGCAAGTATCGAAAGAAATATTTGTTATAATATTTACATATTATTTACAAGATTATGATCTAGGCAAAGTAAAGAAAATATGAACGTTACAGAGTAGTGAAAAATATAGCAACAATTTTAAAATATGAGAAAATAAGAAATACGATAAACATTAAATATTATGAGATACTGAGCAATGTACTTCGCAGTAGACAGTTATAAATTTTGAGTAATGTGCTGTGCAAAAAGTCTATGAGGGGGGTCATTTTGGATGAGGTCATAAAAAATATCCTTTATAGTGTAACAATATTTTATTAACAGGCTTAAGTTACACACCGACATTACATTTAACTTTATGAAAATTACAGAGGTAGAGTTTGACACAACCTATCAGGTTACTCACTTGGCTTTTACTGAAGTATTTCTCTGGCTACTCACCAGAGGACACCCCCGTTGCTACAGTTAGTCCAACAGTTTATATTAGCAGCAGAGTTTATATTAAAAGATTGGTTACAGGTCTAAGTATTATCAACACTATTATTAATATGTACAAATACCCTGAGAGTTTTTTTAGACCAGTCATCGCCAAACCGTTGATCACGAGCTACTAGTAGCTCGCGGGGACATTTTCGTTAGATCGCGTTAACGTTCGGGGTGGCTAACCTTGATTCCTCCACTGAGCTGACGCTGACGACAACTGCTTGTTTGTCCCTCGCAACTGCTAATTTCAGCCCCATCTCATAGTTATTGTACACGCGTGAGGTTGCGCAGTTTAGGTTTTTCCTGCGTATATTAGACATTTGTTAACTTGGATAGTTTGATTTACGCATTTGTGTCAAGCTGGGTCTGTTCTAATGATGGCGTATTCAAGTAAAAAACGTATCACTTTCATTCCGAATGTTAAACCGATTACTTCTTTACTCAGGTAAAGGACAAATGTGTGTGTTTACTGTGCTATGCAAGTGTATCAGTTCGTATGCAGCGTTAGTAAATTCAAAAAACGCTTCCAAGATTTCAGAAATATTTCAATTGTTTGTCGAATTGCCGTTTATAAAGATTAATGCTGAAGGTTTCTTTACTTGTGTTGTGGAGCATTTTGATTTTCAAGAAGATAATGCTGCAGTGGAGTTGGAACAGATTGATTTTTAAGTTGATAAATCTCTAAAATCGCTTTCTTCAAGCTCTGAAAACATTTGCCCTCTTGTTCCTTAAAAAAATGGTGCAGGTTTGTCTGAAAGTGAATTCAATTTTCAGCTCTACATATCTGTGCGAAATTTCGTATTTCAGTATGAAATTTAAAAATAAGTGCAGAAACAGACGCACTGATGAACACTTGGACAGCTGTATTCGAATGGCAGCCACTACCTACTTACCCAGCCCTAAAGGTCTTGTTGATGATAAAAAAGAGTTTCATCCTTCTCATTAAAGTCTGATAAACAAATCCGTCATTTTATTTGTTATTTGTTCGTAACTACACTTGCAATTATTATAATTATGTACAACTCAATTTCAGTTCCTTTTTTATATACATTTTAATTAAAATTGGTTTCATATTCACTGGAATTGTAAGTTTATATGCAATAAACTAATGTAAGATTTTTTTACAAAATTGGTAGTTCTTTTGGTTGGGAGCTCATAATAGGATTTTAAAATGTTACAGTAGCTCAGAAGCTTCTAACGTTAGCGACCACTACTTGAAACCTTTTCCATTTTCCACTAGCTGAGCTTACCAGGTCTGAAGATTTCTTTCTGAGAAGATTCTGAGAGATGCATTGCATATCTTGTGGTAGAGTGCATTCATCTAAGTAATGTCCCAAATTGGCTACTTTAACACAAATGAATTTGCCCCTGTCTGTAAGGCTGCATCTATGTAGATGCCTATGTAGGGCAATGTTCTCTGTACAGATAAGTCAGCAAATCGCTTTCTGACTTTAGGGCTGACGAGAGTAGTGGAAATAGTCATGAATGATGCTCCTCCTTGTCACTTTGTCCCATTCACTTTACCATCTGTTATTCGCATGTGTACTGTTTTCTTTTTAGAGTTGGCTCCGGGTTGATAACCTATCTCATAACATGAAACGTGTATGTTGTTGGGAGGGAAACTGAAAACATTTTCCAAAAACTAAAAAAAAAGAAATAAATATATCATTCCGCTACAAGGGAAAATACTTAAGGCAATAATTGTGTTATACCAAAGAATAATAACGTAAAAAATATCCTTATTACAAAGCAGTGCTTTATTTAGAAAATGTGTCGTCTTCCCGGATACTAAAAGCATTTAGAAAAATTTTACGTTAATTTGAATTTTTTAATTAATACTAGTGTTATTTCGAAACTTTATTCAGATGTATATTTGCAAAATATTTATTCGACTTATTAATGTTGTATTAAATCGGTATGACAGAATATACGACAAACTATGAAAGGAAGAAGACAAAAATGCAAATCGTATTATCGTCTTATAGATTTAGTTTTTAGATTCAATTCTGAAGCAAAAATCCATTTTCAAAAGTAATAATGACAAAACGCTTAAATTTCTTAACCTCATTTTTAAGATATTTTCTGTTTCTTTCAATTCGAAGAACAAATACAGCAGTATGTATGTTTGTAATTTTTGTAGCAAAGGAAGTAATACTGCATGTGAATACTGTAAGAAAGTGTCTTTATATGGTGAGTATATTATACAATTTCTTTTATTTGAAATTTGCTTACCGGTTTACTCAGGTCATTGGTTAACAGAAAAGGTACATCACCATGCACAGCATATGATCTGGAATAGGAAAAGAACGAGTCTTATATAATTCATAGGTATATCGAGGTCTATATAACAGTCTGATTCACAAACATTTATAATCGATCTGGAAAGGATAGAAAGAAGCAATAACCGATTCAGACGTTTTTATATTTCACATGATGAGAACAAGTTAATTTAAATTACAATAAAAAACAAATAACTGTAGGAGACAAATTAAGCTTTATTTTACATTTCTTTTGGTACTGACAGCCATTAATAAATTTTAGTATTCTATGATAATGTTCTCATATTTTTCATTTCCCCTCATTGCTATGAAACCTCCAAAGCAATTTCGTGCCTCTATATGCCAGTTGACCCTAAAAGAATCTTATTTTTTAATTATGCACTTGAATGTTTCCTAATCTACAATTAGTTTCAGAGTTGTTAGATTTAATTTACAAATTTCCGACGAATGAAAATTTTTATTTTCGTTAAAAAAAAGAAACTATTAACTTTGATAGAAAGAAAAAACTGCTCAAGAGGACAATAAAGATGCTTAAAGGAGCTGAACCTTTTAAAAGAAGCTAAATTGGATCTCGCAAAAATGCTTGGATTGCTACCTTTCAGTTTTAAAATCATGAGGAAAAGATGTAAAGAAACACTCGTATAAAAATTATTTAAACTTTTATATTTAAGCTAAAAAGGGGAAATTTTCCAAAAGAAAAGATTCTTTTGAAACTTCAAAACTTTTTAAGAAATGTGATTTAACATGTTGATTTACATTCTAAATACATCTCTGAAAAATTTCCATTTTAATGCATTTCCCGCAATTAAAAGATTAAAAATAATCACTGGAAAACATTAATTATATTAAAATTAGACCACAATCTGTCTTGTCAAATGTCCAGTTGTAATTTCCAATTGCATGTCATAACTTTTGAGAAACTTTAAATAAGTTTATTTTGAAGTCCAATTACATATTTAAATTTCCACGTAAGAGATTAACTTCATTGGGCTTCTTAGTTTAAATTCCTATTCCTCCATTGAACTTTCTAATCCATTCCTAGTTTAATAACAAGAACATAAAATATTCAAAGAAATACGACAAAATGAGAATTTTTACTCTTAATGTAACTGCGTACCAAATGAATTGACGAATTGATAATACTTCATTAATACATTATCGAAATGAAGTGTGCTAATAAATAAGAAATACTGGTTATGAGATCTTTTATCGTAAAACAATGGAAGATTAATTAGGTATTTAATTCCATCAGAGACACCTGGTAGTAAATATTAGTTTAAAATTAATAACTTACAGCTGTTACTATAAATTCTGTTGTATTCTGTACGCATTTACGTTAGAAAACTTAGGATATCTAACGTGCGAAATTCTTTATTTGCAAAAATGTTATTTCTAGGAATTTGCTGGTTTCGCAAATTTTCTAATTTGTGGCTTCTTGCGATGCTTCAGATATTTTAGTTAATAAAAATGTATGCATTCTACAATATGATTGAATATGTTTTCATAATGAAATCCTTAATTTACTAACCAATACTTCAACAAAATGCTTATGGTGGGCGAAGTTACGAATATGATGAAGGAATAAAATTCGGTAAATATAAATGATAAATGCTTTCTGTGAATTTCGGCAACTTTTTTAAGTCTGAAAATATACAAAGGTTTCGGATGTAATATTTTCGGAGAGTATTGCTGCCGAATTTAGGAAGATTAGCAAATTCTTTCTGTCAGCTTGCTCATTTTAGTCTGGATTTACGATCAGATATTCCGCGGGAATTAAAAATAACATGAAATAAGCGGAACGTTAATTTCCATATATTGCGATATTAGTCCGTTTGTAACTGCAGATATTCGGTAATTTTATCTACACAAACGTTTCAAAAACTGGGAGTGTTTGACCTATAGCATATTTGCTCGATAAAATAAATTAATAATTATTTAATTAAAAATAAAAATAGATATATAAGTAAACGATATCTTTAGAGAGCTAGCTTAGTGCAAGCTTGGCATTTAATCACTTAGTAACCAAATATTGTCTGCCATTTCTCTGTTAAAAATATGTTATTTAAACAAATATATTTACAAGAATTTCGGATACCTCATATTGCTAGGAATCTAGTTAAAGTATCTCTTTACATCACTAGATGTCGCTAACGGCTCCATGAGTCAGAGAAATTTAACATTTTTGTTGGCATGCTTGCTTAATTTAGTTAATTACGCTACTTCCTCTTTCTACTTTAGTAATATAGGAAATATCGAATTAGATCGTCTGTTCCGTTCTTTTATTTTTAAAGACACAGAACCTAATACGAAATAGACAGCCTGCTGTTGTATTCAAGAACAGCTTCCAGATGTTTATCATTCTCTGTGAATTAAAAAAAAGAAAATTATGTTTTCTTATTAATATAAAAAGTAATTATAATATAAATTGCCTTTATCAATAGATTCTGACACTCATTGACTTTATCAATGAGTTCCGACGTCCGCCACACGGATGTATTGTCTAGACGCAATTAATTGGCGTAAATTAGTTTGAATTAGAATATTTATTGCTGAGAACATATTTGTTTTATATTTCTTGAATAAATGTTAATAGAAATTACTTAGTCACCTTTATTTGAAGTAGATAATAAATATAACTGGACTCTGTTCTCAGAAATATTTCGAAACAAAGCATTTTACATAGACGTTATTCTAATGGAAGTTCGAGATTTGCATATTGAAAGAAGAAATAGTTATTTATAATTTGAAAAATGGAAATATTTCATCTTTTTTACTTTCTGAGAGAGACAGTTATTTCCAATTTTGTTATTGATTAAAGATGGGTTACTTTGAATGAAAACATTTTAATGTTTCGGTTGAATATAAGTAACTATTTAATATGTTCAGCTAAAATAAAGATATATAAGAAGTTTTATGTTCTTGTGGGAAGTGTGTATTTTAAATGTGTGCAAAACTATTATTGAATTTAAGATCTTGAGTATTTTTAAGGTGTCGGAACAGATTTATTACTTAAAATATTCAGTTATAGTTAGTCATAATAATAAAAAAAGTATGGTTAAATTATTGAAAGAAAGTATCTTTATCGGCATCGTTTACGCAATCATATAATGTTTTGAAGTCCAAACTAGTAAAAGATCATTCCGGAAAAGGTGAAATTTCAGATTTATATGCTCAAACAGAAAAGGTTTTAAATAATTGTATGATACACCTGTTAGTGGAGTGTTTGACCTATAAAAGTGATAAATGAGATGGAAATGATAAATGACATGAGACCGTCATTGCCAAAGACTTGGATGAAGGTGAGAAATATTCTCATGAATTTATCACTATTAAAAGAAACGTTAAAGAATTATTAAATGTAAACAAAGTTCCGAATGACTCAGCTTTTAGTAATTCTGATGTTGTCAATAGTAACGCTAATCTCAAACGGTATAAATTACTTAAGCTATATAAACCCTTTTAATTTTCTGTTAATGAATTATTTTGTCACACTTTAAGACTGTATATGAAGATAACGAAATAGGTTAATGTGATAAAAACCTGTTACAAGCTCTGATTCTAATCTTTGATACAAGCTATAGAACCGCGAACTAGAACTAGAAATTAATTAGAAATTTACCCAATAATTTCCGAATATTATTCGGAAGTTTTACTAGGTTTCCAAGAGCTTTATAGGGAAAAAATGTTTTTATTGATATGTATGTCAGAGAATATTTTATGTTAATTACAGCAAGTATTAAAGGTAGGGGTAAGGACATATTATCATCATGCGACTTGTTTATTAATGCATAAGCACATTTAAGATCTCTTGAATCCATGAACTTGACGTAAAAGTTTATTTAGCTTCGTTAGGCCCTCCAACATAGAATCCTGCTTACCTGATGATATTTTCAGAGTATGGCAAAGATACAATATTGGGGAAAATGAAATTAGAGTTCAGCTAGTGATGCGAGTTTCACTAGCTGAAAAACTTCCATTTATAAGGTCGAATATGACTTTATAAATGAAAGTTTTGAAGAGGGAGAGAGTGGATGAAAAATAATTGACAGCAAGCCATATCAGGCTAGCTGTAATCATTTCAGTCAAAGTGCTACCCTAAAAAACAAAGAGAGAATTCGGAAATGGGATAACAAGTACCCAATGCTAATGAATTGTTCGATGCTAAAGAAAATCGCGCTTGTTCTGCGGTCCGAGTTCTGTGAAAGAAAAGATTACGTAGCCCCACATAATGCTCTCCTTTAAAGAAAAAGTAAATTAATTTTAGGACAAAAACTGTTGTCTTAAGTACTTACGCTTAGACCACCGTGGCAAAATGTGTAAAGCTTTTATACATTGTTGTGTTTACTCGAAACCTCTCACAGATTCATTCTGTCCTGACACAAACAAATGGAACGAAACCAGTATTAAAAGCAAAGTCCCAGCAAATGTCCTAACACAGTCGCAAATCAATAGTGTCTGAAAACGTAGCCATCAGAAATTTTAATTTTAAGGGATGCTAGAAAATTAAGAGCGTTATTGGACAGTGGATACCAGAAGAGTTACATTTTGTAGCGCGTTTCGTCTTAAATCCTCTGTACAGAAATTATTACTCACACATTGTTTGGAGATACACAAACAGAAGCTAAACAAGTGGAAAAGGTTGTGCACGGGTAGCGGAGGTACGAAACATCTTTGAGAACGTCTGTGAGCCCCCTTGGAAGCTATACCTCCTGGAGATATCCAGAAATGATGAATCTGTCGTACAAAGATGGTGAACTGTACCGAACTGCATGAACATTTTGGAACTCAATTTCTCAATTTCAGGACAGCAGTTATTGTTTTAAATTTTCTTAATATATTAGCTTTTTAATTTTTTTATTTTATTATTTTTGATTAATACTGTAAACTTCATTTTATGTTTAATTTCTAGCCTCCACTATAAATGAAAGGAGGGAGCATGTTAGGAATCGAGTAAAAGTATTTTTTTCAATCACTAGATGGCGCTAAAGGGTCCATGAGTCAAAGAATTTTAACATTTTTGTAGACGTGCCTGTTCAACATACACTGCTTGACATTGAAAATGAAACACCAAGAAGGAGTGGTCAGATATTTATGCAAATTTTAGAGTAGACGCACGTCACTGAGTTATGCGAATGATGTGAAATGCGCAGCTCTCCGACGCGCGTGAAGTAAGATATAAGGAAAGGAGCGTGCAGAATGGGTAATATTCGTATCGTTATTTCTGCCAGACGAATTATCGAAGAAAGTTGGTTTTTGTCCCGGAGTATACGTGTAATAGGAGAGGATGCCAGGCCGCCGTCAACGAAGGCACTTCCTGCAGATAGACGATTTTAGGAGGGGTATGGTGATCGGACTGAGAAGGGCGGGTTGGTCCTTACGTCAAATCGCAGCTGATACCCACATGGATGCGAGTACGGTCCATCGGCTATGGCGAACATGGTTGGAACAAGGGAATGTGGGAAGAAGGAGGGGGTGCAGGTGCAGCCATAGTTACGTCAGCATGCGTGGATCGACGCATCCGCCGACAAGCTGTGGCGGTCCCGCAAGTCACTTATTCCACGATTCTGCAGCATATGCAAGATACCCTGGATGTTCCCGTCGATTGGTTGAACGTGGCCTGAACTCACGGCGTCCGTTAAGAAGACTGCCATTGACCCCACAGCATAGAAGCCAACGTTTAGAATGGTGCCGGACTGAGCGATGTGGATGACAGAATGGCGAAACGTCGTGTTCTCAGATGAGTCACGCTTCTGTTTATCCAGTGACAGTCGCCGCATACGTGTGTGACGTCGACCTGGAGACAGATCTATCCGGCAGTAACTGTGGAACGCTCCACCGCACGACAACGTGGCATAATGGTTTGGGGCGCTATTGCCTACGGTAGGTCACCTCTAGTTCGTATTCATGATAATATGACGGCATAACGATACTTGGATAATGTACTGCGGCCGGCGGCAATCCCGTACCTTCAGAGGCTGCCTAATGCAATTTTTCAGGCAAGATAACACCCGACCACACAGTGCTGACATCTGTCAACATGCTCTGCAAGGTATACAGATGCTTCCCGGGCCACCGTATTCTCCTGACCTGTCCCCAATCGAACATGTGTGGGATTTGATTAGCCGCCGTTTGCAAACTCTGCCCCTGCCTCGTTTAGAAGACGAACTGTGGCAAATGGTTGAAAGGGAATGGAGAGCCATCCCTCAGGACAACATCCTCACTCTTATTGACTCTATGCCTAGACGTGTTTCTTCGTGCACCGCTGTCCGAGGTGGTCCTACATCCTACTGAGCCGACGCCGTTCTCGCTCTGTATTCTGACTATCATTTTGAAATAAAGATGACTTATTGCTGCTTGCTGTCTCTGTCTTTTTTCCAAATTTCATTAGTTTCTGACCAATCTTTCTTTTTGTTGCATTTTCAATGTCGAGCAGTGTAGTTAGTTACACCTGTTCTTCGTTCTCAAATAAGTATGTAGAAAATGCCAAGCTAGACAGCTTCGTGCGCTGGAGATAAAAAAAATTTTTTCGTAGCGTGTTCCAATTCCTCGCTTTGAAATGGTTGAGTTTGTTCGTTAATGTTTTACAAAATTTGAAATAGATGATTAGACAAATTCAAAATTCGGGCTTTCAGGTGCCCGCACTCTGGAGGATAATGTTATTGAATACGTGCTGGCTCTACGTACCGTCTGTTTTTCGCAATGCAAGAAACATACCTACACACATGGAGATTCTTCATTATTTAATTTCTTTGAGTATAATGCAGAGCGATAATATTTAGTGGCAAAAATTTAAAGAAATAGTTTGTTCTTTGTAGTTTAATGCCACAAAATGCCATTTCGACACTAATAGTCTTTCTGAGTTACCGCCGCTTTGGGCTAACAAGTATTGATGCATATAAGGCAGTACATGCCCGCAAAAGTGTCTCTGAAAAATTGTAATTAATGTACGATTACATTCCAAAATGAATCCTTTAGAGGCTTTAAATAAAAGGCATAGCACTGCAATATTTATGCTTTGATTATAGAAGCTATACAACTTATAAAAATTTCAGCTTTCAACTCTTCTATTGAAAACAATATCTATTACGAAAATTATTTTACGTGTTTAAAGGTGCAAATGTTTGATTCTTTTTAAACGCTTTTCAAAGACTCAAACAGTCCTGCCTGACCAATATTCTGCAAAGCATATTACTAAACTCTAACTCAGCCGAGTCATTTATATGATACAGCGTCTATTTTACTCAACTGAATCTGAATTCTTCCAGTTAACAAGTCATAAAGACTTATTAACTGGAAGAATTCAGATTCAGCGGCCTAAGAAAGGATTAGATTACAAAAAGGGAATTTTAAAATTACTTTCGTCTATGTAAAAATTACTATACCAAATGACCAACCAATACGATTTAATTTCTAATGCCATAAACCAAAGCCAACTCAGTTATCGCAAGAGAAGAAACATCGGTCAAGTGAATGCATTCTCTTGCTTTTAGACGGCATTTTAGAAGTGCGTGCGGATATGGTTCTTTTTTTATTGATAGTAACATACGTTCGCTTTGAGAAGCATCGTTGATGAATATCTTAAAACTAAAGGCAATGGGGCGAGGAAACTGATCATCTAAAACACCAGCTTCAAACTACAGCGAATTTATTGGACATCACCCAGAGATATATAGTATATTAGAATTCTCCTCTTAGAAATACCTAGTGCTATGTATGCCTATTGGAGGCAATAAACTGACTGAAAGCAAGTCATTCTGAGATATGGATGTATGCGCGAAGAAGATTACATTCCCTGTTAATGTTAAAAATCTGTTTTGTTCTCA
The DNA here is from genome assembly GCA_000611955.2 of Stegodyphus mimosarum. Taxonomy (NCBI): domain Eukaryota; kingdom Metazoa; phylum Arthropoda; class Arachnida; order Araneae; family Eresidae; genus Stegodyphus; species Stegodyphus mimosarum. The sequence continues at coordinate 227,905 of KK116582.1, forward strand.
CGGTTGCAACCTTTGCATCCTTTTCGAAATTTTGTCCATCTTGTTTTTTCACTTTATCATTTTTGTTGTTGTAATTTCCTATTTTATTTATTCATTACAACTTATCATTGTACATTGTTGCATTATTCAACTTGAATTTCACTATTTTCAGCCAAGCTCAAAATGACAATGTTTTACGAAACGCCCATTATTTTACAATACTTTTTCAGATAATAAGGGCATTCTAAACTTTTAAAACATACCCTCCCCCTCTACTGAAGTATATGTCAGGTAAGAGATAATTCATACTGTTTGCATTCAAATGCTAGTTTTAACAGCCATGTAAATTTCAAAAATTAACAAAGCAACAATCTTGCATTCCGTCATAGATTTAGTAAAGAACGTTATGAATTTCGAAGGCAAATAGGTACAAGTTCCTCTTCATCAGGAGCAAATAAACTGTAACCATGGGAAAGCTACGATTGCATTCATACTCTAAAGAGAAAAGCGAAAGAGAATGTAATGCCATCTGCTGGCAGATATAGAAATGAAAACTGAAAAATTAAGCTAATAGAATTTTAAAAGTTTTAGAAAAACTGGATTGGACTTAGTCATTACCTGAACAAGATAAAACATTATGAATGTGAAAAGTTTCAAAGAAATTCCATTCACCGATGAAAGAAGCGTTTTGTATAATTTTCGCAGACGCAAAATCAAAATTACGATTAAATTTCCAACTATGATTAGCTATCGAAGACTCTTTAATTTCGGACATAAGATTCCTGTTTCTTGATGCGAAACGCTCTTTTAGTTTGTACAATATATCGCAAATCATATAAATATGATATGTTAAAAATTCCCCAAGAATTAAAGACAGAAATGGAATCTTAAAGAATCAAATAATGGATTTTATTCACAGTCAAGAAATGACTTTAAAATAGGACTTTCGCAGAATCCTTACAATTTTGTAACTGATGGAAAGATGAAACGGAAGCATGACAAGATTAGAAAAGTTATTTCCTACAGCGGGAAGTCTTCTTTGATGGAAAGACGAAAGGATTCTCTTCTATCTTGGGCTACTAAATTATTTTTGAGAAAGCTTAAAAAAATTCAATTAACAGTTATTTTATGTATATATATCTTCTCAATTAAATTAATTAAGTTATGCCTTTCTCAAAAAAAGATTCTTTCCTAATGAAATTCGATAATTTATATTTGTATTGAAAATGCAGTGCTTGACTTTGTTAAAATATAACAACAGTTTCGATCACCTTCTTTAATCTAAGTTGCATTTTATACCTTTGGAAATGTAAGATATAAAATGTGCTATTTTATTTTCTAGTACTGAGTTTAAATTGAATTTGAGTTTTAATAAATGTTATAGACGAAAGAAAAATACCTTTGATTTTATAACTCCGAATTTGAGCAAGCATTTCCTCTCAAAGCTGTTTTCAGTAGAGGAGATATTTGATGAATTTTACAATATGAAACGGTAAGAGTTTAACTGAAAGTCTCGGATGTCGAAATGAAAGCCAATACTCTCACATACTTGCTCAATATTACCTATGCAAATTCTCTGGTCTTCTGCTTTGTCTGAAAAGTAATACGATCTTACGTACATAAGGCACTCCAGTCTTATATAAAACTGGAAACCCATCTCGTTCTTGGCACTGCACTGACTCCGATACTTTATCCATGTTTTTCTTGCGAAAAAAAAAGTTTCTTTAGATGGATCTCAACCTTTGTTTTGTTATATAGACTCTTTTTATTCTTTTTAAACTCCCCTGGAGAAGAAAATTTTATAAAATTTTAGGACAGAAAGCAACACGAGAATAAAACAAAAAGTAATATTTTTTGTCGGAAGGAAGAAAAAACAGTGAACTAGATATATGTTTGAAAGTAACTGAGCTTCAGAAGGGACTTTTAGAGTGAAAGTGGATCGGAATCTTTTTTCTTTTATCTTCGAGTACTTTTTAGTAGAATTAGAGGGAAATTCCTCTTTAAATCTAAAAGATAACGATTTTTTCAACTCAAACATTTCATTCCTTTCGCATTTAAACGTAGCAAAAACTTACTTATGCAATTTTTGTCAATTTAAAGTGGATTTTGAAAGAGAACATTGTAAAAAAATACAATTGTTTCTTATTTTTTAAAATAAAATAGCAAAAAAACGAGCGTTGTTATGAGATGAAAGTGGCTTAGCAGCAGTAGGTATTTATGCCATTTAACATATCACGTTATTAGATGAATTGAACTGTGCTCCGAAGTTCGATATCAACATTTTATTACCGAAGTAGTGTAGCATACTACCTTTTCGCACTTTATTGTTTGTTGTTGTTTGTGGTTTATCCTACACGATCGACAATAACATCAAGTGTCTGATGTCAGAACAACCCCGTGAAATTCGTTGTAGCAAGGTGTCAAGATTTCGCAACTTTGGCAAGAGCCTTGGGCACCATACAGAAAATGCTGCTCTTAGCAATGATTAGCTTATATGAAGTAAAAATACAATAATAATATTAATGTTCTCCTAAGCAACCTATCATTGTTTCAAACAATTTTGATTTTTCGTAGACGTGGTCATTTTAAAAATATTTTTTATTTGTTGTTGGGAGATTGGCATTTTGATTTGCATAAATGACTTTTCTATCCCAAGTTATTGATGCCTGTTAAAAGCAACCTGACGTCAGCAGTTTCAAACTTGTGGCACACGAGCTGCATGCGGACACCGACGCAATTGTATGAGAATGAATTTATATTGTGTATTTTTTGCACTTTAAAATTTTACTCATTTGAAATCCAAGTTGACACCATTTTTGTTAAAACACGGATTTGTGTAACTCACCAAAAAATCCTCAAATGAACTTAATTTAGTTACAAAGTGATATAAATCTTATTCAGAAGTTTAAAGATACACATTTTTTTCGCATTTGTCGAAAAAAAAAAGAAATGCACCCAGGTGAGAATTTGTGCATAAGAATAATCTTCATGTTTCAGAAAACATTTAGGTATGAACAGCCTTTAAAGTAATAGTGATAATGATTTAAAAAAAAGTTTATTTTTTAAAGACTGAGAGAAAGCAGCATTTGAAAAAATTCAGAAAGCTTTCAAATTTTATATTACGTCCAAAGAGGCTTTTTTTAACGTAACGTTAACACAAAACGGCTTTTTTTAACGTTTTGTTTACCTTATTAAATATTATATTATTCGAGCTTAAACCATAAAATTCAATTCAGCAGCAATATCACAAAATATTTAAAAGAGCATATCTTTAGAAATTCCGATACACAGTCTCGTGAGCTGGAGATAATTTTTTTTTGTTTTCCCCGTAAAGAGTTCCCATTGCTCGCTTTGAAATCGTTGAGTTTCTTTATCAAAAATTCTTTAATGTTTGACAAAGTATGAAATAGATAACAGAACAAATTTCAAACTCCAAATTTGAGTTTCCAGATGCCCATATTCGAATGGAGTACTACTTTATTCAAAATTTAATGTCTCTGGGTACCGCTGTTTTTTCACAGCGCGAGAAACATACACACATCTATGCAGATTCTTCATTATTTAATTTCTTTAAATATTATGCAGAGCTCCAATATCTGATGCAACTATTTGAAACGCGAACCGACGCAAAATGCCAAGACAAAATTAATAGCCCTCCTGGGCAAATTGTCCCTTTGGGCTAATAATAAAAAAAAGATTGATCCACTAAGTATATATAGTCCTTAATGAAGATATTTTCTCTCCAAGGTTACAAACTTATCAGAATATAAACGCCAATAAGTGTGAAACTTATTGGCGTTTATATTCTGATAAAACTTTTACCGCCTGCATGAAAATAATTATAAACTAATTATAACTAAGCTATTATAATTATTTACATGCAGACATAAGTATTTCTATTTATGCGTCGGAGAAATATTTAATAAATAAGGGAATGAGACTTAACTGTCATTTTTAGTCTCTTCATAAAAACGAGAAGTGCATAGGTAGATGTTATAGCAGACGGATATACAAAATTTCAATGTTCTCTGCTAATCAGTTTTTTTAGTTATACATACGTTCGTGATAAGTACTATGTACAGACGTCACGAAAATGTCCATTTTGAATCCATTTCAAGCTCATTTTGCAATCCCTTTTGGAAACAATGTGTCTTTCATTATCTCCATGCCCAGAGGCATCACTCAAAAAGGTAGTCCGAATGGATTCGGGAATAGTAAAATGGATATTCAAGAAAATGATTCCCAACATTTTTCGCGATTTCAATACTTTCTTTACTTTGTATAAGGAAGAAATAATAATAGCAGTTGTTGAGGACAGATTAACACTTTTTTTTATTGCAGCACAACATGTTTGATAAAAAGTCGTGAAAAGTGTTAGGCAACTAATTATACGATTACAAATGGGGCACAGATTGCGCCGATTTATTTTGCTAGTACATACAAATATGTATAATATGCACCCGTTCTTTATCCTTTATATTTGTGTCTTTTCTTTTACCTCTTTATTACAACGAATTTGATCGCAGAAGGATAAGCGCTGACATGTTAGCAGAGCAGTAAGCGAGAGAAGAAACGAAGGATTGATACAGTTATACGTGTATTAAACTGTAGTTTCCCTGCTTTCTAATTGCTTGATGTTAACTTTCATTTCGAAAATTTTAATATTGTGATTGGTTGAAATTTTATGTAAGAATTATGTCAGGAAGACTAAATTTGAGGTGCCGAGTTTAGAGCAATTTAATATTAGCAGTTAATGTCTTTCGGATGGAAAGGACAAACTAGAAAGTGAAGGTGACACGCTATGCCAAATTAAAGTTAGCATTTTATGTTCCCTTTCCTTTTTGTCTATTGTATTGTTATGTATACCTTGTTTCTCAAACATCTAATTTGTATTTCAGTCTTTTACATACATTATTGTACACTGTAAATATTTTTTGATATTTTAATTCATCATTAATTAATTACGTAAACAAATGTTAATTAAATAAAGTGCAAAAAATAAATCAAGTAAAAAAATCGAATTCGCTAAAAATTTAAAGTGACTGCATAAATTCAAATTATGAAGAATGGGGAATATGAGATCAATTCAGCTAACGTTTTCCTCAAGGTAGTAAATTTAACTAAATTGATCTTAAAGGTCATTTTTGACACTGCTAGCTGATGAGTCTGAAACTTGTATTATAACTCATTAATATAAATAGCTAATTTATTAGGTAATTATTACATGAAACTCATTTTGATCCCAATTCTATCCCGAAATGGTGAACAAAGAAAGAATGATGCAATTCAACGAAGAATAGTCTTTCGCAAGTAATCTTAGTTACTGGCACTTTTCGATTTTCCTAAACGTGACTGATACTTAATACAAATTTAAATTTTCTAAGAAAATTTCCTACTGATTTTTTAAACCAAGCAGTTAAAACATCACAGGATATAAAAATGACACTGATGAAAATAATAATAAAATTAATATAACTTT
>KK116582.1:233571-293276 GCA_000611955.2 Stegodyphus mimosarum
CTTATTAATTTACTTTTAATTACTTACATTATGTATATATATATTATGAATATATATATATATGAAGAGTTATGTTATATAGATGCAAATGTAAATGTTACAATAACGTTATTAAAGGATGCTAAAAAATAATACTGAAAAACTCATATGCTTCCCGTATTGAATTTTTCTTAAAAATGTACATCTCGCCATAATTTCAAGAATTAAATTTCGTAAACAACTGCAGTTTCTTCATTATATCAAATTGATTTTATTAATAAGTAAAATAATTTAATATTTTCCTTAGTTAAAATTTACTAAAACTGCTGCTTTTCGCTCTGGATTTGTTTTGTATTGTTTGGAGTGTATTCCAAGGGAGCTAAACGTATGTTAGTTCACCTCATCATTCTGAAAAAAGATCGATTGTATGAAGCAAAACTGTGCGTTTGTTCCGAACGAAGACCTGTTGGATGAAACAAAACTATTCCTTTTCAGCTGCAAACCTTAACAGTGGTGTTAAATTGAATGTCATTCAGACATTACTAACAAATTACTGATATCTTTATTATACATCTTGCTGGATATATGATGGTTACTGAACATCATCTACTATGAAGAAATCAACCAAGTATGTTAAGACTTGATTGAAGTTTTAGCAGTGAGATACTGATTGAAAGTTATGATGTCATCATTAGACCTGTGATATTATTAGTTTCATGTAGAATATATATTTTGATAGATGGTCGCCCCGCAATGGGAGAAATTGTAATTTTCGATAGGGTAGTTCATTTGTATGTTGTTAAAAAATGCGGATTCCTTTGTTAAATAATCTTTCCAAATGAGCAGAAAGAACTGAAAATTTTATTTTAAGTAAATGTAATACATAACAAATTAAATAGTTCTAAATAACTCAAGGAGAAGACAACAAACGTTAGGGAAATCCTCCTTAACATACGAGATATAACGTAAATTACCTGTGTCCGCCACTGAGTAAACTCAATTCGGCAAACGCAGTTCGGGTTATGTTAACTACAGGCTCTGTCAATTCATTCAGAACTGTCTAACAACTGACTCGCGGGACTGTGCTTATATGGCACTGGATGGTTTTCCGGAAGTTTACGAGATTGCCAAAAAAGCGCTTCTAGATCGTCGGAAACGGGTTTTTCCAAAACTTCCATAAACTTCCCAAAATAACCAAAACTTTCAAAATATCACCAACCTGGCCATAAGTCAGTTTCATCAACGTCGGCCAGGAGCATTTTTGTTTATATGCAATGTTCTACTTGAGCTTTATTCCCAAATCAAGCGTTGATAAATTCGGAATCCTAAAGATGTAGAATTAATCTAAGAAATAAACACTTAAATACAAGTAACATGGTATGAATTTAATTATACAAAAATAAGCATTGAAATTATTGTCTAAAAATGCTGCACTTAAACAATAAATAAATAAAGCAATACAAAATATTATAACAATACACATAAAAATTTGCAACGAAATAGGCTCAGATGTTTATGGAAATTCGCAATACATTCAAGCAAATGACTTCACAACGAAACTTTGCATTAAGGAGAGATTTTAAAATTATTATAATACCCTAAGACTTCCTCAATGAGAATTTTAACTTTTCTGAATAAAACATGACGCTATTGAGAAACACAATTTAAATATAACCTTACTTCCAAATGAAAATATATTTCTATGAGAAACTCTTAGTAAAATGCAATACTCAGACCTTTTTCTTTCTTTAAACCTTGATGCTTTCGGGAGATATTCGCTTCATTATAAGAAATTAATCTGAACAGCACGTTATTAAAACTCTAGCATTACAAAAGATCAGATTTGTAATACAAAATAAACGGATAAATAGTTTGCTCCATTTCAGAAATTTTCTTTAAAACCCTATTTTCTCCTTTCATTAGAAATAGATCGCTTTTCTGAAAGCATATACTTAGAATAGCAATAAAATATTTTGTGGACATTTCTATTAATCTGAAAGTTAAATTCTGTTTTTTTTTCTTGCGTTTGGAATTTTAATCATATATAAAGTATGTGGTATTTTTAATACTCACTATTATTTCAGAAATGCACAATCGTTTTCTTCATTCTAAATGGCATAAATTTGAAAAGCGGAAATTTAATTCATTTTATATGTTTTTATTCTTTCCCATTTATGTTCGTCGAAACTTTTCAATCAATGTTATTGAACAAACAAAAAGCCATTAAATGGATTTCCATAACAATAATTATTCTTTTATTGAAAAGACTGAAACCTTTCCTTTACCATACCTAGTAGTTAAAAAAGGATTGTGAGTTTCTTTAGCAATATTGAGATAGGTAATCACATTTATGAAGGCATCCTTCCTTTAAGCAGATACACTTTGCATGTCTTATCTTAATCAGATAGCCAAATAACTAACCCTAAAATTCAGATTTCAGTCGAAATTTGCTTTCTTTGCTATCTTACTCATACCATTTTTATCCACTCTCCTATATCCTAAATAACAGCGATCTCAGTGTCAATATTAGCACAATATTTACCAGGTATTGTGCTCCGAAGGCTTCATACATTACCCGATATTGAAAGTGCAACACCAAGAAAGAGTGACCCGAAAATTATGCAAATTTCAGAGTAGACACACGTCATCGAATTACGAGAATGATGTGAAATGCGCGGCTCTCCAGCGCAATTTGAAGAAGCTATAAGGGAAGGTATGTGCAGAATGTTCAGTTTTTACGCCGTTATCCTATTAGGGAAATCATTTTATGAAACTTGTTCTTGTCGCAGAGGGCACGTGTAATATCAGACAATGCTGGACAAGGTCAGCGGAGCATTTCCAACACACAAAATATTTTACGAGGGGCATGTTTATCGGACTCAGAAGGGCAGGTTGGTCCATTTTACAAGTTTAAGCTAACACACACCTGAACGCGTCCACAGTGTACCGGCTGTGACGACGAAGGTTGGAAGAAGGAAATCGAGGGATACCGGTTCAGCCAGAGTGACGTCAGCACAAGTGGATCGATGCATCCGCTGACAGGCGGTGGCGCATTCGCAAGCCACTTCTATCTCTATTCTACAGCATGTTCAAGACACTCTGGATGTTCCCATATCGACTAGATATATTTGCCGTCGATTAGTGGCTAGTGACCTGTACTCGTTGCTTCCGATAAGAAGACTGCCATTGACCTCACAGCATAGACGCCAATGTCTGCAATTGTGCCGGGATCGAGTGATGTGGACGACGGAATGGCACATAGCCGTGTTGTCAGATGAGTCACGCTTCTGTTTCTCCAATGATAGTCGCCGTGTATGATTGTGCGTCGATGTGGAGATAGCCCCAGTCGGGCAGCAATTGTGGAACGCCCCAAAACGCGACAATGCAGCATCATGGTTTGGGGCGCAATTGTCTACTATCGTAGGTCACCTCTACTACACATTCAGGCACTACGACATTCCAACGACATGTTGAAGCTATGCCGCGACCGGTGATACTCCCCTACCTCCAGAGAGTGCCCGATGTTCTTTATCTGCAGGCTAACTGCCGACCACATGTTGCTTGCATTAGTCAATGTAAGCTCTGTAAGGTGTAGGGATGCTTCTCTGGCCACCCTTTTCATCTGATCTCTCACCAATCGAACACATCTGGGATGTTATTGGATGTCATTTGTAGGCTCTGGCATTGTGCATTCACAAGCCGAACTGTGGCAACTGGTTGACAGGTAATGGAAAGCCATCCCTCAGAACACCATTCGTAGTCTCAGTGACTCTGTACCTAGACGTGTCGCTTCGTGTATCGTCGTCCATGTTAGTCCTACAACCTACTGAATTCCAATGCAAATTAGAATCCCCTCAAGCAACAACCAATCTCAACCTCTCATCCATGATGCAGCTTCGGAAGCAATTTCAAAAATAAAGAGCAATGTCTTTCTACGAGATTCTTCTAACGAAGACACTTCCGAATAATTTTCACTGCGAAACAACAATGCAGCTTCAGATACACCTAAAGATGTACCTTTTACATCAAAAGAAGTCTCCGACATTATTAAAAAAACTACCAAAGAATAAAGCTCCTTAACCAGCTGGAATTATAAACCAAATTATAAGAATTATTAAGGGGGGTAAGGACCTTTCAAGCTCACTTTTCTCCAATTTTTTTACCAATGTTTGAAATGGCCTCATATACAGGATATTAACCACACAGTCATATAATTTACGCTACATATAAATAAAAACATGCAGATATAAAAACAAGTTAAATGAGAAGTTTAAATTGAGAACTTTTTTTAAAATTAAATTTTAAATATTGATTGTATATCGAAAAGGAAACATAATAGCATATTACTGTCCGTAAGATATCTTTAAATAAAATGTAGTTACACTTTCGATTCTTGATTCAAAATAAAGCTAAATGTATTGGGTATAGAATGAATTAAGGAATTACAATTATATTCATAATTAATATTTTTAAAATTGAGAAAAATATTGAATTTTAATTTACTTACCTTTTTTTTTTACTAATATGGATCAAAACAAAACAAAAAAATTAAAAATCACTTTCATGTTAATTCATTCTATGCATATAGGTATTTTTAACATATATGTGCAATTTCAGAAAATTCCATCAATAATATTTCTTTAAATCTTACGGATAAGTGTCAAAAACACAGTTTTGAGAAAAATGACTTTAAAGTTAAACTTTACATTTTTTTACAATAATACATTTTTTCCCCTTGCTAGTGTCCACCTGCTTCATAAATATTTCCTTCTTTTTCAGATAATAATGCATTAGCATTCTTTTGGGACATTCGCTTAGCTCTCCTGGCCTCTTTTGTCATTAAACAGGCTTTCTTTTCAGCTGCGAGAATCCTTCGTTTATCAGCAACAAATGCACCTGTAGTAGCATTATGACCTGGGGTGATATCCATTTCTCTCATTACATCTAGGCGACCCTTATTACCTTCATTAAAAGCTACCACAGCTTCATCAACAGCAATTTTGGCAACTTTTACACCACACCCAGAAGTTTTCGGACAAAATTTCCAAATCATAGAATTTAAGGATTCATTTGGATTCTGCGTTTTTCCTTTTAAACACCGCTTTAAAAGCTTTGGTTCAGATAAGTCTGTAAAAACCTTTTTTATACAGTCCATTACAGCTGAAGGTACAGTCTTCTTATGATGAAAAATTCCTTTATTGGAATCTTCTAAAGCTTCGTGCTTTTGGAACTTGCACCATGACTTATCTCCTTCAGGACAGAAAAAGTGCATGGGCTCGTCATCAGTGGATCTTGTGTGACACCATACTGCCCACACTGCTTTTCGCATGTTTTGTAAAGATCCACTATTTTCTCGTATCGCATTGCCATAATAATTAGTCAGTTGGTCAATTAGCTTGTCTGTTAACCGTCCTTTACCTGAAAGTGGTTTACCATCAGCACATTTTTTTGTTCTCATATCAGCTTTTAACTTTCTAAGTCTGGTGCCCATCCTTTTTTGAATATGGCAAATGCATTCCAGTTTTTCTACAGTCACTTCTTGACCATATGGCTTGTCTTTGCTGATTTCCAAAAATGTTTTTGAGTCTCCATCGCCAAGATATTTTAAGTAACGCACATTTCTCTCCTCTATTGAACGCTGAAACATGCGTAGCATTCCAATGACTTCCATTTTTCCAGCCGAGCCTTCATGGTTTTTTACGCAGTCATGAGAAGCTACATTTCTTTCGCAACCTTTACAAAAAGAAGTTAGCACTTCAACATCAATAACTTTTCCACTCTCTGATCCGATTAGAGTACATACGCCAATTTTGGAGCTGAAGCCTCTTGTTTTCCAGGTACCATCACCCGAAACAGTAATATTTTCAGAATTATCAGATAATGATATTTCTTCCAATGCAGCTTCCTTCATTGAAATTTTAGAAACTGTAGCTGCTGCTTGTCCAATCTTCTTCACAGCTTTGTCGTAAGATTTTTGAGATAATGGAGCAGGGAAATCCATAATGCTGCAAAATCTTTCCAAACCTGCTAGGCCTTGACCTATGCATCTCATAGCATACACAATTCTTAAATTTACTTCACACTGATTCTGCTTCACACCAATCATACGTGATGTCTGAAATTCGTTAATTTGCGAGCATTTTGTACAACTGATGGACATAGTTGATGATATCCCAGTCACTTTACTTTCTATTATTTCAATTTCTGAGTGACAAATTTTGCAACAAAGATAATTTTTAAGTTCTTGGAGCATTAAACAAATATCTATAATTCTGTAACCTTGAAAATTATTTTTCAGAGAAGAATCAATTTCATACTTGCTCTGTGAAGTTTCCAATTTTATTTTTTTCTCAGATGCAGATACGTTCTGATTTGCATTCAAATTGTCAGACTTTTTGCCATGAAATCGCCTTTTCCTGGATCTATAACCAACAGATCGATAATAATCTTTTCCCATGCTTAATAAAACGTATAGTTTAATTTGTTTTCAAGCAAAATATGGAAAATTAGATAAAAATCTACAGTTATTCACTCACTGAAAATCAAACAAATCATTCGCCACGCTTTCCCTAGATATAAACAAATGTGAAATGAAATAAGTTGAGTGGTAGCATTCCTACTGTACGAACATGCATTAAATAAACCATGGGGAAAGAAATAAAGATAAAATATCCCAGTCTAAAGTCATAAAACACGTGAGTGGGACAAACGCGGAAGTAACAGCTACAAACGTAAACAAACACTGGCGTCTCTTTAAATGGTTATTTTCTAGAGTGAGCTTTATATAAAAGCTCATAACTCGAAAAATAATCATGATATTTTGATTCTGTTTTTTGCACAGTATTCAGAATTCTATGAATATTCAAAATATATATTTTTTTAAATTTCGATTTTTTGAAGGTTCAAAGGTCCTTACCCCCCTTAACTCTTCAGACCAATCTTTATTCTTAGATATGTGCAATAAATGTCTTCAATTAACAACTTTTCCAACTACTTTTAAAACAGGCCAAGTTATATTTTTCACCGAGAATGATAAGGACCCCAGAAATGCAAACTCCTACAGGCCTATTAAGCTCCTACCAGCAATAGGAAAACTTCTCGAAAAAAGAATTAGGCGTCTCCGCCACCATCTTACATAAATCAACTATATAAGCAAGAATCAATATTCCAAATAAATCAAAAACCAATGCAATACATGATGCCTTAAGTCAAATTACCTCCAACAGAGCTGCAAACCTTCACTCAGCATTCACTTGTCTAGATCTAAGTAAAACTTTCGATTAACTTCGGTGGCCTGCAGTTACAGAAACACTGAGGAAATCAAAATGCCCCCAAAATATTTTTCTTACCTTACAAGACTTTCTTAAAGAAAGGAAAAGCTTGATCATTTTAAATAACAGAATTATAGAAAAACTTCAACAGCGAGAATGTCCACAAGGATCTTGCTAAGCACAGACCTTTGGAATCTTACCTTCATCTCAATAACATCTTACCAATGGCCATACCACACCAAAAATATAACATTTGCTGATGACGCAGCATTTATAATAAGCGGAAATACAAGAAGCCATCTCGAATCACATGTTAATAATACATTAATTTTATTAAAACCTCAGTGTACCAAAACCAAACTCAATATCAATGAAGAAAAATCAAAAGCTATTACATTTCCCAAAAAATCTTTAAAAAGTAATATACTTCCAAAATTTACTATCGATAACATAAGAATAAAAATAGTAAATAATTTAAAATTCCTAGGGATCATTATAGACAAAAAATTAAGCTGAATAGATCATTTACTATATACCAGACCAAAGAGAGCGATTTAGCCAATAAATTAAAGAAATTGCGAGGTCTACATTGGGGCCTAAATGCCCATATTCAAAAATATCTCTTTAAAACAGTCACAGAAAAAATAGTACTATATGGTTCAAAATCTGGTCCTTACCAATGACAAAAAGAAAAATAAAACAATTGCAAGCAATTCAAGGCCCTTTTCTTCTTCGTATTACGAAATGCTACAGAAAAACTTCTAACACAGTTCTTTGTGTCTTATCCGGAATACCACCATTACACATTACAGCAGAAATAGAACTTATCAAAAGCACAATTCTAAAACTAAGAAAACCTTGTATCATACAAGACGAAATAGTTGATCCGAAAAAATTTGGATCTCCTGGAAACACCTATAGACATGCAGCTACTAATCCAAGAATTTATTGTACACTTTAACGCTCCAATTCTACTATATATCACCCTATCATCTATACAAATGGCTCTAAAATGGAAACTGGTGTCGGAAATGCCTGCATAAAATTACTAAATCCTAATAAAAAATAATTCTACAAGCCGGTTTGAAAAGGAAAATAGCATTTTTCAAGCGGAACTTTTAGTAATAAAGCTTGCAACAGATTATTCTATCTCAAATAACTTGCAAACAATATACATCTTCACTGACAGCCAATCAGCTATTTTAATACTTCAGAACACCAAACATAAATCAGAACTGATGCAACAAATAATTCTTAGCACTTCTCAACATCCAAGGATCCTATGGGTTATACAGGTACTGCGTTATTGCTGGCAATGAGGAAGCCGATAATGCTGCGAAATCACCTATTGCGAACTACAATCCACCACTAATAAAGCAGCCTTGGACAATATCATTTCTAAAATATCAACCCTAAATACACTGGTGTGCAAAAATTAAGGACGAAGTCGAAAAATTAGCATATCAGCTGAACGAAGAGGCAGAGCGGACAGAAAGACCAATCAAGAGATTAAGTAAGGCGATGTACGGTAGCACATGCGCAGATATGCAGGTAGACGTAATGGGGGAGTGTCTAAGTAGTATAAAGCATGTTGTCGATGTAAGATCAGTATTTCTGGCAAAGAGATTTTACGCCATATAACAGTTAAAATCACACCGAGTTGCTGCCTCAGCGAGAAATGGCGAATAATCAATCTGTTAGACGACATCTGGATGCTTTTACCCGAGGTCGAATCATTGGGAAGTTGGAGGAAGGCCGCAGTGTGACACGTGTGGCTGCAGAGTTCGGAATTGCTCACAGCATCGTTTCACGACTTTGGAGACAATTTCAAACTATAGGAACAGCTATCCGGGGGTTTAGTAGTGGTCGTCCACGAGGAACCCCACCCGCAGATGACCGGTATATTGCCTTACAGGTCAGAAGAAACAGGCGGCAGACAGCGGGAGAAATCGCTAAACACACGACACAGGCGACTGGATGACCGATATCGCGGTTTACCGTGGCCAGAAGACTGCACGGTGGTGGTTTGTTTGCACGACGCCCTGTACGGTGTGTACCTCTAACGCCTGCCCATCGGAGAAGGCGTTCTCTGTGGTGCCGGGAACACCGGAATTGGAGAGACAATGAATGGGGACGCGTACTTTTTACAGATGAGAGCAGATTCAGTCTGAGTTGCGATTCTAGACACATACACATCTGGACAGACCGGGGAACACGCAATAACCCCTTCAACATCATCAAAAGGGACTGTTTTGGAGGTCGCGGAGTTCTCGTTCGAGCAGACATAATGCTTGGTAGCCGGACCGACCTTCATATCTCCCAAAGAGGTTCGTCACCTGAGACTGCTATTGTATTGAGGTTGTTCTTCCTTACATGCGTCTTTTCACAAGGGTTATGGGTCCTCAGTTCCTCTTCATGGACGACAACGCTCCACCTCATCGCACAGTTACTGTCGAACAGCTGTTGGAGAGTGAAGATATTGAACACATGGATTGGTCGGCAAGGTCTCTGGATCTAAATCCCGTCAAGCATCTACGGAACTTACTAGGGAGACCCGTGGCAGCACGTAAGGTATCGCCAGTAACGATTCCGAAACTGCGATTGGTGCTACAAGAGGAACGAGCAGCAGTGTCTCAACAGCTCATTAACGACCACATATCCAGCATGCACAAATGATGTGAAACCTGCCTCGCAGTCAGGGGACATCATATCTCCTATTAAAGACCGGATGTTTCTTGCTGGACACCCATCACAGGGACGTTTCGGCCTTCAGTCGCATTGCGCTCCATGCTACTTTTTCAATAAAGCTTCTTTTTATCTCTCTGATTTCTCTTTTAGTAAGCGTTGCTTAAATTACTCATGTCCTTACATAGTGGGGATCTTACGGTATTAAATGTGTTGATTTGGAAAGCTTTTGTACAAAGTTATATTGAAAAAACCGTCTCGTCTTTAATTTTTGCACACCAATACTGGGATGACGAATGTGAAAAGTGTAACACAGGCAGAAGTCTTTTCCAAGTAGCTCCTCATATTAATGAGAAATGCAATATGGTTAACCAGTACATCTATTGCTTCCTATAATGCCACAGTCCATTTCCCGCTTACTTTCAACAACGAAACATTTCTAATAACGACATTTGTATCTGCGGAAAACGCGGAGACCCTGATTATTACTTAAAAGAATGCCTGCTGACAGGTTCAAATCATATTAAATTACCAACTGCAAATACTAATGCTTTCCTAAAATTTGCAATTAAAAATAAATATCTTAAAAAGAAAACAGAAAACATAATAAAATACGTATCATCCAAAGAAGAAAAAATTTGTACAAACTAAACGCTATAAATCAGCTTTCACCTTGTCAATATACGAACTTATAAATCTAACACTATAAACTAGAACATATGAAGTAGAACCAGAATTACATACTAGAAGAACGAACTCGTACTAACGAACTGATTTAGATCCTTATTAAAATTTGCAATCAACATAATATGCAAAGGCAATATCCATTAAATCTAAATTTATACTACCATGTACATATATCTAAATTGTTTACAAAAGTTTTTCTTATATATATTATGTTATATTCTTATGTATACTTTACGTACTTTACAGAATTTCAATAAATGCCGCACGGCCCAGTGTGTGTGGGGGGGGCAACTCTAAATAAAAGCGCAAAGGGACAATATTTATTTTACTTATAGGAATCATTGGGTGTCCCTTTCATTTCATTCATTGTCCCTTTCATCTCTAAAGACGATTCTGTGATGGCTGTTTGTTATCGGGATGAAGTCCTATACCACATCTTGAGACTTTCGCTGTGGCAGCTGGGACTAATTTCCTACTTTTGAATAATAATGCCTGCCCCATCGAGCTAACATCGTTTACAAGTACTTAAAGAATGCTAAGATTTCTTCTACAGATTGGCCCCAAAATTCCTTCCACCTTATTATCATTGAAAATATTTTGGATACCCTCAGGCGTGCTGTTTCTGCACGTTTATTTCTACCAGGCTTATTTAGAGACCTACAACCTACCCTCGTAGAAAAATGTCCATTGCTAACACCTGCGATAGTTGATCACCTCCTTGAAAACACGGACAGTTTGTTCTCTGTATACATTGTGTGAAGGTTCGAGATAGTGGCATACCTAATCAGGGCAAATTCTGTTTGTTTCTCTCATTAAATATCAATTTGTTAATGTTCCATTCATTATAAGGTTTGGAATATAAAGCTAATTACAATAGCCGTATTGGAATATAAAGCTAATTACAATAGCCGTAATGTATTTTCAAATAGAACACCACAAAATATTAAAATTGGAATGAATTGGATTTCAGTTTGTTTTTCGACATTTAAACTCCCATGCTTCACGTACATTAAGTACTGATTATTGTTCACTTTCCAAGTCTTCGCCTTTAAATATTATTTTGTTATAGATCATTGAAAAACTGGGGAATAGCAATTTGATCCTTCATGTGGTGGCTGAGACGGATTTTGTTCTAGATTCCAAGATTTATTTTTATTTGGAAATTTGACATTTACATTTTGTATATTAATACTTTTAGACGTTTAACATACATGCTTTTTTCCTAGAAATGGCTTTCCACAATATTATGCTTTATGCCATTTTATATTACATTTCAAACCCTTACCATTTGCAAAGTAATCTCTGCTACAATTACATTCACGTTTGTGAAAATTGCAACACCAAGAAGGAATCGTCATAATTGAATGCAATTTAATACACAGTTGAGTTGTAGTGGTACAAATAAATGATTAAATGTTCAAAGCAAACAAACAAGAACAAGAGATCAGAATCAGTATTTTGTGTGGCCACCACGCGCCGCAATAAGTGCTGCTACACGACGTGGCATGGAGTCAAACAAAGTTTGAATGTCTGACTGAGGAAGAGCATTCCATATCGTTTGTACGCGTACCCAAAGTTCGTCTGCAGACGCAACAGGACGAGGATCACGAGCAAGACGCCGACCAATGACATCCCACACATGTTCAATTGGCGACATATCCGGGGAACACGCAGGCCAAGGAAGAAGCTGTACCTGCTGCGCTGCAAAGAAGGATTTAACAATCCGAGCAGTATGAGGGCGGGCATTGTCCTGTTGAAATACAGCGCCTGGCAAGCTTTGAAGGAAGGGAACAGCTTCGGGCTGTAGAACTTCACGGATATACCGGTTGCTGTTCAGATTGCCCACAATTCGTAGCAATTGAGATCGTCTATGATATGCTATGGCGCCCCAGACCATAACTCCGGGTGTTCGTCCACTGTGGCGTTCGATAATGCACTCCGGAAGGTGGCGTTCACCGGCATAGCGTCTGACACGAATGCGGCCATCATGGTACCACAAATTAAAGCGGGATTCGTCAGAAAACACGACATGCTGCCAATCAGCACGCCAGTCTCTATGCTGATTGGCCCATTGTAGCCGCAGGCGGCGATGGTCGTGCGTTAGGGGGATCCTGTATAAAGGAGTCCGTGCGCGCAGTCCACACTGCAGCAGACGTCTACGAATTGATGAAGCACACAATGAAACACCTGTAGCTATTGACCACAGTGCTGCCAATTGTCTAGAGGAAGCTGTACGGTCCGTCCGCGCCATGCGGACCAGGTGTCTATCATCGCGAGCTGACGTCACATTTCGGGGTCCACTCCCGGATTTCCGAGTTGTCCGACACTCGTCCGTCCACTGCTTCCAAACGCGCATCACTGTGCTGCTGTTACGCTGCACACGAGAGGCTACTGCACGATACGACAATCCAGCTTCACGAAGGCCGATGATTCTCCCTCGTTCAAACTCTGTAAGTTGTTCAAATCTCGCTCTCTTTCGTCGACGAGGCATAAGTACAGATTGAGTTAACGTTTACCACTAGCAGATAACCACCGATAACCATACACGCCTCGCTACAGCCGTCTATTTATTCGGATCCATCAGCCGTTCAGAGGGCGCTGCTCAGCATACGCATGCGCTACGGATTTGCAATTCTAATCATTTGCATATCATGCGCTACTTTGCATTTCCTGAAAATTTCAGCTCACTCGCGTAAGTCCTTCATGGTGTTGCAAATTTCACAAACGTGAGTGTATAATTCGTGGGCTTGATATGATTACATCACAAAATTCAGATTAGTATGAACAACGGCAACAGCTTAGTACTATATTATTCAAATTCAAAACTGATCTGTTATATATATATATATGACTTGGAGAAAGAAAATTGCAACGGATTGGAGGTGATTCTCTGCATTATAATTTGGAGACTTTACTGCGTAGTTAAAAAGATGGAACTCGAAGACAGACGTAGCAATAAATTCCACACATAATTTTATTCCCTGTTAATGCACATCATCACTGTCAACACGTTATATATACATCGCACAATTTTATACAAATTACATCTTCATAAACAACGGACTAAATTGGAAAAACCAAGTTCTATATGGCTAGCGGCAAGGCAATGCAGCGGATTGGAAAGCCGAAGCAGAAGAGAGAAGGAAATTACGTAGCAAGCGCACTGCGAAAAAAAAAAAAGAAAAGGGCAGTTCTCTATCTCCTGTTCTAAGGGGCCAATTGACGAAATTCAAATTGCGTGTTTTCATGTTTCAAAAGCGCGACTTAAAATATTTATTAGATTTATACATAGCATTATTTTAACATAGGTATTTTGACACAAAAGGGGGCATTTTCTTAAATAACACACCATTTTTTTCCATATTTCTATTCTAATACTCAAATTATGCTAAATATTAAATTTTTTAAAATTTGGTGCGAAATTTACGGAGAAATTCAAAAATTTAATTTGGCGAATTTTTACAGTTTGAGCCAAGAATAATTCACTTGGCGAACTTCTTAATACGTGGCAACCTATTTTCCTATCCCTTCCATTGCAATGGAGCGGTAAAAAAGTCACATCTTTCCTACCTTTTAACATTGTGCATAGGCGGAAAAAAAGTCACGTCGTTCTTCTTTCAAATAATTTCAGCAAATTGCGTAAACCACACTAGAACCGCACTAGATGTTACTATCTCTTTGAACGACCATGCCAAATTTCAAAACGCTCCAATTTATAAATTCACGTATATCTTCGACAATTGTCAATAAAAAGCTCTAACTTTTTGTAAGTGTAATTAGAAATACATATGATCAAGTTGATGGAAAACATTTTATAGGTTATAATTCAAAAAAAATTATAAATATTATTTAAAAATACAAATGTTAAAAATAAATCGTAAAAAATGAGTGAATTTTGTTTGGAGTGAACCTAAATTTCGAACTGTGAAAAGAGGAATCAAGTAAGTGTAATAAAAAAGAGATATTACTAAATACATGCCAAATTGAATTAACACTGAGGAGCTGAAAATTTGAGAACTACGTTTTTAAAAACTACTCATTCGATTTTTACAAAACTTGGCAGTTTGGCATAATTTGAGTCGTAGAATCGAAATACGGAAAAAAATTGGCATGCCCATTTCAGAAAAAGACCGATTTTGTGCCAAAATACCCATATTAGAACAATGCTACATATAAATCTAATACACATCCTTACTCACGCTTTCGAAACATGCAAAACGCAATTTGAATTTCGTCAATCGGGCCAGTAGAGCGGGAGATATAGAACTGTCTCCCCCCTTTTTTTGGGGGGGAGCAGTGTATCTTTTATACCTAATTGCATTTCAGATCGCATGATAGTTTAATGTCCAGATGTTGGGTTAAGATTAGATGACGGGTCTTTTCAGAATAGCAGGGGTTAATTATTGCTCTGTTCTAAGGGCTATTATTAATTTATTATTTGAAAGATGGATATTTTGTATTTTACATATCCCCCTCCCCTTTAAGAAAAAAATGGCTGAGTGAGAGAAAAGATTTTTTTTTTTACAGAGAAAGCGTTTAAGCATTAGCAAATGAAGAGAAATAATTTGAAAAATACAGATTGTGAAATTTTGACCAAAATAATTATTTACATTATTGCAAAATATAAATTTTGATAATATTTTGGAGTTAACGTTTTCAGTCCAAAAGTCTTAAATTCCACATAATTAGAATTTTTTCAGAGGAGGCTTTGCAAAGCTTTACACACAATAACAAAGTAAAAATTTTGTCCACATTACGTATTTTGAAAAATCACAAAAATTTTAAAACATAACTGCTTTCAATATCATATTTTAACATTATAAGTTGTATAATAGTATTACTAAAATTGTGGTTTTTACTGTTATTGTTACATTTCGAATTTTCTTATTTTACACAAATGTAGAAGACCCCACAGCTGTCTCTAATACAAACATTTCCACTTGTTGGAGAAATTCAGTTAAAACTGACTGATGTAGTATATCACCTGTGGTTATGGGTTGCTTTGACAGTTGCTTGTAAAGGCCTGCGTTCCTTGTTTAAAGGCAACTGACCTTTGTAAACTACACTATACATTCCATTTATATAAAAAAAATTAACTGCACTTCATTTATGTATATAAAAAATAAATATTTATTAGTTATTAAAATTATAAGGTGGAAGCCTTGAAATTTTGTATTTTCTTCTACGAGGAGGAAAAAAAAAGAAGCAACTGTATTGATATAATAACAGGCCTCTTTTTCGGAACCAGTACTCCCTAAACATACACTATACTTTACATTCAATTATTAATTACGTAGTTGTAAGTCAACCGCCGTAACTTGAAATATATTTTTTTCATTACCCATTTCACATTTTAATTGCATTGCACGCATTCAATTTCATTACACTTATTCAATTGTTAAATTATTAATGTTTTATAATATTCATTATGATAATACTAAAAATTACATTTATCATAGTTTCTTTATTATGCTCGAAACATAATTCTATATCCATTTTTTGTACCAGTTTTTCAAAATTAACTAATTCATAAAATAATTCAAATTTCTTAAAATTCAAATTTTTAGACAATAATCTCATTGTTAATTATTACTACACTAACTTTAAAAACATTCATTAAATAAAACAATTCTTTAAATTCGCTATTTGATTACGTATAATTAGGAATAATTAGGAAAAGTAATTTTTTTTAGCCGAGTAACTTTTGATAACCGCATCTTAAAAGCAATTTTTGAATCACAGATGCTAACAGTTTTGTTTCCTTAGATATTGCGCATAACACAAACGAAGATTTGATTATGAATGCGGCATAAACTTGCATTAAAATGTTCAGTGAAACGGTACTTTTCTCGTCATTCACTGTTCACAAAGCCGTGTAACATTCTTGATCATTAGAACTGATCGAATAAATTTTTTCATTGGACTGTGAAATACAGGAAGCTGTCCTGTGGAAGCTATCCTGGTGGCATAGATTAATCTCGAAATGACGCAGAAATATAATTATTTTTAGAATGAAGACGGGAGTTAAAGGGCTATTATTAATTTATTATTTAAAAGACAAATATTGTATGTTTTACATATATATATGTGTGTGTGTGTGTATGTGTACTAAAAAAGCCTTCTATAATTTGTGAAGTACAAAATTTCCTTGCAATAACTTCGAAAATCATTTACTTGAGTAACCCTCCTCGTGAGCTTATTTAATAGTTAAATTTTTAATGGATTTTCTTCGCTTTAAAGTGCTTATGCAATGAATGTTTTGCTTGACATTTATTTAAATCTTCCTTTTCCATTTATGCATATCGTATTGTCTCTAGACAATTTGTAACGAGGTGAGTGCAAGTTCATAATGTACTTCGTAATGTTGTTTTTCCGTTCTGCTTAGTCTGTTACTATATTTTACATACAATTGACACGATCCTTGTATCATTGAATTAGAATTATTTTATGACTGTATTTTTTCTACCGATTTCAGCTACCTTCTCTTTGAACCATTTAACTCACTTCACTTGCTTAAGAATTTGAATTTAACGAAATTCACTTCATGGGTCCTTGATTTTAGATTAAGAAACATAGTTGAAAAACTTTTAGAGCTTCACCCAGTTTCATACATGCGAAATCTGTTTCGAAGCTACAATAATTCATGAGTCTTCTATTCAAATACACAGAAAAGATGAATTTTGGATATTGTCGTCTTTAATCCTGAAGATACATTTCTCATATATCAATTTACCTATCTCTGGATTCATATATTTTTCGTTTCAGCAGAAGAAATGAACAAACTTTATTTGTATAAGGAAACCGGAGGGAATTCCTCTGTTGTGGAGGAAACATGCAAAATAAAGCAATATCGATGTTCCTGCCCTAGGGTCAAGCGGACAATTCTTTTCTACTAGCAATTTTTTTAGAAACTCAAAAGTAATACATAAGCCATGACTAGTATGTCAATATCTTTTTGGACAAGTTCTATTCTATGTTTACATGGATAGAGTAGTCGAGGAATGCAATGCTTTTAAAAGCTAATCTAACTCTGCAAGCTTTTTATTGCTTTAAGATATACTTGAGTGTAATACGTGCAAATATGTGTGCGCAGTTCGATGAATTCGCAGTTCATGCGAAGAAATAAATTTTGATTTTTAAATTCAAATGAAATATGTAACAAAAATTAAAGGGTTCGTTTTTAACGATACAATTTTTAATCGGTTGCAATTTTGATTTCTGACGATATATTATTTCATATTAACTTAATCATTAATTCCAGTCTCATAAATGAAACTATTGACACATTTGTTTTTTTTTAAATTAAATAAATTCTTTCTTATCACTCTTGCTTATTCTTTAAATTTACTGACTTTTAAAAAGATCAGCATTTTGAATACATAAATAAATATTCCAAATCATAATCATAATAATTTTTACCTAAAATGATTATTCCTTAATTCAATAGAATTTATCAATTGTGTGCAAACCATAATTTTGCTATAAACTAATATCCTAATTTTGCTATCAAACTAAAACATTTTATGTACTATATAAACAAGGAGTTTTAGTTCAAATTCTTCTATAACAGTAAACTGTTTTTTTTTTCTGAAAAGCAGTGGCGAATTATTTCTGTGTCATTAACCTTATCTTTTTTCAGCCTGGTGTAATTTATCATATAGTCATGAATTAGTGGCTATATACTGTAATATAATATAAATGACTCATCCCGCTTATAAATTATTCATGCTAATCTTTTGACTTCCAGTCTGCACAGATGGTATCATATAAAAAATAAATTTAAGTTTCCCTTCTTGGTTTTTTATATCTCTCCTATTAACGATATGATAACTTAAGTCACTCGCTGTTATTTGGAATTTAACGAATCTGTGCATATATTATCTTTATAAACTTCTTAAGTGACGAATCTTGAGATAAAGCTATTTCAGCATCTTTATATTAAGATAACAGCAAAACAAACAAACAAAAAATCTGATCACATGATCTTCCAGTTTTAAGCAGTCAGCATCTATAATAAGTAAACTATCACATCTGTTTGATCGTTTGCAAAAAAATGTCTAATATAATACAAAAATGTAATGATCTAATAAAAATTAATAATTCTAAATTTATGACTCAGTGTTAATTGCAAACTGTAATCATTTTGTAGTATTCTAAATTCAATGGACAGTGATAGCTAAAGTCGCTCATGTACACATCTGTTTTCATGCTTTGATCTGAAAATAATTGCATCGATATTACGATATCCTCTTGTATCCTAATATCGATACGGTATTTATCAGTATTTTGGATTGATAAATCAGTGACTTAACAATCGTGACATTTTTAACAGCAGGATAACTTTGGAATTTCTGATAAAGAATAAAAAGTTTCCATACATTTCGTTTCAATCATTTGTCAGTGTTCAGTTTATTCACACTTTTTCAGTGTTCAGATGTCATTGCACATATTTCTTAATTTGCCATTTTAGCTTTATTTTAATAAACATCTTTTTCTCCGCTCTTACGCTACATGAATTTAGCATAATAAAATCACAAATCTTTTAAGTCAGCATATCTATAGAATTCTTAGTAGTGTTAATTGTTAGGGTACATTTTTGTCTTCCCTGTATTATTTATAATTACTATATCATTTCTTTAAATATAATATATAGTGGGAACACTTGTTTTAGTATACAGTAATGGACAACATCAATCACCACCAGAGCGATAAGCATCCCATTCTAAGGGTGCTCTAATAAAGGAATCGGTTTGGTTTGTTTGATCGTGGCAAACACTCGAGGGCTATCCGTCAAAGGGGAGAGAAGCCTTCGTGAGTACATTCTAAAGGAAACTGCCTCGTTCACATATTACGCATGAGAAAAACCACCAGGCAGCCAGCCCGTTCACCGGGATTCGAAACCCGGATCGAACTACCAATGTTCAGTGACTTAACCGCCCGACCATTGATAGGCCTTCAATAAATGAAATGTTAAGAGTCACACACGTTCCTTCACGCCTACGTGAAAGAACGTTGTGAAACTCTCGCATAAAGCTCTATTTAAAATCATAAGCATTATGAAACATCTAATTATTCATATTTTATGCTAAACATGTATTAATGCATTAAATAAATGTGTTTCATATACCATTTCCTGTGCAAATCTCTTTTTGGATTACTAAAGCGAAGACTATGATGCTCGGCATTATCGAGACCACAGCGTAAGAAAAAAATATATCTTTGCTTTATCAATTTGCTGTATTAGTATTTGGAACAATTTGCTGGTAGTATTTTTATTTAAAAAGTAATTCGACTCAAATGGAAAGGAATACAAATTTGAGGATTGAAGCTAATACATTTAATTATAACAACAGCTCGCTAGCCTCGCGCTTAGCTTATTCTTCTTGCACTTAGCATAATGACAAGAACACATTTAATGCTTATAAATCGAATATGTTTTTATCAGTAGCATACCTATTTTAAATATCAAAGTTGAGAAATTTTTGATTATATCAAAGCATATACTTTATAAAAGTCTGTTCAATGCTTAAAGTGCCACTTACGGTTTATTAGTTTTAGCTAAAATCTAATATGTTGTTCCCATTCACATAAAAGTCTTAAGTACTAAAACGAAAAAGTTATTTTGATTAAATCTAGGATAGTATTTCATTAAAAATATTATGGGCTTCAGGTAAAACAGACATTAGAATAAAATTGTTTTACGGGGATTTTAATTTGTGCTCATGCACTGAAAACTTGCTGCAAAATTTTTGGACCAAAAACATTGCCTCCTTTATCTATGCATATAAACCGATGGAAGGTGAAAAATAAAATGCTAAATTCGAAAACTGGATTTAAAGTTGTTTAAGATGTTATAAGGTATTTCTCCCGCCTTCTTCGCATGCCTTCGTGGTGTAGTGGTCTGCATGCTCGACGCGTAACCGAGAGGTCCGTGGTTCGATTCCCGGCGAAGGCGTTGCACATTTTTCACATCTCCGACTTCTAAATAATCCTAATGTCTTTACACTGGCGCCCGAACTAAAAAGGTGGTGGATGATGATTCTCCACCACCGGAATTTGGCGATTGGGTCGCCCTTTAAAAGGGTGAGTATGTAAGGTATTTCTCCCGCCTTCTTCGCATGCCTTCGTGGTGTAGTAGTCTGCATGCTCGACGCGTAACCGAGAGGACAGTTGTTCGATTCCCGGCCAAGGCGTTGCACATTTTTCACTTCTCCGGCTTCTAAATAATCCTAATGTCTCTACAATGTTAGTGGCAGTCTGTAGATTGAAAACTAGCAGAAATATCTGATGGATGGTTGAAAGTAAAAATATTGCTGATTTTGCGCTGCAAAGTGTTTTCGAAAAGCGGGAGGGGTAAAAAGGGAAGTGAAAATGGTGTGTTTCATTCCGAATGTAACCAGATAAATGAATGGCCCTTAAAGATTCGCTTAAAATAAAACAGAATCAATTGGAATTTGAAAAGATGAATAGACTTCCTAAATAGTTATCACAAAACATTTGCTGTTATATTCAAATTCTATTACGTAGGCAAATCTTCCATAATTTAATTATTACATCAAGCATTAAATCTAGGTGCAAATGCTAATACTCAATAATTATAATTATATTAACTCCGTTAATACAAGTAATCTCAGTATAGAGTTCCTCCCTTATTTCCAAATGCCTTCGTGGTGAATCGGAAACATACTCGGAGCGTATTCCAGAGATCCAGGGTTTGAGTTCCGGCGAGAGCATTGATCCTTTTTCACATCTCCTGCTTCAAAAACCCTAATGACTTTATCAGTAGCGCTCGAACTAAAAACGGTGGCGGACAATATTTTATCACCACCAGGATTTGGCGACTGGGTCCTCTAATCCCCAGTCATTCTTTAAAAGGGGGAGTATATAAAGCATTTTCTCTATCCTTCCAGTATGCGTTCATGGTGTAACGGTAGCACATTCGGTGCGTATTCAAGAGGTCCAGGTTCGAGTCCCGGTGACGGCATTGCTCATTTTTCAAGTCTCCTGGTTTAAAATAGCGTAATGACTCCCCAACATAATAAGTTATCACTGGATTATATTAAGTAAACATTCACTGTATCTTTAATTTCCATTTAATTTGAATGCTGAGATTTAACAAGCTTGAATATGATTTTTAATTCTTAGTATAATGTTTCCACTATAAGTTCAAAATATAAAAATGAATTATAACAACAATTAGTAATGCTATTCAGAACATTCCGCATGGCAATAAATGAAAATGATCATTAATTACGTTTCTTAGCTATAATGAATTCTAAACTATATGGTATGGCTAAAACTCTATTTTTCCTTTGAAGAAACTACGTCTGAAACGCTATAGAGTGGAAGATCATTGACACATAAAAACTCCAGCAGCAAATTAGGGGTGCTAAATCTTAATTAAAATCCTTCGCCCCGGTCCAAACGAGCCGGCTGTTACGAGCTTGAGGGAGCTTGAACTGCCATAACGTGAGGAATAAACGAGACCTTTTGTGGGTTCATAAAAAGCAGCCAAGTCAATAAAATAGCTCAAAAGATTGTGGTATTTTTTATAGAACGGAAGATATGGGCTTTTTCGATTGGTTGGGTTAGAATGAAAAGAATTCCAATGGATTATTCACAGCGGGGAATTTAATTTGAGTTTAAGCGGACGAAAAGTGACCAAGACTATGTATGAGGTATGCATTTTCTGTATTACTCGGAGAAAATTAAAAAGGAAATAAGAAAAATATGTAGAGAAAAATGAGAAATTGTTTTCAAAACAGCTGAAGCTTTTTTGAAATTTTACTTTATAATCTAGTGAAATGAATTAATATATTTTATTGTTCGACATATTGTTCAAAAGTGACTAATTAAACTTAATCTCAGCAATTCACATTTATCTTAATTAATTAAACTTCTTTATTAAAAGTATCGTTTATAGCGGTATTGATCACTAAGATTAGAACTGTCTGCCATAGACCCATACTTTCATAAATGAAGTAAATCTTTGTACATTTAAAGAATATATTAATAATCTGCGTTAATCTTCGTGATTTGTAATTTTAGTTTTCTAAGATTATAAGATGTTTTCTCCTTTCTTTCCGTATGCCTCTTTGATATAATAGAAAGAATGCTCTGCGCGTATTCTAGAGGTCCAGGAATCGAATCCTGGCGAGAGCAATTCACATTTCTCACCTCTCCTGCATCAAAAACCCTAATGACTCTACAAATGCTCTCAAACTAAATGGTGCACCATCAGGATTTAGCAATTTGGTCACCTAATCCTCAGTCGCCTTTTAGAAGGGAGACTACATCTGTTACCTTCTTCCACCTTCCATTATGCCTTAGTGGTGTAACGGTAGCACACACTCGACTCGTATTCTAGGATCCAGGTTCGAGTTCCGATGAAGGCATTGAACATTTTTAACATCTCCAGCATAAAAAACTAATAACTTTACCTGCGGCCAAACTAAAGGTTGGTGATGATAATTCGTCACCACTAGGATTTGGAGATTGGGTCTCCTCATCCCCAGTCGCCATTTAAAAGGGGAAGTATATAAGGTATTTTCTCCCTCCTTTCCGCATGACTTCGGAATGTATTTGTAAGCATAATCGATGCGTATTAGAGAGGTCCACAAATGGAGTCCCGACGGGACATTGCTAATTTTTAACGTCTCCAGCATAAAAAGACACGTAATGACTCTTCAAGGTTACCAATAAAAATTATTGTTTAATACCAGATAGTTCTTAAAACTGCATGTTTTATTCAATGGTACATGTAATGTCTTATTTTATATCCGTTAGATTATTTCCAGTTTTTATTATTAGTAGTAAGAAAGATCATTATTCATATTAAGAAAGCTTTCAATACATGTTACAATAAACGTGTCTCCCGTTTAAATTACATTTACGTGAATTTCAATAAATCTTAAAAAATCAAGTTGTTTTTTTGGCGAATGCTCATATGAAACTGACAGTGGTTTTATTCTTCAGGCAAATCAGATCTTTCTGTGATCGTTTTTAAAAAAGTACAAAGAACAATGAGAATTTTCACATGAATATAATGGTTCACTCAGCTGTTATCTAAGAAAAGATAAGGTAGTACTGTTTAGATAATTTCAAAACTTCTGATGCGGCAGTAAGAAACAGCAAAAATTTTGACAGCATTTTGTTTCCAGCATTTCGGCATTAGACCATATTTATGGCCATTAAGGTTTCAACAATTTTCCCACGCATTCTCTCATTAATCTACAGTGATTTTAAATTCTTTCTGAGATTTAAGTAGGGAACATTTTTTCTTCCTAGTAATAATCTGCTGTTTCTAATTGAAGCCAGCCCCTGTCTTGGCATAGTTGTTTTGTTAATGAAAGTAAATATTTGATTTCACAACATTATATGACGTAATGAAGAATCCAGGTGATTCAGTGATAAATGGACAAATCTTTACTTCCTTGTACGAAGTAAAGGAAGTATTGTAATCACAAAAAATTCCGGCTTCAATATTTCAAAGAAAATATCCATTTTGACCGCTATCGAAAGCAATCTAACGATGTTTTTGCGTGACACCTGTACCTAAGGACAGAATAAAGGACTTTTTTTTTCCACAAACGAATTATAAAACTGATTTAAAATGGATTCAGGAGAGATTTTTTTCGTGGCATCTGTACATACATAAGTATGTATATATCTCGCTTAACTCAAAAACGAGTAGCCTCAGAACGGTGAAACTTTGTATATAGGATTGTTATGACATCTAGTTGTGCACCTTCCTTTTTGGTTGCAATCTGCCGCACTAAAAGTATATATAGATATCCACTCTTGTTACTCGGTTCCGTGAGCTCAGCTTATTTTATTCTTATACACAGTCCAGTCACATTAATGTGACCATCTGTCAAAAGCCAGAATAACCACCTTTCGCAGAGCGGACTGCTGCGAGACGTGCAGGAAGAGAGTCACATAGGTCCCTGAAGGTGTTCTCTGGGATGTTGAGCCATGCCGACTCTAATGCCGTGGCCAGCTGCGCTAGATTACGCGGTTGAGGATCCATGGCGCGAACAACTCTATCGAGATGGTCCCACAGATGCTCGATTGGGTTTAAGTCAGGTGAGTTTGCTGGCCAGGGGAGGACGGTAAACTCATCCTGGTGCTCTTCGAACCACGCACGTACACTGGCAGCTGTATGGCACCTCGCATTGTCCTGCTGGAAGATGCCATCATCCTGAGGAAAAACAATGCGCATGTAGGGGTGAACATGGTCCGCAAGGACAGATGCGTACTTGTATTGATCCATTGTGCCTTCCACAATGATCAGTGAACCTAGAGAATGCCAGGAAAACATTCCCCAGACCATAATGCTCCCGCCTCCAGCTTGGACCGTTCCGGCAATGGTTGCAGGGTGGTTCCTTTCAGAGGTTTCACGCCTTATACGCCAACGTCCATCTGTCCGATGGAGCATAAAACGCGATTCATCCGAAAACGCAACCTGTCGCCACTCAGTGGACGTCCAGCTGCTGTACTGGCGTGCAAATTCTAGCCTTCGCCGTCGATGAACAGCAGTCAGCATAGGTGCACGAACCAGGCGTCTGCTTCGGAGGCCCAGACGCAGCAATGTTCGCTGAATAGTACTTTGGGAGACACTTTTGGTAGCCCCTTGGTTCATTTTGGTGGTCAGTTGCTCAACGGTAGCCCGTCTATCTGCCCGAACGCATCTCCGCAACCGTCGTTCGCCTCTGTCATCTATGGCCCGTGGTGCACCACATTTGCCACGTCGCTGATTTTGGACAGTCCCATTTTGCCATGCACGGTACACTTTTACCACGGCGGCACGCGAACAGTTCACAAACTCAGCCGTTTCGGAAATGCTTCCACCCTTGGCCCGAAAGCCAATGATCATGCCCTTTTGGAAGTCGGATAAATCGCTTCGTTTCTGCATTACGCCAACGATTGAAATGTTTTCGGAAGCCCTCACACACCCTTTATATACGCTCAACTGCACTGTGCTGCCACCTGCCTTCTGTGATTGGTTATTTAACTCTGACATGGAAAGTACGTGGTGGTCACATTAATGTGACTGGACTGTGTATGTTGGTAAATTGCACATTTTTGTCTCTAAAATGATTAAGTTATGTTGTTATTATATCCCAGTTAAAGTTTTTATGCCTTTAGCTAATTTGCATGCAATATTTTTAGAACTATAAACAATTTAAAAGTTGCATAAGTGTGGCTAAGCGTATTTTTTTACCATAGCAGCCATATTTGTTTACATCTGAAACTTAGCAGAACAGTGAATTAAGTCTTTCTGCATCTTCAGTGTCTTTTTGCCGAGTGGGACCAAAAGGAAACGTTTCGTTTTGTGCACCAAAAAATCTGCCTTCTTGTCCATTGGCCGAATTGTTTGTTTTTGCGTAGGAAGTGTAGCTTTAATTTAACAAAACATTTTTTTTAATTATTTTAGCTGAATTTTGTGTTTTATGTTTTCCTACATCTTTCAATTTTTAATGACAATATTTTGAGCTTTTATGTATTTTTGCCTTGCCGCCAAGTGAAAACTAAATTAATTGAATGAGAAATAATATACCTATAAAGGAATTCGTGAAAATAAGTTTAAATGAAACGCAGGAAAAATGCGTATAATTTAATATTCCGTTCAAGGAAGTTATATGGTGTATACATCAGATCTGTACGATAAATAATGATCCAATAAGAAAGATTGATTTCAATATCTTCCCAATTTACCAACAGTTTTTCTAAAAAAAAGGGAAGAAAATTCTAGAAGCAATATTTTTTTCAACGTAAGGTAAGCCCCGCCAACAGCGCAACGTTAAAGGCCTCTGAACACTGGTAGTTTTGACCTGGGCTTTGACGAGCTGGCTGCAGGACCTTTTCATGGCTTACCCCATATGTAATGTGTATATGAGGCAGTTGCTGTTAGAAAGTTTCCTACGAAGGCAAGCCTTCCCTTAGGCAAATAAGCCTCTAGTGCCCTTTGCCATAATTTAATAAACCAAACCAAACCATTAACGTGAGGTGACTTTTAGTTTTAGAATCATCTTTTTATGCTATCTTTTAAGTAATTACGTTAATTATTAGACTTTTTAGTTATCATTTAAATAAAAGAAATTATGTTAGATGTTCAGAATTGAATTTTACTGAAGTTCAGGAAAGATAAAATGCATAAATTTCTGTCTGGAAATTATCTTTTAAACATTCTGTTTGCAACAAAAATATTTCTTTTAAAAGTTAGTTTTTCGCTATCGTTTTGATTTTTTTTTTCCGAAAGCATCAAACATGTCTTCAGATATATATTTTATTTGTGCAAAACGTTCACAAATGAATCATAATAAAGCAAGTGAATTTTTAACCAAATACGGCTTTCTAAAATAGGTGTCACAGGCAGTATATAGAAAAGGCTGTAGAATTTTCTCTTTTGTAATGTTGCTTTTATTGGGAGATTTGCAGTGTATAATACGCATACTTTTCTTTTAAACTGTTCATTTATGTTAGTAACTAAAAGGATCTGTTCCAAGTTTTGGTCTAGGCCTAAATAACGTTTTTAGAATCAGATTTAGGCTCAGTTGATAACTACTCTATTTGCAAATATTATGATTTATGACCTATAATTAACTTGCCCTGCTAATGAATAGACAAACACAAATATATATATATATATACAAGAAGAATTTTCATACCCTCACAAGCACAGATCATATTCATACAAGATAATCTGCAAATTTTTCTAATTTGGAAGATTTCAACTCATTTCATTCTTCAGCAAGTGATGAAAATTCAAAATCATTTATCAGAGACATAAGAATTGCTTATTTTTCAGCTATGGAATAAATTAAAATGAAAAATGAAAAATATGCTGTTAAGAATCACAATTTTGAGAGTGTTTTGTGTTAAAAAATCGTTTTAAAATTTGCAGTTAGTGAGAAATTTCGAAACTAGGACGTACTGCACTGTATATGCATGTATATAAATTTTAGAGCCGTTATTACAAAATACTAACTCAAGTTGAATGTACATTAGTGAAATGTATTTTATCTTTAAATACGTAAGTGATGAAAGCAAAATTGCTTTCCAGTTTATTCGTTAAGGATACGTTGAGTATTAACAAGGAAATCATGTATAATTTTTCAAAATTTTAAAATATACTGCACTGTTAAGAATTTAGGGGGATATTTCATGTAAAATAATTCTACAATTCGGTAGTTCTTGCAAATAATCTATATAAAATAGCTTCATTATAAATAAAATGAATGTATCGAAGATGTTCCAAACAGAGGTATTCAGCCTGGGAAGAATTCCCTCCCGAGAGGGATTTCTAAGTTTCAGGTTGAAATACGGTTAGACATTTATTTACGTGTTAAAGATTTAGTTTTAGATTAAGAATATAAAAAAAACTTGTATTTTGTATTTTGTTATTTATCAACATTTTCTACAATTGTTCTCATTCGATTTTTAAAATCATTAAAAAAATAATCTAAATTTGTATGTATTTTTTGAATTTTTGAATAGAAAGAAGAAATAGACATCTACCAATAGTGAAAGGGTTGCATAGAACAAAAAGCCCTGATAACCACTGTTTTGGAAGAATATGAATGAAATTATCTAGATACTTCACACCGAAGGGGAATCTTGTAAAAGTGCTTCTTTTAAAGCAAAATTTCAGATGAAGTAAAATATCTGATGCAGACACCACATGAATTCCTACTACGGCTATAAAATTATGCACAATTTTTGGCCAGCAGGCAGGAAGACAAAAGTTTCGAAACTTTTGACTCCGCTTTGCAAAAGACACTTAAGTTGGTCCACCAAATGATTAAGTTCATTATTCTACTAGTTTTTAATGTAAACAAATGGCGGCTTCATTAGGCTTAATTCGTCATTTAAACTTTTAAATTTTTGATAATTCTACAACTACTGCAAGCATATTAACTGAAGGCAAAAAAATCTTGACCAGAACATAAAAACAGCATAGCCCAATTAATTTAAAGCAAGTAATGCTCAATTTACCAGAATATAAAAAAACTAAGCTCAGCTTGCCGGGTAACAGAGTGGGAATATACATATATATATATAAACACGTTCGTTTGGTGCGACCGATTGAAACCAAAATGTGAGGTGCACAACTACATGTTATTGGAGCCCCATATATAAAATTTCAAAGTTCAACGACTACTCGTTTTCGAGTTATATGAGATACATACATACTTACGTACTGACGCCAAGAAAAAATCTCTTTTGAAGCCCTTTTAAATTAATTTTACAACCCCTTTTGGCAAAAACAGTCCTTTATTTTTCAGCACGTACGGATTTCACAAAAACAAAATCTTTCAAATGGAATTCAGATCGGTCAAAATAGATAATTTGGTTGAAATATGATACCCAATTTTTTTTCCAATTACCCTATTGCTCTTACTTCGTATAATAAGTAAAAATTAGATTGATTTTTTAACAAGTTATATCCTATCATTTAACATTAATTATATATAAGAGAAACTGCATCATTTAATTGCCTAACGTAGGAAATATATACATACTTAAGCGTATCTAAACAAAAGGTTGAGTAAACATG
Organism: Stegodyphus mimosarum; assembly: GCA_000611955.2. Lineage (NCBI taxonomy): Eukaryota > Metazoa > Arthropoda > Arachnida > Araneae > Eresidae > Stegodyphus > Stegodyphus mimosarum. Next base: position 262,753 of record KK116582.1, read on the forward strand.
TTCGAATACTCTGATCATACACATAGAAATTTTGAAAATAGATTTAATCTGGTGAAACTACTGTTAGTATTTTAACAAATTTGAGTATGTATATTAATTAAGGAGCAAATTTCGAGTTGTTTGACGCTTAAAATAACAGTTAATCATTTTAATAGTACGAATACTGCGAGTTACTAACTAGCAGTTTCCTAGGAGCCCCCCTTGGGTTCTTCAGCGGCCGAGTGATAAAGTCGCTGAACACTGGCAGTTCAGACCTGGGTTCGATTCCAGGCGAAGGAGCTGGCTGCATGGGTGTCTTCGCTGTTTTCCCAAGTGTAACGTCTATAAAAGCCATTCCCCCTTAGAAAGTTCTCCACGAAGGCATCTCTTTCCCCAGACAGATAGCCCTAGTGTGATTTGCCGTATTCTCAACAAACCAAACCAAACCTGATAGTACCTTACACTTATCCATTCTCCACTACATGTCACAAATATACACTTTACTAATGAATAACGAGAGTTTCTGTAAACGTTTACTAAAAGAAATAAACATTGTGGTAAAGTGTTATTTAAGAAGGGTTACTCACAATATGGCCTTAGCTTAGGAAGCAGAGAAGCCAACTAAGCAAAGTTTTATACCTGAGCTAAGAATTTGTGACAGTTCATCTTCAAAGGGAAATTTATTGATTTTTGCGAACTGAGGAATGCTAAATGAATGGAACTGGGAGAGAAGAAGCAATAATTAAGTATTACCTTTCTTTTTCTGAAAACATGTTCTGATTGATTAAGAATGCCTGTGGAAAAAAATTGCATTTTAAGTGAATATTACGAAGAATGATAGTGGTGTATACCCAGGAGCTAATATTCAAACTGGTCTTATAATTCACTGATATTATAGCATAAAAAGTTTCTTGAAATTTCGCTTTTGAAGCGTGAATGTAGATAATTCTCTTTCCAAACGCAATATGGCGATTTTAAAAGCTTCAAATACGTTTAAGCGTATATATTTTAACATCGTATAGGTTTTATATATATACTGTCGAACTCGCTTATAAGGAGAGTGAAGAGATCGAGATATTTGCTCGTTGTAATCGAGTGCTCATAAGAAAAGGGTCCGTGAAAAAAAATCATAAAAATTCATACATTTTTACTATATTATATATTCTTTATTTTTTTTATTTCTGTACGGTACAAAATAAGTTGGTTAATTTGCTTTGAGCTGTCTTATAAAAGTTATCAGGACTCGATTTTTTTTTGTCTGTTTGGCAAATATGACGGATCCTGACTGGACAGTGAGTTGACCACAAACTATATCCTATGGAGTGTAGCAAAGACGACAGGATGATAAGGGTTAAAATTAACCTTTATTTTGCGACGTTTTCACAGTCGTTCTCGCACTTCGAAATACAAAGACCAACCACTTGTGGTCTTAAAGTAAAAATATAAGATTACTAACTAAATAAAATTTAAATAAGAGCTAACTTTTAATATTTTACACACATGACTGACACAAAGACTGGCCTTTTCAATTACTATACTTGTAGGTCGCAAACTGCGGAAAACTATAATACGTCTTTAACTTTCAAGAGGACTAAAACCTCTGGCATTAAAAGCGGAGAGTAACTGATGGCAAGATCGCGTGAAGTCTCGTGGCAAGATAGCTCACTTTCTCTCCTTCTACTATGCTCTTGGCAAAAAGCCACAACTTAAATAATTAAGCGTTAGCAAGTACAACTTGCTTAAACATATTCACGCGTTAATTAGACATGATATTAAAGTTCTAAAATAAAATAAACGTTAGTCGAACTTAAGATCCTTACACAGTTAAGTAACAAAATACGTGTGTTATTGGTCTTCGGAAGACACTCTTGGCTCAAGAAAGATCGTCATTTGCACCCCTTACTTAACTATGTACGAGTATAAGTAAAGTATCACTGTATATTTGCACCCGTTACCTAAAAATGCTTGAAGTTATTCTGCGCATTCAAAAGTAAATGAGTTTGTTAAGAGAAATTCTTCACATTCGTCGTTATCGTCGCTTTCGTTATCTTTTCAATCGTTTTAATTTAAATTTCAGCTACAATATCCTCGGGAGTAGGTTATAAGGTATTTCTCCCGCCTTCTTCGCATGCCTTCATGGTGTAGTGGTGACCAAACTGGACGCGTATCCCAGAGAATCGTGGTTCGAGCATCGGCGAGGGCATTTCTTATTTTTCTTATCTCCTGCTTTAAAAAACTACATAATGTCTCTACACTGGAGCCCGAACTAGAAAAGGCGGTGGATGATGATTCTCCACCACCAGGATTTGGCGATTAGGTCCCCCAAATCCCAGTCGCCTTTTAAAAGGGGGAGTATATAAGGTATTTCTCCCGCCTTCTTCTCATGCCTTTGTGGTGTAGTGGTCAACACACTGGACGCGTATAGCAGACGTCCGAGATTCGAGTCCCGGCGAAGGCTTCGCTCATTTTCCAATACTCCTGCTTCAAAGAAACTTGATCACTCTACAAGGTATCTAGGAAGTGATAACATTGGCGCCGACAGATACATAATTTTCATATTTCGGGATGCGCTTTATAATTATCAAGTAAAAGGAGAATTTCACGCTTTTCTTTCCTCCGTTTTTAGTGCCAGATGTATTGGAACTCACTAAAGCAGCCAATCTATTTCTGTAGAGCTGGCCTCCGCCGCACTTTTCACCATCGAATTTAAAAGTCTGTTATGGGGTTACCTTGTAGGAAATACCTGTTTCATCATCATTATGAATGTCATCTTTTGTGTATCCTTCTCTGATGACTCGCGATTTTTCAATCTTCCATGTCGCGGTATTCGCCATGTTTGCAGACTTTGCTTCACCATAAATTTTTCCAAAGGTTATTCCATGTCTATCCTTTAATCGATCAAGCCATTTATTCCAGCATGCAAATCCAGAATAGCAAAATTGTTCAGCAAATTTTTCTGCTTGAACTTTTAAAGTTGGACCACTTACAGGAAAATCTGTACAACGTCACACGTTAATCCACTTAATTTCTTCAAACGTTTACAGTTATTCTTATTTTGGTCGAACGCGCAACCATTACTTTTTCCTTGTTCTTTAACAGTGTTGAAAGAGTAGAAGAAGATAAATCATACTTTTGGCAGTTTGAAGAGTTTATTACGCCATCCTCTACTCCAGTAAAATCCTACCTTTTTGTCAACTGATAAAAGTTTTTGTTTCGACATCGCAAGATAAAAGTTGACTAGTGTACTCAGTGTACTCTATGTAAGCAGATCAAAATTTAACCTCCACACAAGTCGTCCCCTACCTTGCCACTCCTATGCAGAGTACACTTCTGTCCAAACGGAAGCCTCCATAGTTCCCGTCCGTCTCCTCAAGGTCGTTCTGCGATGACTTCGCACGTTCACTCCACAAGCTGAAAAAGGCCGTCATTACGTGTTCGAAGGATTAACTCATTATTAACTTTCGGTTGACTGCGGAACGTTTTATGAATCATAAAAAAAATTGCTCGCTAAAACCAAGGTCTGCTCGTTATAAGCGACTTTCACTTCCGTAGACTTAATATTCTACCAACCAAGTAATTCCGATTTTCCCGTTAAGTCCGGTTTTTCGTAAAATCAGGGCTCGTTATCAACGAACCGTACTGTATAATTTTCAGTTTGTGTGGTAGTAAAGCTTTCACAGTAGTTTCTGATAGTAGTAAAATTTTCACAATAGTTTCTGATGGTGGTAAATCTTTCGCAATATTTTATGAAATACTTCACTGCAGTTAATCGTTAACATTGATTCTATTTTGTTACTTAACTGTAAAATCAAAGCCGGTGAGAACTTTGATAAGTTTAACTAACTAACAAAACAGAATCAAACAACCTTTTACAAAGGGATCCTCTCTCTAGAGCAAGGATGCCTTTCTAGAAGATATTCTAGAACAAATAACTTTCGTTCGCGTTACACGCGGGTAAAAACAAGAAAAATGTATATTCAGCTAGGACATTCGAGTGGAGCTACAAGAGCTTAGCGTTCTCGTTCACGCAGCCAGCTAGTGGGCCTAGAGATTCTGGGAAGCCGTACATTACTGACGTTTTGTGCGACATCGCCTGCACGCACATCATACTTCGAAATCATCTAACGATTTTGTAATTATTTCGATTTATATACTAGTTACAGTTTGGCTTTCACGTACTTTTGAACTGTTATGAATTTTGCTTTTACTTACTTTCTGTTTACTTAATTAGTATATTCTGTATAATAATTTAACATTTATTTATAATTCAGCCATTTATTTATTTTTTCATGTGTATCTACTTAAGGTATTTATAAAAGTCTTCATGCATTACATTAACATGTGTTTATTTCAAGGTGTTTTAATTTTGATTAGGCTGATATTTGATTTGTAAAGATTGCTCAAGTAGTTGGAGCTTCTTGTAATTTTGTCGTCATTTTGGCAACAATCGGAGATTTCTCATCAACATACTGGAAGTTTTTTGAAAACGCAATTTCTTTCGGAACAATTCTTTTTGAAGCTTTGTAAGAATGATTTCATGATAACTGAGATCAAGACACTGTAATATGATTAGCTTAGAATTTGCGAGTTATTTATTTTTATAAGCATCTCTTTCGGTAATAACTGTTTAGAATTTTACATGCGAGCGGTTTTGTTGGCCGGAAATATCCGTGGCTTGAAAGGAGAATTTTCCCTTTCTTTTGCTTTTTTCTTGAGGCATTTGTTTCTGTTTCTACTTCTGCACAAGCTGATAGATTTGTCTCAATTATGTTTCAAGATCTTCATTTTGTCTGATATAGTTTTTAAGGAGATCTCTACGTACCGGTTGCAGGCAACGATATTCATTCTTGATCACATTTAAACATGAATATCCGATTATTATTCCCTTAAGTGCAGGTTGTTTTAGAGTATTTACACATGTCCAGGATTGTAAAGTCCGGACGTTTTAAAGAAACATATCACCTATTCACCATAACATTGAAGAAATGTTTTATATATTTTTAACAATCATTACCAGTGGCACATATTCAGCACATTCATCAAAAGTATTCTGTCTTCAGTACCGCCACCGAACAAAACGTAAGTTGCCACTTCTATTCGGCGGAGGATGTGCAGTGTGATTATCCCTACAGCGCTGATATGGTAGACGTAAAACACCAACATGTGTATAAGCAAGCTGTGGTTGACAACACTACAAATCCTCTTTCTTAAGTACCAGTGTTTAAGAAGTCATTATTATGGGTCCTTAAGATAATAGGTAGCTTAATGAAGAAAAAAAGAATTTATGCTATGCGAATATGTAAAACATTTTACTATTGCTTTAGTGATTTGATTCGGGCATCACTGACAACTTAAGGATTTGAAAAAGGATATTTCAGAGATTCATTGACATTTGGAAGAGCTCGCCAACGGCTGATAAGTAAAGTCGCTGAAGACTGGTAATTCGGTCAGGGGTTCGAATTCCGGCAAACGGTTTCGCTGTATGGGCATTTTCGTGGTTTTCCCCGTGTGTAACACGTATACGAGACAGTCGCCCTTAACGTTCTTCACAAAGTCATCCCATTTAAGTAAATAGTCCTTGAGTGCTTTGCCATAACTAAATAAACCAAACTAATCGACGACATTTAAAAAGTAACGTCATATATTCTTCAACAGGGACATTTCTTCCTGGGCTTCGAAAATTAATTAATATAAATTTATCAAACCTTGAGAGATAAGTGGTAGGAAAGCAACGTTACAAAACAACGTAATTTTATATAATGAAAATTTGAAATTAGTAATATGGATTAAGCAAAAGATTAGGCATGTTTAATAATTCACCTCAACACAAAGACCGAAATAACATGCAGACACTTTAACGCTTCCGGAGTGCTTTCATCTCTTCTTTACGATATCGAAAGACAACAATGCAAATTTTAACCAAAGCGTGTTACATCTATATCGCCTCAGGACAAATTAAACGTAACGATCTCTGCACATCCACGACTCCTTTACGTGCATTTAATTCGCAAGTAAAAGCCCAGAACACCAGATGAAAGAGGCTCATTTCTTTGCATTACGTACGTGCTTTATTTACTTGACCGACTTCTTAATAAAAGTCGGACACGCAATAACACAGAGGCCACAAGGAAGAATCCCAGTGGCGAAATACTTCACGGTTTGACTCTTTAAATAGTGTAATTAACCTTCCGCGGAAAAGGGTTTCTCTCTCTAGATCGTGATTCGGCTCATTCATACTGTCACGACTGAGGGGCGTGTTTAAAATTAAATAACGGTATTTCAAGATCGAAAGAGGACATTGTAACAGTCAGGTTTACAACATTTATTCTTGTAACAGTATGCACACGGGGGATTTCAAAATAAAAGTAGCGTTATTTCACACTCCTAGTAGACGTTATTTTCAAAGATTGTTGAAATAAAAATTCAAGAAAGCTCAATGCAGTTGCATTTAATGCAATATATTTAACCGTTTCACTGTTTTAGGGATTTTCAGTAATTATGATGAGAATTAGTGATAAGCCTGAAAATAAGTATCACAAGCTAACTTGAAATACTGAATAAAAAACAAGATTGAGGAGGAAAGAACCAAAATATGTATCTTGTACATGAAAACAGTAAAAACAAAATCTGAAAAGCTTCAGATTCAAATGGTCATCCAAAAGGGTCTGTCAAGGTCTTTTACGCTGTCGCTGAGCTCAAAGTGTACCAATCTGCTCTCGCACTCACTTCTGCTAAACTTTTCTTTTGTCCTTTTAGCTTTATTACTAAAAATTACATTACCGCTTGCTTCGCTATATATAGTTCAACAATAAAAATCACAAAATTTTCTGAATATGTTAGGTATTACAAACTGCATTAAAAGCTGCATTTCAAATGCTTAGAATTCCTGGTGCAGTATAAAGTGTTGGCATACATTTTTCTGCCTCTTCTTAGTTCAACATATCAATCTTCAGTTTCCTTAGTAAGATGGCTAACATGTTTTTTTTATTATTAACTGTTTATGTGTTAGTTTAATTATTATATATCACGTTCTTCGCATTAACGCCACATGAAATTCAATTCAGCAGCGAAAACGTAAAATATTTATAAACAGCATATCTTTAGAATTCTCGATAGAGTGATAGTGGCTACTATATGTATTTTATATTCATTATATTGTTTCTTTAATATCTAGTCGTTCGAGTAGCCAACTGCCTAAAATAATTATCATAAAAATAAAAATAATATAGTGTTAATATTTCCAATAGTGTAATTTCATTATAAGTAAATTATAATATAATTATAAAATATTTTATCCCTTCGAACAGTATTGACGTTTCTCGCTTTCAAATCTTTGAGTTTGTTAACCAAAAATTGATTAAAGTTTGACAGAATATAAAAAAGACAATAAAGCAAATTCGAAATTCAAAAATGGGGCTTCCAGGTGCACATCTTCGGTTGGAGAACTACGTTATTTAAAATCTGATTGCTCTTGTATCATTGTTCGTTCACTGCAGGAACATACATACATATATGCAGATTCTTCGTTATTTGATTTCTCTAAAAATAATACAGGACGATAATATTTGGCAACAGTTTGAATAGTGATACACCGTTTATAAGAAACCAAACTGCAGAATTCTATTTCAAGACTAACAGTTCCTTTTGCGTTAAAAAAGATAAGAATTTTGTACAACTACAAGCACGTCTTCAAGGGAACGTCGGGATATGCCTTTAGGAAATTAAACGATCTTTCATTGAACATTACCGATTTTAGATGTTCAATATACCAGGCATGAAGGGCGTGTTTCAATGGTTAAAATGAACTGTTTGATGCACAAACCAGCTTCTATCGCGAAGAATCACTCCTCTTGAAATAAAATCTTTCTCTACCTTTCAACTCGCAGGTGATACTTAATGAATTATTTTACGCTTAATAGCTTCCGCTTTTATTCCAGCTTGACTATATTTTAAGGATTTAATGCCTTTTATGTTATGAACAAATCAGATATAATTAAGGAATTAAAGAATTTTCAACTAGGACCTAAATAAAAGTTCAAAATCCTTCCTCTTTATTCCACAATCTCTCTCTCTCTCTTTCTCCTTCTGAAGCTTCTAACTTTTTATTTTTCCAGCTGATTATTATTATATTTCTACTTCGGTTCGATATCAGGTTTAAATTCATAGCCTACTTTCCAAATTTAAAAGCATTTTGAGATCTCGCGTACGCTATTAATTTACTGCCCATTTTCATCCCGTCTGAAAACTATGATAACGTATGTTTGAATATTGTTAGATTAATATATGCAGTAATTAATATATGCAATAATATAATAATGTGTACAAAGTAGCAATCTTAATATTTATGCGCTCACCAGCGGTTGAGCGGTAAATCACTGAATAATGGTAGTTCGGGCCGTGGTTTGAATCCCAGCAAACGGGCTGGCTGCATTAGGCAAATAGCTCATGACTGCTCTGCCATTATCAAATAAACCAAACCAGTCTTATTTAGGCTGAATAATTTTAATGCGAACATTTGGCGAAAACGCTTGAAAGGTAACGTAATGAAGTGCTGAAAATAAATATACCTATATGATATAAGTGGAATGAGATATTTACTTAAAAATTAATTACTTTACAGTAAATAAATAACGATTAAAAGCAATGAACGTACGCGGTTATGCATATACCCTGTGTTGAAGTGATTGTAGTGGTATGTCTATACCCTGTGTTGAAGTGATTTAGTATCAAAAAGAAATATTGCCATTTTCCTAAAATTTATGGAAATGAGTGCTTTGCTCATAAATAAAAGATGATAAAATTTCCATAGCAGAAGAATATATTTATTGCTTGGAAAAAATATATGCACCGTCAATGTGCAGCAAGATGACTCTACTTTCGTTAAGGATGCTTCTCTATCTGTCTCAGCTCTAAAGTATAATGATTTCTCCATGTCTTCTGAAGCTGCTGAAAGAATTCTATTGTTGTTTTAGAAGGCTCTGTTAAGCTTTCAGATCTTTTCCCATGATATCCCAGACTTTTACATTTCATAAGTTATCAAGATGATAAGATCTTAAACAGGACCCTAGAAATTTGATCCAGATTTAAATAGCCGAGAGTGGCCCTGCAGTTCCTATGCTGTCAGTCCAGCACATGGTTTTCCTTTTGTCCAACAAGAATGAAAATGAGTTTACCTAAAACATTTTTTTTCATATTCCATTAGATACCACTGATCTTCTTTCCTACAATTAATTGTACAAAAGCAAATTTCCATTGGAGGTAAAGATGGGGATTTGACAGGGGATTTTTATGTATGGCACCTCTCAAATATTCTGGTAAGATGTTTGTCGAATGTAAATACTCAGTACCCTATTGAATACAACCAAGTAAGAAGCAAAGAGCTGAAGTCTGAAATCTTACCAACGTAGTGAGTGCTATCAGTAAAATACGAAATAATAATATCATAGTTAATGGTTGTCCACTTTCTCACTACTTAATATACTGGTATTTAGAATTCTAGCTCGTTTGATAGGTAAGTATTGTAGATCAGCTAACAGTAGACAGAATGTGACTAGGAAATAGATTGACTTGTCACAGTATGAGATGATGATCACATTTATTTGTCACTCTCCACTCTGCAACCCAAACTGAATCCCAAAGTGGCGGGTATAAATGATTTTTTCACAAATACTTCTAATTAATTTCAGAGTCATTGCAGAAGTATTGTACCAACGTAACAGAAAAATACACTCATGGACAAAAAAAATTAGCGCACCAAGAAATAATTGCGGGATCGTAACGAAACTTGCAATGAAGGTACATGTCGGGGAGATATGCAAATGATTAGAAATGCAGCGTGATTGTGCATTAGGTATAGCCGCTAGAGGGCGTTAAACGTTGTGTTCTGTGGAGTATAAAACAGGTAACCAAAGCTTGTCTGAGTGTGCTGAATCATTTACAAAGGAAGAGCTGAGGTAGACATGCCATTACGCCGTGTTCGAAGACAATATGAGCAGTTGTTGAGAGGGGGAGAATCGTCGGGATGATGGAAGCTGGGTGGTCAGCTAGGCGAGTAGCTCGTCAATTAGGCGCTCTGTTTGTGTTGTGAGCAGGTGTTGGGACCAGGGGACCCGAGAGATGTCATGTACACGAAGACCAGGCTCAGGACGCCCTAGACAGACCAGTCGTCGAGAAGAAAGCCACATCGTAAGAAATGCACACGCACAACCAACTGCTTCATATCGGCCGCCATCCAGGCACAGGTAGCACTTCACTAGGGGTCCCTGTGTCTTCTCGAACCATACGTAGGCGCCTGGCTGAAGGACAGTTGGTATCGCGGCGCCCATTACGTGTGCTGCCCTTAGTGCTCACCCATCGACGCCTTCGTTTGGAGTTTTGTCGAGCACGAGGAAACTGGACTGCAGCGGAATGGAACCAGGTAATCTTTAGCGACGAATCCAGATTCAATCTCGGCAGTGATGACAATCGTGTTCGTGTGTGGAGAGCCCGTGGTGAACGCCTCAATTCTGCCTTTGCTGTACAACGACACTTCGCTTCCACAGCTGGTGTGATGGTATGGGGTGCCATTGCTTAAAATACACGGTCACCCCTAGTATTGTTCCGTTGCACCATGACAGCCCAGCGATATGTTCATGAAATCCTTCAACCACATGTGTTGCCACTCATGCAACGGCTCCCAGGAGCCATTTTTTAACAAGACAGTACTCGGTCTCATACGGCAAGGGTATCACAAGACTGTCTCCGCACTGTTACTACCCTTCATTGGCCTGCCCGATCCCCAGATTTGTCTCCAATCGATCATATCTGGGATCATTTGGGACGACGAGTTGGGCATCCCCCGAGTTTGAACTAACTAGAGGCAAGGTTACAGCAAATATGGAACGAAATGTTTCAAGACATCATACAGAACTTGTATGACTCAATGCCGGATCGTATCGCATCGTGCATTCGCCCTAGAGGGGGTCCAGCGGAGTACTAACTCCTTTGTTCTTTTGCCTTTTTCTTTGAAATAAATTATCCTTTTTCTTTGATTTTCTTATCATTTACTTAAATTAAATTAGTCATTACGTATGTAAAATTTTGTTTCATTTTGACGACTCCTTCTTGGTGCGTTAATTTTTTTGTCCACGAGTGTATTTAGGAGAGTTTCAAGATTGCACCTGACAAGATCTTTAGACCTATCAAATCTAAATACCGCAATCACCACAAAACATTCATTTGATGCTATTGTTGAGGTAACAGCGAACTTACTTGAGCTTCGTAAAAGGGAATTTCAAAGGAATAGAGTTCACTTAGAGTATTATTTATTTAGCACTAAATAAGTTCCAGTGTTTCGGCACCTCAATACAACAATCATGTGATTTTATGCTCACTTGGTGTTACTTCGTATGCAAGTTTTAGAAAATTTCATGACATACATTTTCATTCCGAGCCAGACAAATTGATCACTGATCAACTTCAGCGTTACTTTTGCGGCAGCCAGTTTGTCAGGCGTTAGGTATTTAGGCTTAACCTTAGCCGCTACGGGACAAACGTGTGCGATTCCGTGTGTAGCAGCACAAGTGTTCTTGTCCAGACGCAGTTTTAAAACATTTTCAAAGAGCAAATCATGTTTTTTAAGTAAATCATTAATCCTTGAAGACCAAAACGGCTTTTCATTCAAACGACCGCAACTACACCAAATACCCGAGATTGCGATGCTGTTTTCTTCTTTCACTCCTAAGGTATACAGTAGAAGATTCAGTTTCCCCAAATACATTGTTTCAGTTTATTGCAGACAGTTTGTTCTAAAAGGCTAATGGAAGCATCTTTGTTAGGAAATAGAAAGGATGTCATCTAAAATTTTCATATATCTTTGTGCATTAATGCACGAAGAGGGGGAGAAAATGGACGGGGCGAGTAATGGACGGGCGGGGAAGGGCGTTTCAGTATTTTAACCATACAGGTTAGAAAGGGCTTCCGTTTTCTAATGGTTAAATAAATATAACGGTTGTTAAACTCTAATTTTCGGTAAAATATCTCGGGATATCTTGCATCTGACGCAACATTAGCCATTCTTTCAATTAATTGCTTTTGATTTCATATTTACAACAATGATATAATTACTTAAAAAGTCTGTGCCAGTATTGGTCGCGAGTCATTAGCAATAGCGAAGGTCCTACTTCTGGACGGCGTCCATGTATGGATGAAATGTTGAGGCTTGTGAAAGACACACTCAGTAAGGTACAAGAACTAGTGAAAGCTAACTAACAAAAACAATGCAATGATAAATTAACTTTGATAAAGCTGAACAGATCCCTACAGAGCTAATCAGCAATTAGAAACCTCCGATCCCTATGCAAGGTAATTAACTTTTAGCATTGACAGATAAAAGTTATTAACTGTGAAGTATGGCCATAAAATTCTTCAAATTACAAAACTGAAATAAAAACAAATATACAAAAATTCACATTCAAAAATTAACACTAATAACTGCTAGATTCAAGTTAGATCTTACAAATTCAGTAAATTAAAAATTTTACAGTAACCTACAGTAATAATAGGAAAAGATTTTAGATAAGTGATAGAAACCTAAATCAGAGTAATTTTTCACAACAAATTTCAAACTAATTTTCATTATTCTATCACGCATTTTCACATCATTTGTAATACTCGTTACTGAAATAAGTTTCTTATTATTACATTTCTAATTTTCTTATTTTTTACATAAAACTGGAGGACTTCACAGTTTCATCTCCCCTTTCTCCGAATACAAACGTATCCATTTGTTGTGCAAATGCACATTTTAATAATTGAGGTATATTCACCTTGCAGTTAAAGGGATGCTCTGACAGATACTTGTAAAAGCCTCCTTTCCTTGTAAAAGTAACTGATGTTTTTGTACTGCGCTAAATATTATTAGAATTAGAAATTATTAGAAATATTATTATCATATTTTTAGAAAATAAAACCATACTCCATTACATAAAAAATGAAATAACATCATAATTATAATAAAATAACAAAATTATATGAAATTAATCCCCTAAGCGAGAGGCTTCAAATGTACGTATATCTTAATACATTGTGTTTCTGCATACAGCTATTAATTACTTACAGCGATATTTAATATTACAGTTTTCCTATTTTATATTGTCACTCAAAAGCGAAACTTTTATTACATTTTTCAGCACCAGTTTTTCAAAATTATTTCATTTATTTTTTTCATATTAAAATAGTTTTCAAAATAATTGTAAAATTCTAACTAATAATTGAAAAGCTTTTATCATAAATCCAAAAATATAATTATCTATCGTCAATATCCTTCTCTAAAAATTCAATTTTAGCATTCGTACTTAATTTTGTTATACGTAATTATGAAATATTGAATATTTTGATGGTGTAAAATTTTAATCATTTTCATAAAGTAGCGCTAAATTTCTAAAATCCAATGTAATAATTAAACAACAATACATATTTAAATTTCCAAATACAATTAATTTGCTGCACTTTCTATATGATGATACTAAAACATTTCTACCTGCATTATTTTCTAACTCATTTCATTTTAAAATGCATAGCACTATCTGAGTTTCTTCCCATTGAAAAATGAAACTGATTCTAAGATAATAATTTTAAGTTTTCGTTTAATGAATTAAGGGATTAAGAAAAGATGAATTGAAAATACATTTATCAAAATTTAAATCGCTTATAATCTTGAAGCATATACTTTTCACAGAGATTAACGACCTTCAAAGCTCTGGGAATTCGTAGCTGAAATGATTGGGATCGTTTGAGCCCTCAGTCTTTGAAAACGATCATTCAATCTTTGTTAATATAAATACTTGGTAGCAGTAATTTTCGAAGCTGTGCAAGAATGACGAGAGGAATTTTTTTTCACTTCTGTTTACTAAAAAGGTCAAGAGCGATGTTTCATATGGGTACCGAATAACGTAAAATTAGTTGTCATAGCAGCGTTTCAATCCTTACCGTTCACACTCTTATCTGGCTCTTTAAGACAGGGCTCACAGATGAACTGCTTAGATGAACTTGACTTTCAGGCAGGGATTTCCGAGAGAGATGATGTTTTTGTCAACTAATTAAAATGTAATAATTCAGTAGATGACTTGAGGATTCGAATTGAATAGCTGCTCGGATATTTTGGATAACAGAAAGACAAAAAAAAAATCTTTCAGATGTGGCCGTTGATTTAAGAACACATAATTTTGGTTTCGCAACAGAGCAAGCTTAGATACGCCTAAACAAATTTACACAGCAGCAATTATGGCTATATTTAATATTACAGTGCAATCCATAACTTTATACAGCTTACATTTTCAGAACAGCGGACAACTAGGAGATGCCAAGCAGTCCGCCTAAGCAGCAGAGAGGAGTAGAAGGAAAAACGGGCTGTTCAATGCTAACAGCGATATTCACGGACTTGATTTCTTTATTTGAATTTTAAGCTCTACGATTGGATGAGAGCTATCCGCAATGCAGAAGGATAAGATGGCCTAATCCGGATTAATTTTTGGACATGACGCACTTTACATTCCAGAAAGGGAGAGTGGCTAAACTAAAATCGGGAATTAAACGGACTATTGCTGAATAAAAGTTAATAAATTTCGAAACATTAACTATGAAACACTCACTTCTAGCATGAAGAATTTTTGTCTTTGCATCCCATTCTTTGTTAATCATTTTTTAACTCTCTAAAGTAGTATAATTTTTATAGACATAATTCGCTGAATGTATTCATAATTTGAAGTGCATTTTAATCATCAGTGTAATGACGTTTTGTCATTTAAGGTACGCATTTGAAAAATAGTATTTTAACTAAGCAGTCAGGAGTACAGGGCTCACCAGCGGCCGAGCGGCAAATTCGCTGAACACTGGTAGTTCAGTCCGAGATTCGAATCCTTTAAACGGGCTGGCTCTATGGGCGTTTCATGGTTTTCCCCGTGTGTGACGCGCATAGAGCCAGTTTCCCTTAGAAAGTCCTTCACGTAGGCATCCCTTCTGTTAATCAGGTAGTCCTCGAGCTTTGCTGTAATCACGTAATCTAATCTAAAACGGGAACATAGGATGTTTAAAGTACCAGAGTTGAGTAAGCATTTAAACATTATGTATAATCTAATTTCCTATTATGAGAGCACTGAAGGTCTCTTCTAAAAAGAGAGTTAACCCCAGCAACAAAAACTAGCAATTTGCCAAACATTTTCTTTATGGGTCAAATTCTAGTTTACGCTATATGTAAGAGAATTTCAACACTAAACTTATGCTTATGTTTTTAAAATAGCCGAACGAGTTTAAATAAGCGCTATAATAGAAAACATTCATCTTTCAGTCTTTATGAATCGAGTAGGAATGCATATTACGTTGTAGAGTCATTAGTTTATTTTGAAGCTGGAGACATAAAAATATGCAGTGTTCTCGCCAGTATTCGAGCTCTGGACCTCTCAAATCCACGTCGAGTATCCTTCCAATTACACCCTGAAGACATGCAGAAAGAGGAGAGAAATAACTTTATAATGGTAATAAAATAATTTGTAATCAGCATAGGGAAAAAATGTCTCATTCATCAAAATAAAGTTTTCCTTTTAACGAAATAGGAAAGATATTGCTTGAATCTTTTGAGAATCAACGTTTTCAAATTTCAGGTAATCATCTGGTATACATTGGAATACTTACATATGTATTTTTTAATAAGGGTTTATGTTATATAAGAAGACACTGAATGTAATTTGTATGTGAATTCTTTCAGGCTCTGAGATGATTAGCTCTTCTAAAATGCTATCCTTCTACCAGGTTCTAATCCCAAGTGTTAATTTAGGGGTTGTCTGAATAGATAAACTTCAACATACTAAGGTGTCAGCTGCAACCGACATCAGTAATATCAGACAGCAATATGAAGTATCACACTTTCTTTTCTGTTTCTCAGAGGGATACAAATGTTATGTTTACAGTATTAAAGCGAAAACCTGTAAGTAAACAGAACTCTATAGCTTTCTTGCGATTCATATACTCGCTGGAGTAACACTTTATTTTCTTCAGAAATATATATATATATATATATATTTTTGCTTTCAGGGCACCTTCTTTTGTTTAAAGTTAGAATCTTAGCTTTTGGCCTAAATCGGTAACGATGTAGAAACATTAGGTATTTATGAAGCAGGAGAGATGAAAAATGAGCAATGTCCTCCCCTGGACGCGAACCACGGACCTCTCGAATAAGTGTCAAACGTGCTGGCCACTACACAACGAAGGCATACTAAGAAGGCGGGAGAAATACCTTATATACTCCTTTTTTTAAAGGGCGACTGGGGATTGGGGGACCCATTCGCCAAATCCTGCTGGTGGAGAATCATCATGCACCACTCTTTTAGTTCGGGCGCGAGTATACAGCCATTATATATATATGAAGCAGGAGAGATGAAAAATGAGCAGTGCCCTCGCCGCGACTCGAACCACGGATCTCTCGAATAAGCACCGAGCGTGCTGACCGCTACATCACGAAGGCATGCTAAGAAGGCGGAAGAAATACCTTATGACGAAAATGCCTTTATTACCGCTATTATTACTTCTATTTTGATCAAAACTGAGAGAGTTGCTAGACCTTCTGCTAGAGAGAAATTTATAGTTAGTAGCTTTTATAATTTTAATACAATGTCAGTGTAAAAGGTTCAAAGCAATGCGAAGACTTTCAATCAATACATTAAATGTATTGTATTTACTATAGATTCTCCATAAACCCTAAAAGGGGAAGAGAGCGTAATTTACCAATAGTTAATTTTAATAATACAATTCTGTTAATAAATTTATTTTTATTCTATTACTAAATTTTATTTAAATTTGTTTATTTTAGTGTATTTTACGATAACCTTTGAAACATGATTGAAGAATTTAGGGAAAATTATTAGAGAGCTTATTTTATACTGTACAAACAATATTAAGAGGTAACCTTTTAAAGAATTTTAAAATGTGTAGTAAATTAGACATTGAATATTCAGTATCATAACTAATTCACAGCGGAATTTTTATATAATAGTAAAAATTACAAAAAATGTGATATAAAGATGAAAACATGAGTAAATGTAACCTGTAAAATGTTCCCTATCTATTACAGGAATTCCATAAACATCTGAACTATTATAATGCGAAATGGCATAGAAAAATTTATGCTTGTATAAAGATACTATGCTTTTCTCCATTTTCCCTAAGAATATGAAATAACTTTTATTTCTACATCGCATTGCTCACAGAAAAATGTTAAGAGCACTTTCATGTAGTGTGATGTCTGCACTGAAACTAAATATTGAGTGATCCTCTTTATCTTGTCGGACGACAATATACCGAATGTTTTATATTAATGCGATCTATATAACTATGTAAATAGATCACCTACTATTAATATTCAAGCAGGTATAGAGTGCCTCAGCGAACAAATACAGTACACTTGATAAAATAAAGTTATTTAAGTAATTATAATATTTTTAACCTAATCTGTCCACACGCATCATTTTGAAACTACTAGTTACATTCAAAGATATCTGCATATCAGTGATATTATGTACCACAACTTTAAAGTATTAATAAACAAAATTAATAAAAAATATTAATAATAAATTAAAATAATAATTAATTAAAGTAAAATTTTAAAAAATAAAAATTTCAATTTTAAGGAACTCACGCAATATCCATGCCGAAAATCACTTGATCTTTTTCAAAAGATGGAAGTAAGGTAGCTTTTTCTTCTTTTACAGTTTTCCTTTGTTTTCTCTTTCCTTTTTAGCCCAACTGGGCTATTGGTCGCAACGGTATTTTGCATTGTGTGACTATAAACGACTGTATCACTTTCCAAATTGTTGCCACCAAATATATTACATTTATCATGTTCTTCATACGTAAACCATAAAATTCAGTTCAACAGCAATATCGCAAAATAATTTTAAAATGAGTCTATCTTTAGAATTTCTGATACACAGTTCCTCGCGCTTTAGATAAAAATGTTTTTTTCCCCGTAGAATGTTGCCATTGCTCACTTTGAAATCGCTTGAGTTTGTTCATCAAAAATTCGTTAAAGATTTACAAAATATGAAATAGATAATAAAACAAATTCCAAATTCGGGTCTCCGGATCCGCATATTCGGGGGAAAACGTATGTTATTCAAATTTGGATGGCTCTAGGTACCGTTGTTTTATCACATTTGGAGAAATATATATACATTTATGCAAATTCTTCATTATTTAATTTCTTTAAAGATAATACAGGGCGAAAACGTTTGGTGTCAACAATTTGAAAAGTGATACAGGCGTTTATAGTGATTCAACGCAAAATCGCAAAACGGAAACAATATCCTTTAGAGACAAAGCCCTTTTGGACTAAAAAAACGAAAAGTGTATGCCATCACTTGACACTGCATCGGGATTCCAAACATCTTTTGTTTAACATTTTTGTGGTTCTGCTGTTAAATTGAATTTTAATTTAAATTCAGTTGATGCGTGGTGGGAAGGAAAGTACACTTAAAAATAAAGGTATAAAAACTTGCGCACAAAAAACGGGTTAACAGGAGAGAATGCAACAGCAGACTAATTGACTGCGAGCTCAGCGAGAGCGCAAAAAAACCTTAACAAACCCTTTTTAGAGACCTTTAAAATCTGAAACCTTTCAGATTTATTTACTTATTTATTTATTAACATAATAAAGAAACTAAAGTACGCTTCAACTTGCCTGAATGTCACAACATTCAATATCTGCTGTTTTTTCTTGTATGAAAAAACATTGTTTCATATAAGAGGTTAGAATAATTTTTACCCATAACTCTTTAAAATCTACAATTCCAAATTATAATTTCTTCGAGGAACAAAATTTAGTTTTGACTTCTCTTAATAATAAATCTGTTTAGAAACTCATTTTGCAGTTCAGTGTTTCTGTATATTGTGGTTTCGCTGAAACATAAATCTTTTAAGGCTTACTGATTCTTGTTTTATGAATCACTTTACAATTTTGAAACATATAATTAAATCAGTATAGAAATTAAAATCGTATTAGTGGCTCTATGAATAATTTTGTTTGGAAAAGCTTTAAGAGATTTTAGATATTAAAAATGAAAATTTATTTCTTTAATTCAAGAGCAATATCATTTCTTTTTAAAGTAAACAAAAAGCCAAAAACAAATTGTTTACGAGCATATTCTAGCCTCTTAAAAAGGAATAGAACAATATTTACTCAAGTCAAGACGGTCACGATTCAATTGAGAGTGTCTCAAAGTTAGCAGCGTTCTAAGAAAAATTACTTGAATAACGATGTCAATATCCTTCGTAAAACGACACTGTTCCAGTTTATACCTTCTCTGAACCCTGCTGCCAACTATAGGTAGATAAAAAATAAAGTGAGCTCTAAATTACCTTCTCTTAGATAATATCGTGTACAACGCGCAGAGGCTTGTGTCCACGATTTAGGAAAGAAAAACTTTTAGCCAATAAACTATAAACGTTTCTGTAACCATCTTCATGCGGGTCTGGGCTAATAACACGCTTGGAAGGGTAAGTGGGCACTGCCTATAACAGACTGAAAGACAAAAAAAGAGAGTCCTTCCACCAATCGATGGAAGATTTTAGGCTTTTCTCAGGCAGGAAAAGGCCATATTAAAAACAGTTTATTTTTCGTGTGTTGATTTATTAAAGTGATTTTCTTAGTGCAGATTTTTACCGTGTTTAAAAAAATAGTGTAATCCAATTTAGAGCTTTTTTTCCGTTTTAGTGAGCCTATTAAGTGTTTCTTAAAATTAAAGAACATTACCTAGATTCTTACACGAATGTGCACCTTATATAGTATGATACATGAAACCTGCAGTTTCTATAATGCGATGTTTGAAACATGCAACTTCTGTAATATGATGTATGAACTAGAACATGAAACTTCTAGTATGATATATGAAACATGCAACTTTTATAATATGATGTATGGACTTGAGCATGCAACTTTCATAGTAGGATGTATGTAAACGAAATGGTTCTTAAATTCAGTTGATGATATTTTACAAGGGAAATGAAATGTTTCGGGA
The DNA here is from genome assembly GCA_000611955.2 of Stegodyphus mimosarum. NCBI lineage: Eukaryota > Metazoa > Arthropoda > Arachnida > Araneae > Eresidae > Stegodyphus > Stegodyphus mimosarum. The sequence continues at coordinate 282,777 of KK116582.1, forward strand.
TAACGAGTAATATTTCCTTCAACTCAATTATTCTGCAGAGCTTAAAATGATTAATTATGATTACTTGCTTGTACATTCTAGGTTATACGTGTATAGATCAAATGAGTGTATTTCTATATGAGTTTGAATTATTTGCTTTTTGTACAAAATGTTTACATAAAAAATTGCTATCGTTTTATTAATTGTTCAATTAGAAATTTAAAGACATGCTTGTAATTTAATAAAACCTTTTCTATATCATACATTTTGGAATTTTCCGCATATGATAATGTAAATATTATCTCCCTATTAACATATAATACATGCACATAATTTGCATTTCAGATTATTTGATATTTATTTTCACAATATTAATTTCATTTTAATTATGCATAGGATAAGTGTACTTAATTTCTTTAAACAGCTAGCTTTCTTTTCGCAATGATTTTATCTAAAAATCATATCCCTATTCGCGTGTCACATTGCGACTGTTTCCTCTAATTTTATCGAAAAAAACATGATTTTACAGAATATGAAAACATGTACCACATTCAATTTCCAATATTGGCAGCAACAATTACCGAGAATCTCCCTTCTGTAAAAAGGTAAGTTTAAAGATTTTTTTATCATCTGAGACTCTATCATAATGAAACAGTCATATATATGATGCATTTATAAAATATTTTCAAGCAAATGAAAATGGAAAGTTTTTGTGTATTACTATTGTTTTTCCAACCTTCAATCAATAAGTCGTTTGACAATTCTATTTTTACTTCCGTGTACGAAGTAAAAAGGAAGTATTGTAATCCCGAAAAATTTCGGGTATCATATTTCAACGAAAATATCTATTTTGATCGCTATCGAATGCAACTTAACGATGTTTTTGAGTGACGTTCGTACGTAAGAACATAATAAAAGATTCCTTCTCCCCCCAAAAAAATTACAAAAGTGATTTAAATGGATTCTGAAGAGATTTTTTCGTGGCGTACGTACGTATGTATTCTCGTATAACTCTAAAACGAGTAGCCTCAGAACTTTGAAATTTTCTATATAGGGCTGCTATATCATGCATATGATCATCTTGAATTTTGGTTGCAATTGGCCCCACCAAAAGTGTATAAATATGTGTACATATATATCTACTCTGTTACTCGACTCCGTAAGCTCAGTTTCTTTATTCTTACAAGTTTGTAAATTGTGCATTTTTTGCATTAAAAATGATTCAATTATATTATTCTTATCTTTCGATTAAGATTTTTATGCCTTTAGTAAACTTGCATGCAATGATTGTGGAATCATCAATAATTAACAACAAAAGTTTTTTAAGTTCGGCTAAGCCTAACTTTTGGTTATGATAGCGGCCGTATTTGTTTACATTTGAAGCTTAGTAGGATAGTGGATCCGTTGCCAGTCAAGAGAAGCTAAGCTTCGCAACACCAAAGTAATGTCGTCTTTTATTATTACGAATTAAATTATGCTTGATTCATTCTGGAATTATCATTTAAGTTTATTAGCTGGTTTTTGCGTACAAATTGTAGTTTCAGTTGTACAATTTTTTTAATGGTTTTAACTGTACTTGGTGTTTTATGTTCTTCTATATCTTTCAACTTTTAATGAAAATATTCTGAATTTTTATGTATTTCTGCCTTATCGCGAAGTGAGAACTGAATTAATTAGTAGCGCATGCGCATTAGGCAAGCGGTGCTGAATCGTCTGTGAAAACCTGTTTCTTTTTTATTAATTTATTTTATACATAGTTTTAGATTTATGATAGTATTTGAATAGAACTTGTAGTAATTGTTGAGATGCTATTTTCGCTCATTCTGATTTATAAAATGAATGAGATATAAGTCCATGGGAGATACAGTCCATGGGAATATTAAGTTCTTAAAAGGCCGCGAGAGAATTTCTAGGCCTAAAATTTCCTGACGATCTGCGTCTTTTTGGGAATGAAACAACATTTACCCTTTTAATTTATTATTCATTTCTAACTTAGAATGAAATTCAGAAGCAAAGAGAAGGTAGAAAAGCATATAGCTGCTAATTTTCTCTAAGCCAAGAATTTAAATGAATTTTGAATTAAAAATAAAAATAATGGAAAGTTAATAAACTTACAAATCAAAATTTTGATATAAGGAAAATTCAAATTCCAAGCAGAAAGTATCCAAACTCCGTTTTAGTTGAGCTTTAACTGATGTAAATATCAAAAATACATAATTTATGCTTAACCCTGGTAACGCTTTGATTTCACAGAATGCAGAGTTGATTATTAAGTAGAGTTACATGAAACCATACTCAATTTTTGGTGTTTTTAGATTACAGGCATGACGTTTTTAGATTACAGACATTTATGACGATCACAAAGTACAAAATAATATCGATAAACAGCCTAAATCTCAATACTGCGTAAAAGTGATTGATGCGTTCATGTACTAGAGAAAACATTAAACGGTTCTAATCGTTTAAAAATTATATAAATAACTATACCCTATGTCGGAATTAACAAACGTAAATTTTAAAACATTAATTTTATGAATATAACAAATTATCTTAGATTCTAGAACATCAGCATTATTCTAAAGATTGAAATCTATTTGCATATTTCTTATAGAAATATTTAAATGCATTTCTGATCCATAATGGAGATGACTAAAATTGCTCAGAAGCAGAAGTTAGAAAAAACCTGTACATATCAATGGAGATACGAACAGAACTGGGGTACACAACGTATAATTGTGTTTTATGTGAGCAGGATATTAGAAGGAAAGAGAAACATCACAGAAAAACTCTAACCTATAAAGGGAGACTTCGATGCCAGAGCTGAAAAGCTTAATTTATAAGTCTTCGGTAGTATTAAAAAAGAGTAATTGTCAAACTAGGTTTCTTCATACTAAACTAGGTTGAATGAAACATTTTCGAAATACAATGATATAAGAGAATAGTTTTTATTTTCTTAACAGTATAATATCCAAAATTAGCAGACTAAAACTAAGAAAGTGTTTTTCTCTTTCTCCAACTCAATGTAGGGAAGTTTTAAGTTAATCAGAATCTGATGCATGCGAATAGTTTGAAAGCATGGTCATGAAGTTTTGACCTACCTAAAAGGCCGTAAAACTGACGACTAAACTAAATACAAATTAGTAATCTTCTGAAGACATATAAGTAATTGTAAGTAACCTAGAATTCATTTTCTAGATTGTAGGCTTTCCTATAGAAATTAGAAGTCATGAAGGAAGACGTAGAAAGTGTCTTCCTGAAAATGCGAGGGATATATACTGCTTCCACCTGTACATATTCCACCAGTTTCCTTCAGCTGGGGCAAAGCGTCATAAATGGAAATAAAATCGCAAAATTTTATGCAAAAATTTGAAGCTTTGAAATGAAAGTGCCAAGAATGAAATATAAAATAACTTAAGCTGCAAATTTATTTTAGAAAACTATTACATATTTTAGTGTTTTACACATAAAAATAACAATATTTTTCTCAAAACAAGCATCTTCAGTTACTGAAACACAACCCCCATCGAAAAATACGTTAAGTGCATTTGAAATCAATGGAAAGGTAGTAAATTTCAGTAGCTGATATCTCCGCAAATAAAACAGTTTTCGAAACATAAATCGAGAAGCTACACAGCTGCTTTCGCGTTAATGGGTAACCCATGTTTACCCCAAATTCCAAATGATGTCTTTTTGGTGTGAGCTTCACAGACTTGATATGAATTTACAAGTTCTCCCTGGTATTATTGGGTCATATAAAAAGTCTCCGCGGTTTTTTGCCACTAGATGGTGTTCATGCCTATATATCTTGCAGCACTCATCCGATTGTCTCAAACGGACGTGTATTTAAAATGTGACATTCAGCTTCCATTGTTTGTGAAGATAGTTTCTAATTCGTTGGTCATGTAAAAAGTTATATTTATTTGAAAATGAATGAAATATCTGAAGAAATACGCTCTGTGGTGCTTTTTTATACTACAATATTTAAAACCGCTGCAAAAATATGCTGAAAATGTGTGAAATGTACGGTAAGAATGCTGTGATTGAACGAAGGACCCAGGAGTGGTTTGTTTGCTTAATTCCGTTCCCGAAATTGCGATATCAAAGATGCACCTCGCTCTGGTCGGCCAATCTCTAAAAAGGTCCATGAAATGTTGCAACCGGTGGAGCAAGGCCAGCACGCAAGCTGTCAGGAAATAGCGAAGGCACTAAACATCAACAGCATGACAGCTTAGAATCATTTGAAAAGAGCAGGCTGCAAAAAGAACCTCGATGTTTAAGTGCCACATGAATTAATGCAAAGAAATTTGATTGATCGGTTTAACATCAGTGAAATGCTGCTGAAACGCAACGAAATCTAACCATTTTTGAAGTGAATCATTACAGCTGATAAAAAATGGGTGAAATACGAGAGTATCAAACGCAAGCGGTCATGGTCAAAAGCTGGTGATCCTCCACAAACAACTTGAAAGCCTGGATTGTCGTCAAACAAGGTTGTGTTGAGTGTTTGGTGAAATTAGTTGGGTTCCATCATGACAATGCACTGCCACACACAACATTGATGACTCGGAACAAATTGGCGGAACTTGGTTGGGAAGTTTTGATGCATCTAACCGTATACCGCGGACATTAGAAAGTCAGACTACTATTTGCTTCGGTCTCTGCCAAACTCTCTTGATGGTAAAAAATTGGCCGACCCGAAGCGCCGTTGAAAAACACTTGGCTACGTTTTTTAACAATAAACAGAAGTTCTACACCGATGGAATTATGAAGCCACTAGATAAATGGCGAAAGGTCAAAGATAGTAATGATGCATATGTACTTCATTTAAAATTGTATTTTAACAAAGAAATTTTTGTTTAAAAATGTACCAAAAATCAGCGGAGACTTTTTATATGGCCCAGTATATGTTATAATAATTCCTATGAGTCTAAGGGGGAAAGACTTTTATAACCTTTGCTTCGTTTTATGAAGAAATATTTTACACTTTGAAACAAAAGCATTGCTGGTTTGGCATTGTTCGTCTACCAATAATAGTTTCTCCTCTATGGAGCAACAACTTGAGGGAAAGCAAAATCTAAAATATACTTTATATCTAGGGTGCTTTATTCTCTAGTATGATTTACAATACATAGCTGTGTACTTGAAAATATATCTAGGTCTTTATAGATACTTTACTTTCTAAATATCTGGACTGAAACGTAATCATACTTAATGCCTATAAAATATACATTTTCACGCAGTTGTTTAATAACCGCAATAAAATATTACTTATGCTACAGAGGATATTCTTCCCTATATCCTGAATTAAAAGGAAGAATTTAAACTGAGAATAATTAGAGCATTTTTACACTATTTTGAAAATTTAAGCATAGCAATGGCTCATAAAAAATTGACAAACTTCGCATATCTCCATAAACTATAAAAATATCGCAAATTCAATTAATTTCAGTACGTATGACGCGATTTATTAGCCCTGGAGTTTCTTGCGCTATAGTAGTAGGAAAAAAAACATAAAAGTATCTTTGCGGTTTTTAATTTTTACTACTGTTGTTATTGACTTTTTTACAACAAAAGTCTGACATTTCTAAGCTCTTTAGAACTTTTAATTAGAAATAATTTTTCGGAATTATTTATTAAACATAACCTTTTTTTTCGGACAGATCGAAAGGAATAATAATCATTCTTGAAATAAATAAGCTCACCAACGGCTGAGTAAAGCCGCTAAGAACTGGTATTTCGATCCAGGGTTCGAATTATGGCAAGCGAGCTACCTTCACGAAGATATCCCTCCCCTTAGGTGAATGGGCCTCGTGTGCTTTGCTGTAATCAAATAAACGAAAAATCATTCTTGAAATAAGAATACATGAAAAGGCTTTCTAATGATTATGTGAAAATATTAATGTAACATAATATATATTGTCAATGCTTTGTTCTAGTCCTCGAGAGATTTTGTAGTGTATTTTAATAATTCTTATAATGATAATATTCATGAAAAATAAATTATCCGTTTTTATATATCAAAATATATATGACTTTTCATCTTCCCAAAGCAAAGATAAAAGTTCTGGTAGATAAACTAATCAAAATAATTAAACTTAAATTTGAAAGAGCAGATCTGCTGTTTTTCTCCTTTCTTTTAAAAGAATACTACATTTTCATATTTTTGATTAATTCATAGACTGGAAAAATAACAAAACATTTTTAAGGTTTGAATGTAAATCATTGCATCCCATAGAATGGTAAACCTGGCTGAAGCCCGAAAACCTATGAGCTTCACACTGGAAAAATTTTATTTTAGAACAGAAAATTGAAGCCCATCCCATTTCATCATATCACTCAGATTGAAGAAATTGATCCGAATACCTGACTTCAGCCTTTCACATTCCCTCTCCAAAAAATTTCTTGTTTTAGCCTCTAGGTTCGTATGTGTCCTGGACAGGATTGCATACCGAATCAGAATATGGAGAATCATATAAAAACATTATACTCTGCATAGAACTGAACTCTGCATTTCTGACTGAACGCAGAATTAGAAATTATGTTAAGAGCATGTAGCGCTTATATTGTAACTCAAGGTTTTCATTTGATTCAGAATTCAGTTGTAATAAGAATCAAGGCTGATTCTTCAAGAATTGCTAAAAATATTAAAACTGAAAAATGATTTTGATTATGTGTAATCATGCATTTATTTTAATACTTCTTCATTTATCTGTTTTTGGTTCATTTGTACAGAAATGTTCAGTATTATTAGTTTACAGAATATTTTACGGTAATTGTAAGGTTTATTATCGATTATTTATTGCAAATATCCAATCGACAATTTTGATTCATTTTAACTTTTTTAACTCGGAAATTACAGTAATAAAAAAATCTTATTTAAAATTTGAATGCAAATTTTGTTAATTTTTCCTTACTCGAGATTAATTGCTAAATTCTTATTGTTGCCTTTTTAAATATACAAAAGCGGAGCATAATTAATTCCTTAGTACAGAAGAAATCTGATTTAATTCTGATATATATTTTCAAATGGTACGAGAAAATACACGTCACAAGTCTACATGGAAAGCCTTTCGCCTAGTATGTACAAATCCTATTAAATAGTAAATGCATAGAAGATCAATATTAAATAAATAAATAAACAAATAAATGATTTAGGTTTTATTGAGACTGTTAAAGTTTTTCATGCTCTCACTGAGCTCTTACAGTTTGTCTGTTATTGGAGTCATTCCCCCTGCTGATACATTTGTTTTGTACTTTCAATTTTATTATTAAACATCGCTTTTCGCACTACGCCAAATCATACTCAACAGCAAATTCACAAAATATTTTAAAACATTATATCTTTGGAAATGTTGATAAAGTGTTAAATGTTGCCATGCACGTTTTTAAGTTTTCTGTACACTATTTCTTTAAGAGTAATACAAAGTGGCAACATTTGGTAGCAACATCCTATTTTAGCAGACAATATTTTTATACATTCATTAAATTATTTACTTAAAAATAGCACATGGCAATAAAATTTGGTGGCAACATTCTTTTATTTGAAAATAATGTGAACCAAAAAGTGAAGATCGAGAACAAAACAACTTTGTTTCTAAATAAAATAAAATAAGAGTAAAAATTATTTAAATTGTTACTATACTCTAGGATCACATTTTAAGCAGTTAAATGTACAGGTTCTTTAAATATTCTCCTGAGTTTATTTATTATTTCACAAATTTTTGAATATTATGAGTATTATTTATGAAATAACTTTCTTAACTACGATATAAATATTCCCATTTCATTTAAAATGCATATTTAAAATAACCGTTTCTAGAAGATAAGCAATAAATATTGGCTATTTGATGGTAATGAAAACAATATCAAAATTACAAGGCTGTTCACATACGTTTTAGATGGTTTTCATTGTATTTGCACAAATATTTTACCTAAATATTTTGTGTTTTAAATGTTCTATTTAATAACCCTTATTCTTTGCTGTCTTTCTGTCTCTTAATTTAAGAGACAGTAAAGTTTTTTTTAGTATTGGAAGATGTATTTTATGCCATTCCTCTTGAACAGTTTTCCAAAGTCCAAGGAAGGTTGTTAGTTGACGTTTGGAATATCAGTACAAAAGCACAAAAATCCATGGCTGATGCACAAGAAGATTTAGTAGGGATATGAGTGAAGGGAAGCTGTTTCTCATTCCATATTTCCAAGAAATTGACAGTGTACTTTAACGTGTGGCTTCTTGCCTTGTCTTGATGCACTGATTGACGGCACTATGGCTAAAGACAAGGTATTTCATATCTGAAAATTGGGCATAAAATATCTTCCTGAAAATATTTGGAACTGATTTTAATATTTTCTCCGCTTTCTTTATTCTCAATTTGCCGTTATATGGAACATCAACAACAATCATAAGTCCTTTTGAAAAACCTTTTCTTTAGAACTTTTGTAGAGACATTAGGTTTTTTTTTTTTTTTGAAGTAGAAGAAGTGGAAAAATGAGCAACGCCTTCGCCGTGAATCGAACCGCGGCCCCATGGGTTCCGCGTCGAGTGGGCTGACCACTATACCACGAAGGCATGAGAAGAAGGCGGGAGAAATACCTTTAAAGCATGTTTTAAGATTTTTTCTTCTATTTGATGATAATAAATGGTCTCTTTTTATTGCAGTCATTTAAATACACTCAAGGTTTATCTATTGCGACAAGACTTTTTCATTTTATCCGGATAAATGTTTCTCATAAAGAATTCTTCAACAGATTCTGCTTTTGGCGATATGCCGTGAAGAAAGACGATGCACATTCTGTTTTTTTTCGCCTTTTTAAAATTCAAATCAGCATCAATCCCTTTGTTTACAGTTCACACTGAGCATTTGAACGATTTTGCAACTGTTATTTGAATTAGCAGATTTTCTTTTAACAGTAAAGATCTTATCTTTGCAGCTCACGAAATATTCCGTTTTTTTTTCTTTGGATGAATGTATGGAGTAATGTTTTTTGTTGGAAGCCGAACTCTGATGTATTTCTTTTTCATTTCTTATCAGCGATATTACCTACTCGTGGCTTTAAACATAGAAAAATAGAACAGTCTTTTACAGCGCTTTTTAATAACTAAATAGAATAATTTTCTTCTTAAAGAACTCAAACATAGCCTTTCATTCACTCTTTCTTTAAAGCCCATTTTAAATGAAACGAAAACTGTCAACTAGCAGACCATAATTTATACTTTCAAAAACATTGTTGGAGTTTAAAAACATTCCAAGCAGACGATTATTTATAGAAAATCAAAACGGTCTAAAAAATGTGCGAACAGCAACTGTATTTATGAGGTAAAGCAATCTAATGTAGTACCACTTTGTGTTTGCTACTAATTATTTATTTAGAACATAATTTCCGTACCAGGAATTCTCAGCTCAAACAAATACACCAAATCTTATTTTGTCAGAGATATTTTTCAAAGAAAGATGTTCTTTTTTAAAATTTTTATATCTTCTGAAGCTTTGAAAACCCCACTGGTACTAGAATGTTTCATAAGCCTATTCAAACTGTTCGAAGAAACCATACGATGGTTTTCATAAAATGAAAATATAAGTTGTCATATTTTACCAGTTAGTGTTGCATCAAACTAGATATAGTATTTAAAATGTCAAATATATTGCAACTGAGTATTTCTGTTAGTGTTCTATTTACTACAGCTTCACCTTTTTGGTATACCCAATATACATATTAAATGAAGAAGAGAAATCTGCTCGGAAGCGAATGAAGATATCAATTCGTGTTTGTAAACTAGATGGCGCAACTTGATGGAATGGAAAAACTAAATTTTTCCATTTGGCTTTTAATCTGTTTCATCTTAATTACATTTGTAAGAGCGTAGCAAATTCCTATAATTACGTCGAATAAAAAAAGAGATCTTTTCCCATTAGTACTCTTGAACGTTATTATCTCTAAAAAATAATATAAAAGAGGTGGAAATAATTATGGGCTGTTTAAAAATCACAAGCTCCCATATAAAAGTCCAGACATATTCGCTAATTAAATCTCATAATTATCTTAGGTAAAGCCTTTTAAAGGAAATAAAAGGCTTACGATTTTTATTTTTCGTAAGGCTTTGTATTTATTTTTTAACATAGCATTTAATACAATTTTATTCAAATGTATAAGTTTATTCTCGAAAATGCAAGTAAAGTGAAAGGTTGAATCTAAGGAAGGAAATGAAAGGTCTAATTAAGAGAAAGTTTAATAAAGCGAATTTAATTTATTTTAAGTGAAAGAGTTTAATTTATGGAATAATACAAAGATTAATTAATCTATATAAACGGGTTTCCTTTCAGTTTTTCAAAAGTAATTTTCAGCATTATTTTGTGTAGACAAATTTCTAAAAATTAAATGTGTAAGTTGTTGCTTTAAATTAAATTCCTACTCTTTTTAAAACAAACTAAAAAGAGAGGGAAAATAGAAAACGGAAAGGGGAACAAATGATTTTCGCTCTTAAATTTCTAATCGTCATTAGTTAAAAGTAATATATTTTTT